>JARYHS010008074.1:323334877-323552535 GCA_031002005.1 Vandiemenella viatica
AACCTCAGATGGCGAAATAGAGATACTGACCACAGAAATCAAATCATGCACCGTGACATCAGTGTATAAGCCACCAAATGCCGAATTTAGCTTCATAGAACCACCTAACTTCCACTCCCATCAAACAAAGATTGTTATGGGTGACTTCAATTGCCACAGTACATCCTGGGGCTACAGGGAAACTGATAAAAATGGAGAGGACCTTGAAGAATGGGTTAAACGTATGGGCCTAATGCTAATATATGACCCAAAGTTGCCACCATCTTTTATTAGTGGAAGATGGCAGGGTGGATACGACCCAGATAACATCTTTGTCAGTGAACACATTGCCCAACAGTCAAAGAAGAATGTTATGGAGCCAATCCCACAGTACCCAACATAGACCAATTATCTGCACTGTTGAAGCAGTAGTGAAGCCAGAGTCTGTTCAGTTTAAAAGAAGATTCAATTTCAAACAAGCACAATGGGGAAAGTTCTCTCAAGAACTAGATGAGGAGGTGCTAAACCTCGACCCATCTCTAAATGCATACGACAAATTTATTGAAATAGTTAAAGCCATCTCACGGAAACATATTCCTCGAGGCTGTAGAACAACTTATGTTCGCTGGACTGGATAATGACTCCAAGTTTCTTCTTGAGAGATACGGGCACCTTTACGAAGAAGATCCTTTTTCTGAAGAAACCATACAGACAGGTGAAGATCTCCTACGCGCTGTGTCTACTGCTAGAAGAGATAATAGGTGCAATTTAATGTCAGATTTAAACATGAAACAGAATAAGTCGTAAGGCTTGGAAATTACTGAAAAACCTCAATAGTGATCCAAGTAGCACTCCACCTAGTCTCCTTAAAATTAGTCCAAATCAGATAGCACACCAACTGCTACTGAATGGAAAGACTAGAAGAAGACCTGAAAAAAGAAAGCTCCAAAGGCACTCTGACGAGCAAGACCATCTTGGGAATCCATTCACACTGATAGAACTGGAAGCCGCCTTGCAGTCTTTGAAGATTAACAAAGCTGCAGGCTTAGATGACCTGAGAACAGAGCAAATTAAAATGTTTGGCCCAGCTACAAAGCAGTGGATCTTGAATTTAATGAATGCCTGCACCTCCAACTTACAGATCCCCAAGATCTGGCGGAAAGCCAAAGTTGTGGCACTGCTAAAGCCTGGAAAGGAACCAACAGATCCAAAAAACTTCCGACCAGTTTCACTCCTTTGTCATTTATACAAAGTCTTGGAGAGATTGATCCTCAATCGTATCTCAGAGTGCATTGACAAAATGCTTATAAAGGAACAGGCTGGTTTTCGACCTGGTAGGTCATGCTGCGGCCAAATTCATTAACCTCACACAGTATATAGAGGATGGGTATGAAAGAGGACAGGTTACAGGTGTGGCATTCATCGATCTCACAGCGGCGTATGATACAGTCAACCACAAAATTTTGATAAGTAAGGTATATTCCATCACAAAAGACTACCATCTTACACAAGTCATCCAGTGTTTACTACAAAACAGAAGGTTTTACGTCACCCTCCACAATAAGAAGAGTCGATGGAGAGCTCAGAAGAATGGCCTCCCTCAGGGTAGTGTGCTGGCCCCGCTCTTGTACAACATATATACAAATGATCAACCAATTATTCCTGGAACAAGAGCATTCATTTATGCTGATGACACAGCAGTTGCAGCTCAAGGCACAACCTTTGAGGCGGTGGAGGTGAAGCTGACAACAGCTCTTGAAGATATGGCCAAGTATTATGATGCTAATCACTTGAAGCCCAACCCTGGAAAAACACAGGTCTGTGCATTCCATCTGAGAAACAGAGAAGCCAGAAGGAAGTTGAACATCAACTGGAGGGGGCAACAACTACTACACTGCGATACTCCTAAATATCTAGGAGTAAAGCTTGATCGATCTCTCACATTCAAAACCCATTGTGAGGATCTGAAACTTAAAGTATCTGCCCGGAACAACATCATCCGGAAACTTACAAGTACCTCCTGGGGAGCACATCCAAATGTGCTTCGTACATCTGCCCTGGCACTTAGTTTCTCTGCAGCAGAATACTCAGCACCAGTTTGGCAAAACTCTGCACATGCTAAGCAGGTTGATATAGCATTGAATGATACTGGTCGCATTGTAACAGGTTGCCTAAAACCAACTCCTATTAGTAAAATATACCAAATCATGGGTATAGCACCACCTGACATTCGTAGGAAAACAGCTGCAGAGAGGGAGAAGAGGAAACAAGAAACAGACCCCAGACACCCTTTGTTTGGACACGAACCTCAACCCACAAGGCTGAAGTCAAGGAAGAGCTTCGTACAATCAACTACAGCCATAACATCTTCTACTGGAGCACGCCGTCTAGAACTATGGCGAAATTCGTTGCCTGAAGAACAGTGGAGGAACATCAAAGAGGCACCGGCTGCGGGATGTAATCAGCCATATGCTATATGGAAGGCTCTAAACAGATTAAGAACTGAAGTGTCCCGATGTAAATATAATATTAAAAAATGGGGGTACACTAATGACAACTGATCTATGTGAATGTGGTGAGCTTCAGAACCCACAACATCTTCTGATATGCAGGAATCTCCCTGAAACCTGCAATATCGACGACCTTTATAGGGCAAACGAGAAGGCCATCAAGATTGCGGAATTCTGGTCACATTCAATTTAATTGTGTTTATAGTTTAATATTAATTAATTAATGTTATTTGTTTTTTTTCAACTTGTTACGTCCTGGACACGAGAAATAAATAAATCTGATCTGTTTCTTTTTTTTCCATTTTAGACGCGCTTTACGATTGTTATGGCATCTTTCAATCCTGCACTTTGGGCTTGTAAAGCTGTGTCTGCAGGCGGAAGCGTGGATAAGATTTTTTTTTTTTTTGGCCACAACCATGGCCATTTGGAATTTCAAATTGAGCATGACTGTTAATGCCGACACTCTAGCGACGTCACCATTAAATCTGTCATTTTTAATTTCATCTAAAGTCATCAAAATCAATGAATAATTATCATTTTTTAACCACCAAGTGTCTTGACCAATGCTGTTCGAGGAGCCAGACAATCCTTTTTCCATCATACAAGGCAGCTATTTTGCCATGGTGAAAGAATTCAAGTAACATGTTGTATAATCAAACAACAGATGAATGAATGTCATTTCCGAGATAGTCCTGATAACTATAAAATGCAAGCGATGGTTGTAGCAGTGGACGTAATTTATTTTCTGTTCGCAACTCCCGAAACTTTCCCATAGATTACACTTGCACCATCATAGCATACTGGAGAAGTCAATGTTATTTTCCTTAAGTGAATTTGATGTTAATTCCGTGAAAGTGGCTGCTTCAAGGTTTTCAATAGTAGTAACTGTCAGCAGCGACTCATTGACGAATCTATTCGTAATGTAACGTAATGCTATTCAGTTTTTTTGCGGTTATTTTTAGTTCTCGTCCCATCTTCCATTAGAGTAAACCAGTTCATGTCATATTCCTCAATATCTTTAACAATGGAACTTCGCACTGCCTTGAACCATTGCTTGAATTATTTGAGTTTGAATTTCGGATGAACGATTTGTTGCATTTTGTGGTATATGACTGAGAGTCTCCTTCAAATTCAGATGTTTCATGCAGGTGTATTCAAACAATTCAAATTCCGAAATAATACTTTTTTTTCAAAATTTATTAACTTACTTCAATAATAGACTTCATACAAGACCTATTTTTTTTTTGTTATACTTTAATACATATCAATGTTTCAGAATATCTACTTGTATAAGTAGATATTCCATGTAATTTGTCCTGCCATACCACCATAGCTCGTGTATTAGAAATCTATTTTTCGTGTTTTGGAAAAGCAGTTTTTCAATCAGTGGAATTTTTCCAGTCCCTGAATCCTGTGGAAGTGTACAAAGTCTGTTTGCTTCCCTGAGGTAAAAATTCCTGCAAGAATAATAAACAGCAGCATCTTTCTGGACTGAATACTGCAACTACTTATATCATTTTAACCAGTCCGCTGTAAAGGTCCTGTTATTTTCTTTTAGATTTACTGTACATTTAAAATAACTTGCTTTATCGGTTCTCCGATTTGTGGAATATCAGAAGGAATACTGACATTATCGTTTCACCAAACCTGTTTCCATAGGACTAGGAGTGGCAATTGTATTTTGTGCTTCCATCTGTTTTGAGGAATGAGGACCTTCGTGGTCAATTTCCTCTTCAATTCTTCGTTTTTTGCTAATGATAGCCCGTATTATCCATTGCAAAATTAATCGATCTTCAGTTCACAACAATAAATAAACAGTTGTGTCACTAACCAACTTAAACATTGTATCTACACAACACTAATGAACACCATACACAATATATAATTCAAATGCCATCTGTGAGCATGATACGTTCAGTGAAGAATAGAGTGAGGTACTTAGCCTGCCTCTTCTTCTTTGTTGTTTGCCTTGGCCCTACCTTCCCGAGGTTGACAGGGACTTACCAGCACACGGCCCATTCTCGGGGGAGCGGAACCCCCTAGCACGAGTGTTAGGATTATCTCTGTTCCTGGCAGTGGCGTAGCTAGGTCAACAAGGGCCCCGGTGCAAAAAAATTATTCTGGCTTTTGGACTGTAGTCTTGGCGTTCATTTGGCAAGATTCAACCTGCTTATCTATTTTCACCATGTTAGACCTTAGGTGATTGAAATTAATGATGGCCTAGCGTTCTGGCCTCGCATTCGGGAGCACGGCGGTTCGAATCCCCATCCAGGTATCCAGATTTGGGTATTCCATGGTTTCCCAAATCACTCCAGGCAAATGCCGGAATGCTTCCTTTATAAGGCCAAGGCCAAACTCCTACCGATTCCTTGCACCCCATCCTTTCCCGTCTCTAAAGATCATGCTGTTAGAGAGATGTTAAGCTGATATATATTAAAAAAAAAAAAAAAGAAATTTGCGTTGGTATCATAAATATTTACAACGCATTATTTGTCTTTTACATATCGCTACATAAAAAACTATCTTGGCGCAAAATACTTAAAAGAAAACAAAACCAAGGTGAAACTGAGAAGGCTTCAAAATTGTTTGCAAAATTTTTAGAGTTGAAAAGTCATCTGAATCGTCGTTACCAGAAATAGTTCAACACGTGACGGAAAAAAAAAAAAAATATTTGATAAAATTTCTTCAGATGAGGTTCATGATGCAAGTATGAGATTTAGTTATAGCTTGAACGTTGTCTGCAGTTCAAAATATAATAGAATAGGGTATACCAGACTCATCACCACCTTGCCTTTTCAAAGTACAAATAATGATGATATTTGAAAATGGCTGCTCATTGACTCAGCAGCCCAGTACTGGATTAACCACATAGCAGGCGGTAGCAGTACGGGATTAACCACGTAGCAGGAGGTAGCAAATGCTATGGGTCTCGCCCCTTCTAGGGAGCCTAGCGCCTCCTATGGGGGGCCCTGCACCTAGGCTAAATGAGCGATCTTTTTTTTTTTTAGCTCTACAATTTTCCCCGGACGGCAAAAATCAAGGGCCTCCTCTTCTTCACATTTTGCTACAGACACCGTGCTGTCTTTATCTGGCCCTGGGAGGTAGAAAATGCTACATGCTACAGTCCTCGCGCCTCTGGGGGGGCCTTTCACCTCCTAGGGGCCCCCCGCACCTAGGCCAGATGGGCGAATTTTTTTTATTATTATTTTTTTTTTTTAAATGGACTCTTCTTCACTTTTGCTACAGGCCCCATGCTGTCTTAATCCTGTCCTGCTGCAGCCAGAGATGAAATAATTATTCCAGCAACGAAAAATCCAAGAAAAAAAATCATGGACGTCATTTTCAAATACGCATTTTCAAAGAGTAATGCCAAATAGAGAATCATATAAAAGAAGATGTCTTGATTACTCTAAATCTGCAGATAAAGTATACTGATTTTTTTCTGTTGTTTATTCAACAAAAGGTCCCACTCTTATTTGGGAAAAGAAGGATTTAATGACTGGAGCTACTTATTAAAGCGTCTCAAAACTCACGAAACTTCCTCGAATCACCAGCACCTTGCTCAGTTGGACAGAAGCATTGATTCGATTAAAGAACTTCAGTGTAATAGACAAGCATTTGTAAAAACAAATTGAAGGTGTAAAATCACGGTAGGTTACTATCCTCAAACGAATGATGTCCAAAGTATTCTTTTTAACACGTACAATTTCCTGTTCAGAGGAAGCTTGGGATCTAAAAAACTAAATTCTTCTAATAATGGTAGCTTCCTGGATATACTGCAACTGCTAGGAAAATATGATCCTCTGATCATCTCTGCCGTATTGTTAATCTTGGCAAATGTATTCAAACAAATATAGTTCGTAATAAAATTTGGCTATGGATAAGCCATCTAAATACTTTTCTGTCACACTGAATTGAACTCCTGATGTCAGTCATGTCAAACAAAACTATAACATTGCTTTTGTTGACACTAATGAAGGCGAAGTCCAAGTACGTGAGTGTTTCACTGCTTACGTGACAGAAAGTGACTTTTCGGAACCTGGCGATAATACTTTGCAAACGTTCGATTTGGATATGAACGATTATTGATGTAGGTAGTTACCTTTAAATTTGGTGATAGTAGGTGCCGCTGAAACATCGGTTAAATCACCACCATGTAGAGGAGAAGGCCTGGCCTCTCAGTTTGTGACATCATGCAAGTGAGGCATAAGCTCCCGTCAGACGCGACAGAAGAATACGAGCGAAATATTATAGTAATTTTTTTTCTATTGTTCTACAAAGACTTCTTTTTAGCTTTTTACCTCAAAATATCATAGGTAGGCACTATTTCACATTTTTCTAAATAGAAGCAAAAGTATTTGAAAAATATTATTATAACTTCTGATAAACTTTGCAATGATTCAACGTTCTTATTCATCTGAAAATAAATTGGTAAACAATTAACAGCCATTTTAGCCTAATGAATGAATCTTTTACTGTTTCCGATAAAGACAGTGAGAGAGATATTTCTTTTCAATTAGAAAAATTTATCGGGGGTTTGTTTTCCTCTTCCATATGCTGTCAAAAAATAAATATCTTGTTTTTTCATAAGCCTGCACTTTAACAGGCATATACATGAAATCTCAGCAGACATCTAGATAATATCTGTATAATTTGATCAGACCACAAATATTTTACCAAATACAACAGCTAACATCGGTTTTTATAATACGTAATAATAATATTTAACAAGTGAATTTTTTTCAAATTTTACACACGCTACACACAGTAAGAGTAAACAAGTGAGTGGCTTAGTCTTTACTGGAAGTACAGCATTAATTAACAAGAATTTCATAATTAGTCACAATTGCATTATATCACATAAGCACAATGCAGAGTAAAAATAAATGATAAACTGCAAATCCACTTTAGTCATTGAAATAAAATAAATTAAAATGGATCATATACATCTTTTAGAAGATTGGTTTATTGAATTTTTCACAGTCTGGTATTTCTTATGTTACTGAAGAATAACTAACATTCTTTATTCCAGTCATTGATACTGACAAAAAGTATCACAGAATGCTATCCTTTGAATAGCTTCTTTCAGATCCAGAATCACTGAGAGTAAAAGCAACCCTCTTAAATCTTATGAATTGCAATAGACCTCTCTCAAATGAAAACTTTTAAAATACTTATTTTTATCACAATAAATTAATTTATAAACTTTAATGTAATTAAAATTTCCCATATTTATTGAATCTATGATGAAATATTTAGCACCGCATGGCCACAGTAGGCCCTATTCAACAAAGTAAGCCAAAACAATTAGGAGGGATTTAGTCTGCTTGAAATTAGAATCATTATTCATTGGAAATGTCAGAGGCCACAAAAAAGAAGAGCTTTCAGTGCATTCCTTGCCCCATATAATCTTATTATTTTTTTTTAATTCGAGTTCTTCTCTTGAAAGTTTAACAGTCAAAGTGTATCTGAGCAGTTTGTAAGTAGTGATGAATTTAATTGTTGTCTCTAGTTTTGTCTTGATGCTGATATCCATCCTATCACTGTAAATTGTCCTTCTTTTGCAAAATGTAGTTGAAAAGCTGCCACTAAGAGATAATTGTTTCAGTTATAAACATTCTAAAGAAAATGAAAATTAAATCATAGTGACGGAGAATTGAACTGTTGCTGTGTAAAACAGATATGGTTCTTGTGTATCAGGAGCAGTCACTTAATATTGCAAACACAATATGAATCTCAACAACTCACAACTAACTACAAAATTTAACTGTTAATAATTCTTTAGCAAAATAAGACATTTCTGAGGATATACGGCACTAAAATATTAGTGTACTAACAATCACAATTCTAACATTAAACTGCCGTTCTACTTTACTGTGAATTGTGCCAATTACACTTTCATTTCTCTATCATAAATTACTGCATCTCAAAAGTTTAAATGAATTTAATTCACTAGCAAATTTTTAGTAGGCCAATGTTAATGTACCACACAATACCCACAAGTTCTAACTGATTAATTTCTTATTGGGATCAAGTTTACATCATGATACAGTGAATGTGTATTGCATTTGCTTAAGTAGTATTGCATTTCACATTTAAGGTGTATAATCAAATTGTGATAATTAATGCTACACAAATGAGAAATCGAGTTCCTGAAAATGTTGTTACTCAGGGCCACATATAAGCATAGGCTCATAAATTTTTTTGTGTTGAATTTCAAATTTAAGCCCCCGGTCAGAGGGGCCACTGCCGATGCCGACATGGGGGCCTGCACCACATGTGTAGCCTAGGGGTCCACAATGCCTGAATGCGGCCCTGTTGCTACATTTGAAATCTAGTTCTTATGCATTTAAGGCGTGTGAGTATTGTTTGATTTTGTAGTGGCAATAATAGCTGAGATAGAGGTTATGTTGAAATGCAGCACGGACCAGAATTACCTTCTTACAGCATAAGATACAAGGAATTTGGTTATTTTGAGTAAATAAGCTGCTAGTGACTACGTATATCGCGATGTAAACTACTTTCGAATATTGTATATATAAACAAACTAGTCAAACTACTTCTAAAATTTAATACAAATGAACAGTGTTATAGAAGTGAATTCATGTTTATAGAACTGTCGAGCCACTAATGTTATAGTTAATTAACAATAAAAATACAAGACGAAAGAAACATGTAATTTTTAAAGCAGAAAGAAACTTACTTTAGGAGAAACTGTGGTGTAAAGTTTCTGTGCATTGCAGATATATATCACCAGCATAATGCACACTCTTTAGGAGATGGAAATAACCCAGTTTTCAGTTTCTTTGGATAATTTTCATTGCATCTAAGAATGCAACATGTTTATACCATTTCTGCAGAATAACAATTCACTAATAACTATGGTAGAAAACAGTAAACTACGGGGGGGGGGGGGGGGGGGGGGGGGGGGGGACGGCTCGCACTTCACATGTGGAACAGCTAACAAATGGCTGCCCTCCAAATGTTCTTTCCTAACTGATGTGACGTCACAATGGTTTTGTGACATAGCTACCAGGCCTGTATGTAGATGGTGATGGTCAAATCGATTTCCTTATCCAGATTTTTTTAAAGAATATCTGTTCTATTCTATCAATTAACAAAATGACAGGAAGTGGTATCCAAGCACTTAGAAGGGCTATCACCAAAAATATTTGCAAAATTTGTTTGGAATATAGTGTTTTCTAGCCTCGCTGCTGTTTGTTATTACTACTTTTCAGTTTGCGATGCAGCAACAGAGGCCTTGTCCCTGAGGCAGATCATGGAGCAATTTAACTTCATAATTACAATGGTGACTTCTTAACATTGTTTAAAGTAAATTTTGTAAGCAAGGCTATGCTGGCTGAAAGTGGATTTATGAAACGTTTCACAATTGCTGTGAAGCAACTCGGAATTTGAGAAAGAGTACCGGGGTTATTTGTCTGCTCTGATAACAGCAAGAGACATTGCTTCTCAGATTGGGGCATATTCTATTATTAAGCCAGTCAGATCCCAAAGAAAGCAGAGATTTTTTGAGTACAAGGCCGTAGATGAGATAACAACAGATCCAGAAGAACTATTTACAATGAACATATTTTAGCAAATGAGCGATACAATTGAGAATACGTTGGTCACTCAATTTACAGAACTATCCAAATTTAATGATACAGTATCATCCTTCATTTTTTAATTTAACGTTGTGTAAAAATTTCGAAGCAGTCGGTGAAAATTATTGTTAAATTCATAGATGACTTTGTTCTTGGCAGCAAGAATAGCTCACTCAGTTGTGATTCTTATAATTGAATTTGAATATTGGGAAATACTTTTTCAACCAATCCTTCTTTTGATGTTACTAAATTGTAGAAGTTATGAGACAGTGGTATTCGTCCTGAGTTCAAATCAACCGGCACCTTTTCATTTCTAAATTCAAGTGGGGGGGGGGGGGGGTGAAACCTGAATCACTGAAATAAAATCAAACAAAATAAATGAAAAATTATAAAAAATACTAATGACTTAATTTATATGTAACATAAAAACACATGCATATTCGAATGCAACGTTGTGCCAAAATTTCAAATCAATAAGCAATAAGTGATAAGTAACAAATGAACATTTATATTTTTATTTATATAGACTTAAAATCTAATGCATGTAATGAAGAAAAGAAGAATAGTGAAAGATTAACCAAACTGATATTTGATTTGATAAACAGTTACCAATCCAACTCATTTGTTCCAGGAAATATTAAAAAAAGATGTACAAAATGCTGGAATCAAGACAGACTCACTAAATGACAGAACATCTTTTAAAGGGAAACTCAAAAAGTAGTCTTTCAGGAAGGAAGGAAAAAATCAACCAGTGGAAGAAAGTGAGCATAGAAAATAAAATAATTGTTTAAAAAACATAAAAACCACCTTCAAAAAAGGGACTAAACATTTTAAAATAACTTTATACCTTCCTTAGAAGAAAGTAAGTTTAAATGGACAATATTTTGCATTACCTACTGTTATTGAAATTTTTACATTAATTAGTTATTTTTGGAGTCGGTGCCAGCTGTCAGATCGCGCAGATCGAATTACTGAACTTTATTTGGTGTTCGAGGCAAACCAGAATTACGAACAAAAATTCATTTTTTAAATTTAATTTAATTGCAATGGAGCACAGGCTCCGGTGGCAATTCCCTACACACCCATCTTCCCCCTATCCTGCACCTACCTACATTTGCCCTCTACAAATTTTATCTTTAGATTCTTTCAAAGTTTTCGGTAAATTATTCATCATTTCTCTTGGTAACTCATTCCAATCCCTGACACCCTTACCTAAAAAAGAGAATCTTCCCACACCCTTGTGCCTGAAATCGAGTGCCAGCTTGTGGTCATGGTCATCTTTTCCCTTCCATGCACTACTTTTCATACCTATCGCAATATCTTTCCATGCTTCATCGCCAGTATACGCCATGTACACTCCCATGACCCTCCTCATCCTCCTCCTGTCTTGCAATAAATCCCATTCCAGCTCCTTTATCATATCCGTCACTGATTGCATTCTGCGATAATTTCCAGAAACAAATCTAGCAGCCCTTTTTTGCACCCTCTCCAACTCCTGTATTTGATACGTAAAATGAGGGTCCCATACCAGACTACCATATTCGAGCAATGGTCTGACCAAAGTTTTGTAACCCAATTCCTTGACTTCTCTCGTACATCCCCTCATCACTCTCTCCAACAAGTGCAGAACTGTGAAACCTTTTCCTATCACCTGTCCTAAGTGTCCTGCCCAGTTAAGTTTGTTATCAAAAGTAATTCCAAGATATTTACATTTCAAGTCTTCAGCAAGCAATTCTTTCCCCACCTTATATTCATAATTAACCTTTTGTTTTTTATTTGTGTATCTAATAAGCTGACTCTTCTTTGCATTTATCTTCATTCCATGTTTACCAACCCAATTAGATATCCTGTCCAGATCACCCTGCAACTGTTTACAATCCTCTATCGTTTTGATTCTTTTATACAGCATTATGTCATCTGCAAACAATCTAATTTCAGATAGTAAACAATCAACACAATTATTCCTTAGAATAATGAATAGCAATGGTCCCAATACGCTACCCTGTGGCACACCCATTTTTACTTCCACTTCTTTTGATACTACATTTCCTACCTTTTAAAAATTCTTCTACCCAGCAAATGACTTTCTTATCCACTCCAATGGTTATTACCTTATTTACTACCATTTTATGGCTTACTCTGTCAAATGCCTTTGACAGATCTAGTGCTACACTATCAATTTGGCCTCCCTTGTCCATTTCATCTGAAATATCTTGCATATATCCCACCAACTGATATTCGCATGAATATCCTTGCCTGAACCAATGTTGCCTGCTTGAAAACCACTTACGTTCCTCACAATATATTTCTGATGTGGTTGCATATCAATCTTTCCATTAATTTACCTACCACTGATGTCAAACTGATTGGCCTGTAATTCTCAACTCTATTTCTCATCCCTCCCTTGTGTACTGGTACTACTATTGCACTTTTCCAGTCCTGTGGTAAGCAGCAAGTGTCTAGACTCAATTTAAATAATATTTCAAGATAAGGTACAATGTCACATCTGGCTATCTTTAAGATATCTGTAGTAATATTATCTTCACCAGCCCCTTTATTTTTTTTCAGCTTTCTTATTTCCTTCATGATTTCCTCAGGATGGAAATCAAATTTTTTACTATCGTCATTTCTAATTGTGTTGTTAAGCTCGTTCTCCGAATTAGACCCTCCTGTTTCTGATTCATTGTCCCTAATGCTTTCACTGAACCAGTTACTTAGAATCTCTGGCTTTTTCAAATCGTCAGTAACTTCTTCTTACAGCATGTCGTGAGGAAGATAGTTTTACTGCGGGAGACAGCTTAGGGAAACAAATTAAAGGTATATTATCTGTGGCTCGGCCTCGTTGGTCATCCAGGCATATCTCTGGCGGTACAGTGTCAGTTGGTAGGCTGCATCATGCAGTAATCACTTTATAGTTAGTATAATATCGGTGTTTCATTTATAGTTTCAGTTTTGTTGAAAAGTTTTTCTAGAATTAATTGTAGGTAAGTAGTAACATGATTTTTCATGTATTATTGTTTTTATATTTTTGTTTTTCTTATTTTGGCTGGCACCGACTCCAAAAATAACTACTTAATGTAAAAATTTCATTAACAGTAATATAAAATATTGTTCATTTAGATTTACTTTCTTCTAAGCAAGGTATAAAATTATTTTAAAATTTTTAGTGCCCTTCTTTGAAGGTGGTTTTTATGTTTTTTAAACAATTATTTTATTTTTAAATTTTTAGTGGTATTATAGTTAATTTGTATTTAAATATGCCGCAGCAGTTCTCATTTTGTGAACTGCCTGGTAGCTCAGTGGTAAAAGCGAATGCTTTTAAAAAAAAATCTGTCACTACAACAACTTTGATAATGGGGTGAATTGGATGCTGTGTTAAGGAATGACAGTTTACATTTTGGTCCAGGCTGTGTTTTGATCTAATCATAACATCTGTTAAAGCTGCTGCTCGATAATCAAAGCATGTAACATCTGGACATTAATACATACCACATACACAAATCTGTCTCTGGAATATATCTGTTCGTTCTGGCATCACACAGAAAATATAGATATTTAACTGGTTTTCACAACATAAAAGCTTGGGGTCCAAGTTGAAATCTGAAGTACATGTTGAGATATTAGAACACATACATTTTATAAATATTCTGCAATGACTTAAAAATAGCTTAATTGATTTTGACGGTACTTAAAACTGTGGATTTTGTAAAGAACATTGGAAATAATAAACGATGGGGGTAAAGGAGAAGACGGATTGGGCTTTTGTATACCAAAAGTAGACTGTCTTTTCTGATTGATTTAAAGAATACGTTTGTACATTTCTATTGATATCATATAAAATTTTTAGGTGTGTATAAAAAATAATTAAGGGGTGTGGAGGTGAAGAGTAGTTTGTTTTTTGTTAAGGTAGTGTGGACAGCATTTTTCTCTTTGTTTTAACGTATACATGTGCAAAGTTCCATCGAAACCAGATAAAACTGTAGCTTTGTGTAAAGAACATTTACAAAAATTAAATGGGGTAAGGGAGTTAGCGGTTGGGTTTTGTAAACAGAATGTTTCTCTTTGTTCTTAAGTATACATTTGCAGTGTTCCATCGAAATCTGATAAAAACAGTAGGTATCTATAAAGAACATTGGAAATTAGGAGGGGTGGGGGTAGAAGGGAAGAGGGGTAGGGCTTCTGCAACCTAATTTAAACACAATTGTTATGTATTTTTTAAAGTATGTGTGTGAAATTTTTCTTAAGAATCAGATAGAAACTGTGGTTTGTGTAGATTAAAGGGGTGCAAAGAGGAAGAGAGATTTGGCGTCTCTAAACCAAATGCAGACAGTATTTTTCTTTTTGTTTTGAAGTATATGTGCATACTTCCTTCAAAATCAGATAGAAACGGTAGCTTTATATAATGAAAATTGATAGTAATTAAAGGGGTAGAAAGGGGAATAGGCTTTGAGTTCTTATCAAAGTAATGGGAGCAATATGTTTCTTTTTCTATTTGCTTTAAAGTATACACATGCGAAGTTCCACCGAAATCTGATTAAAATGTGGGTTTGTACAAACATTAAGGGATATAAAAGGGGTGCTAGGGTAGTTTTTTTATTTTTTGGTCATAAATCTTCTCCATAAAAAAATACATATATGTGTCAACTTTCATAAAGATCGGTCAAATCGTGTCAACTGTAGCTTTTCATATAGAAAATTGACAAAAGTCAAGGGGCGGAAATGGGGAAAGGGGTTCACTTTTTGCAAACCAAAAGCTGACATTATTTTTCTCTTTTTTACAGTAAAAGTTTGCTAAGTTCTATCTAAACTGGATAAAAACTGTGGGTTTGTATAAAAATTAAACGGTTTTAATGGGGAGTGGGGGTGGTTTTTTTATTTTTTGGTCCGAAACCTTCCTCGTGAAAAAATACATATAAGTGCCAACTTTCATGGTAATAGGTCAAATGGTGGTGACTGTAGCTTTTTATATACAAAAAAAAATTGACAAAAATTAAGGGGTTGGTAGGAGGGAGAGGGGTTGAGCTTTGGCAGACCAAATGTTGACAAGATTTTTCTGTTTGTCTGAAAGTATACATTGGCAAAGTTCAATCAAAATCAGATATGAAATATAGGTTTCTATAAAATTAAGGGGTGTAAAGGGGGAGGCTTTTTTATTTTTTCGTCAGAAATCTTCTCCATGAAATATTACGTGCATATGACAACTTTAATGGAGATCAGTTAAATGATGTGACTATAGTTTTGTATAAAGAACATTGGCAAAAATTAAGGGGTGGATAGGGTGAGAGGTGTTCAGTTTTTTCAAACCAAATGTTGACAGCATTTTTCTCTTTGTTTTTGACTATACATGTCCAAAGTTCCATTGACATCGGATAAAAAATGTGGGTTTGTATAAAAATTAAGGGGTGTAAAGGGAGATAGGGGTGTTTTTTATTTTTTTGGGTTAGAAACCTTTTCCATGAAAAATTACATGTATATGCCAACTTTAATGGAGATCAGTTAAATGGTGTCGACTTTAGCTCTGTATAAAGAACATTGGCAAAAATGAAGAGGTGGGTAGGGGGAGAGGGGTTCAGTTTTTTTCAAACCAAAAGTTGACAGTATTTTTCTTTTTCTTTTTTACTATACATTTCCAAAGTTCCATCAAAATCGGATAAAAAATGTGGGTTTGTATAAACGTTAAGGGGTGTAAAGGAGTAGAAGGGGTGGTTTCTCAATTAAATTCATATGGGACCTCTTTGGATGTATACTCTATCCACTATAAAAATTTCATTTAAATCGGTTCAAAATTGGCGAAGATATCGCTGAACATACATCGAAAAAAAAAATTCAGACGAATTGAGAACCTCCTCCTTTTTTGAAGTCGGTTTAAAAAGGAAAGGAAATCACAGAGGATAAAAGAAATAAGGGCACAAAGAAGACAAGATGATTAGGCGTAAACATAGTTTAATTATAATTGCTCTGAAAGGGTTATTCAAAGAAAGAAAGAAAAAAAGAAGAACAGCAGCCATGCTGCTTCACTTGAATCCCTTCTCATAGCATATTTTTTATCTTTTGTTGCCATCATTCATGTGGCGGGACGGGTTGTGATCTTATCTCATCTCACCCTCCTGCCTTCATCTGTGGTATTTAATAATCGTACCAACAAAATTATGAATGATCTTGTTTTCGATGTCGAGGGAATAACTAAACTGCTTATGAATGTAAATCCCAATAAGACTCCCGGACCAGACGGTATTCCTACAAGATTCTACTCTAGATACGCAGAGGAAATTGTGCCGTATTTAATGAAATTATATAACGCCTCCTTGGATCAAGGAAAAATACCAGCCAAATGGAAGACCGCCATCGTAAGTCCAGTGTTTAAAAATGGGAATGTTAATGATCCTAAAAATTATAGACCGATCTCATTAACCTCAATATTTTGCAGGATTTTAGAACATATCATCTATTCAAATGTCATGCGGTTTTTGGATGAAGGTGAACTTTTAAACCCAAATCAACATGGATTCAGAAAAGGCCGATGCTGCGAAACACAACTTGCTCTTTTAATTCACGACTTGAGCCGTATTATAGATGAGCAATCCCAGGTTGATTTAGTTCTATTAAACTTTAAAAAAGCTTTAGACACTGTGCCTCGCACTAGGTTACTTAGGAAACTTCACGGTTACGGAATATCTAGACAAATATATGACGGGGTTGCAGACTTTCTGGAGGGCAGAACACAGTGTGTAGTTCTCGAGGGTGAGCATTCATCACTTACTGAAGTGAGGTCCAGGGTTCCTCAGGGAAGCGTGATAGGGCCTCTGTTGTTTCTCATATATTAATGATTAGTGCGACGTAATAATGGGGATGAAAAGATTATTTGCCGATGATGCTATTATTTATCGTGAAATCACAACCCAAGACGACTGTGCTTTGTTACAAGATTATATTATGAAAATAATTGTGTGGTGTAAAGATTGGCAGTTGGAGTTTAACGCTAAAAAGTGCCAAGTGATGCGTGTAAGTGAAAAGGTGACACCATTTAGCTTTGAATATACAATTAATGGCACTGTCCTTAGAACGGTAGATTCCGCTAAATACCTAAGGGTAACAATTCGTAATAATTTGTCGTGGAATGAGCATATCGAAATGTAATTCGGAAAGCAAATCATATGCTTCGATTTCTAGGTCGTAATTTAAAAACAATGCACTCCGGTAGTTAAATCGATTGCATACAAGTCATTAGTGCAGCCTCACTTAGAATATTGTTGCTATGTATGGGGTCCCCATCAAAAGGGATTAATGGATTCATGAGAGATGGTCCAAAGAAGAGCCGCCCAATTTGTGACAGGTATATAGATATATATAGTTGGAGGGAAAGCGTAAGTGTGATGTTGAAGCAGATAGGTTGGGAAGACCTGGAGCACCGAAGGCGCTGCTCTCGACAGAAGCTAATTGAAAAATTGTCGACTGACGTATTTCATATCCCGGAATGACCGCAAAAATAAGATAAGAGAAATCAGGGCCAGAACTGATTCATTTCTGTACTCATTTTTTTCCACGAGCGATTAGAGAGTGGAATAGAAAGGATTTACCGGGCGACTAAACATAAAGTACTCCGGCCATCCTGATCTGGGTTTTCCATGGTTTCCCCATATCGCTCCATGCCAATGCTGGGATGGTTCCTCACAATAGCCCATGGGCGCCTCCTGCCATATCCCGTATATCCCTTCCAAACTATTACCTTCCCGGATAGGTGCAATGCACCCTCCGCCACACACTTTTAGTGAATCACGGAGTAATAGTAAGTGACGGGATTTTTTTCCCTATCCCATTTCATTTTATAAATCTTTAGTAATATTATCCACAGAAACCCTGTTAATATCTTCTAACCTATCCTGCTCTGTCACAATATGCTAAGATTCTATTTTTAACTTACTGCTGCTTGTAACTGCATTCATGTGGAATATTAATGCATGAAACTCTCTCTTAGACAAATGATTTGGCAAAGGGCAGATTCTTCAAGCTTTGGCTTAGCCACAGATTTATGTCAAAAGAACAGTAAGATAAGTTTAACATTTTTTTTTTTTCAGTGTATGAAATACAAAATAGCAAAATGGTTGTAATTTAAACCAGTAGCAAAAGTTTGAAATTTTGAGACTGCTGATGTGATTGGAAAACAACACACAATTGGTCTGGAAAAAGTATTCAGTTTTGGGGTTAACAGCTGCCTCAATGATTTATCATGGTGAAGTAAACATTCTCAGGAAACTACACTCTTCTAAGCTAAAAAATGTTAGCCTGCATCGTAACACATCAGAATTTGTGCTTCACTCAGATTTCTTTGTATGTAAATCACTTTGAGTAGCATACCATTGCACAATTCTGATAAGGATCAGAAGATGTGTAATAAGTACATATATTTAAAGTCTGATCAGGTGTGCTGGAAGCCCAGCTTCATTAGAATAATAATGTATAGCTCCAGGCAATAAACAGTATTAAATGAATTATTAAATGTATGCACACTTTTTTCCCAACTTCTTATACAATGCATCAAGATTAAACAATGAGGGAGGGTGGGGAGGGGGGGAGGGGAGCCAGGAAAATCCATTCAGTGGTTTTTGTGAATTGCAGTTCAACAAAAATCAGTGCACAAAACTCATTTTCTTCATTTCCCCAGAAACTTCTTTATTATACATATAGATTTCCTGGATTGCTCATTCCTACTTAAATGACATATGTCCCACTCTGGTATTTCATCTATTGTTCCTTCATGACACTCCTTAACTATCTCACCTGATCACAGGCTTCAGATTTTTTTGCTCCTCATTTTTATCCAGAACTGGCTCAATGCCCTCTGCCACAGTTTCCCAACATAGCAAAAGAAACTTTTACTTACATCATTAATTATTCCATCCCTAGTCATAACATTATTGATTATACATTATTTATTTCACTCTGTGCAGATTTCAATTTCTTGTGGCTTCATGTCATCAATCCATTATATTTCTTTTTTCCGGGCTGGCATTTGGGGGGGGGAGGAGGGGAAATCTGCCCATCATAACTGGAAGGAGCTTCCACACTGCTTTATCAACAATTCAGCAAGAACAAGAAAAATGTGTAGATTGGTACTCTCATCGTAAATAAAAAAGATCTCTTTCTTTTGGAAACGTTACACCAATTACAAGCAAATGCTCACACTCTTTACTAAAATTGAGTTTTATTAGTATGGCAGAAGGGGAAAAAAGTAATTACATAGAAGAAATTAATGAGGCATAAGTCAATTATTTTTGCATCAAATAAAATGTTAGACCATTCAGCAGCGTCATGAAGAATTTGACTTACCTAAAATTATAGCTTCGTGGTGGTAAAACTATAATGCAAACTTCTTGACAATGTAAAGAATACTGAAAAGGGGAAAATGGTATGCAGGATGTTTACACTCCAGTATAAATTACCCAATACCACAAAAACCACAGCTTCCTTCAAGAATTTTGTGCAATACCTGTAACAAGCCACTGTGTTCCACTTTAAAGTTGAAAAATTTCTTGCTGTTAACTTGGTACTGCATCATCATTGATACTGTCAACTAATTTATATTCATTTACTTGTTCTGTTTTTACAATGATTCGGTGCCGTTTTATTAATATTATAATTTTAGTTTCAACATCTGATGGAATTTCAAATTCTTGGGATAATATTTCAAAATAATAACTATGAAATTTCATATTTCCATATGTGTTTTACTGAAAGAAACATTTTGAAATTATGTTGGGAAATGAATATCTATAATAATTGCAGAAGTAAAATACTTCAAAAATAAACAGTTAAATGCTCAAACTACACAAGTAAAACAAGGTGGCTACTGCATTAGGTGTAAAATAATAATAAAAGCTTTTTTCAGTGGCTAAAAAAAACATGAAATAACTAATGGCAGAAGAAACAAAAGAAATAATCCTCCTGAGCCAGTAAGAAAAATATTATTTTAATAATGCTACATACTAATACTTATGAAATGATATACACAATTTTAAATTATGCTGAAGAATATATTGCCTATAATCATGGTTGCAATACTTTCAATTAATTTTCGTTAATTTTAGACATAGCCTATACTTCAGTATATTGAATATCACATTTAAATTGTTGCAAACTGGTGGTAGTAGCTATTATCGAGACACATATGTTCAACACGTAAAGCAGATAACAGTTCTAGTCTAAAATTTTTGTTTCAAATTCATTACAGAATTTTTAATTACATTTTAAGCAGTTTAATGTTACTTTTATAACTGCCCAAGTAACACATTTTTCTCAAGTAGGCTATTGAAAAGAAGAAACAATAAGGTAATTTTGTTAAAGAGGGGAAAAAAATTGCATAATTGATGCAATCTAAAAATTTTACTCTTTATAGGCATCTGTAAGACTACATTCATCACAAAAACATGACAAGTATGATATTAATGAAAATGCAATTATAATATTTACCCCACATGCAAAATTCTCCAAATGAGCAATGTTGTATACTATGATTATTTTTATCGGAATTTGATTCAGTGATTTTAGGAAATTTATTCGTATCACTAACATTAACACCACGCTGTAAAACCTGCAGCATGCTTCCACCCACCACTACATATTCCAATCCCACCACAGGAGAAACTTTCCCCATTATTGGACATGCCACCTGTTCAACCACTCATCTTATATACCAACTAACTTGCCGCTACTGCACCAGTTCTTACATAGGTCTCACCACACAGCAACTCTCTGTTAGAATGAATGGCCACAGACAAACAGTCCATACTCGTAACCTGTACCTTCCAGTACCAGAACATGCCAATAGCCATGATTCCAACAACCTCAACGACTGTTTTACTGTGAGAGCAGTCAGAGTTTTCCCTGACAGCACCACTGCAGCAGAACTCCGGAGATGGGAACTAGCGTACCAGAATATCCTGGATATGAGACACCCACCTGGACTTAACCACCATTAAAATCCAATTAACCCATCACTACCTTTTTTTTTTTTCGCCATGTTTATACCGTACCATCACTACATTTGCTCATTTTACCATCGCCTGCCAAATATTAAATAAATTATCTCAGACATTGTATACCGATATCGATAGTCTACTCCTTATCCGTTCCCCCCCCCCTCCACCACTACACGGTTAGTCATTAGATAACGTTCGGTGTGCGCACACATTCCGAGCCTAATGGCCCGTTTTTCTATTTGTGAGCAAGGCAGATGCAGAAATATTGTGTAGTTGTTTGTCCGCATTAGTGTTCTCTCATCGCATCCATCCTCTTTGGTATGTGGTGGGTTAATTTCCCTTTCTTTTCTTATTAACATTACAACAGATATTCTTAAGGTTTCTGTAGCAACTGCCATCAATTACAAACATATGATTAAATTTATTAGTATCATGATCAAAATTTCTGATGACACTATGACAATCAAAAGACACTAATCAGATAAAGACACCACCATGGGTGATGCTCTATCAATGATATTCAAAGTGAATGCAACACCAGCTGGACAGGTAGTATTGGAAACTGATAGTGCTGAGCAAAACAGAGTAGTGACCATAAGTGAAAACAAATATTTGGTACTTATCCTACTAAAAAATCAGGCTGCTTCCTCTGACATCTTCCTCTCAACGTACAGTTTGCACCTTCTGATCCTTCATGTATTAACTAATTTCCTTTGAGCTTACTCCTCATATTCATTAACAGCTTACCACGTATCAATGATCAGCTTAGATGGCACTGTGATTTGAATAGCAGTTGTGCTCTTAACTTTTGAGCACTGTAAAAACTTGGCCTACAAATCTCTCTTCATGTTGGGTTGATTTAATGTGGGTTACTTTATGTACAAACTGTCCTTTGTCTGTTATTTTACGTGTTAAAAAAAGGTGGATACTGATTTAGAATTTGTTTGAATAAAGTGAAATTAAACTAAGGAAAAAGGAAACGGCTTTAGGAAATATAAATTACAAGGAAAGGGAAAATGACTCATCACTCACCAGTTGAAGGCAGCGGCGGGTGAAGAACATATACGAGAAACACAAGAATACACAATATTTTGGTTCATGTAGGAAACTTCGGTGTGTGCACACCTCCTGAACCACATGACTCATTCCCTTCAGCATTAATAAGGTGTAAAACCAAAATATTGTGTATTCTTATGTTCTTCAATGGCCACTTTTATGTGTGTTATCATGAGAATCACATGAAGCATTTGATTAAATCCATCAGCTATGTAACTATTGAAAATGGCCTTCAACAACACAAGGTTAAGATCATATTATTATGTTTGATGCTTTAAGTTCAACTAATAGTATAAGAGCTTTGTATTTTGAAACACTAAACTAATAGGATTACATCAAAAGAGGATTGTGAGCAAATACAAAGACTTGTAGACAGGATATCAAGTTGAGACGAAAACCATGGAATGAAGATAAACGTCTAGAAGATTTGACTTATTTTGTATCTTTAAACAAGCAATTTTTGTATATATATAGTTACCAGGAAATAATATGAGTAAATGGATTTTTTTAAAAAAAGGGACAGTGAAATGAACCACCACTTACCTTAGATGATGGTATCATGGGGTGAACACTTATAAGCACAAAACACAGGAAAATAATGAACATTTCGAGACTTGGCTCTTCGTCAACAGGAGAAAATCAAGGAGGACCCTCCCTCCTTGATTTTCTCCGAAGAGCCAAGTCTTGAAATATTCATTGTGTTTCCTGTGTTTTCTGCTTATTTATGTGTTAACCCCATGATACCATCATCTAAGGTAAGTGGTGGTTCATTTCGCTATCCCTTTATATATATATATATATATATATATATATATAAAAGGGATCTTGGAAATGGTTTCAAACGATTTGGATGAAATTCCATATTTAGATAACATTTTGTTTTTTAAGTTTATCTAAATAGGTATCTTCCCTGCAAAAATGTGATTTTACAAAAAATGAGAAATTCTTGTATTTGGTATCTTGGAAACAGCACTAACGTCATCTTGTAGTGGTTTCAGAGTACCAGTATGCTGGGGCTGATGTTAGTTAAGTTCTCTTTGGCTACAGAAAGGAATTCGTATATCTTAAAAGGAATAATTTTTGTACACTAGCTGACCCATGTGAATAGTATCGTGGTCAGTCACCAAATGGTAACCTAATAATGTGAAAATAAGTAAAGGCAAGTATTTTTTAATTAAAGGAATTTTATTTTGAAGAGTAGTAATAAATATCCATTTAAACTGTAAAACGTCATCATCATTAATAAACTACATTGTAAGGATCAAAACTGCTACCGGGGTTGGGAGTAGAGTTTAGTACCTTAACTAGCAGTCAACTTGAAATGAAAGTTCTCTGACGTTAATAATTTTGAATGACCATGTAGCCTTTCCGGATTCTCAACTGAGATGCATACTGGTTGCCACTAAATTTGTTTAAACCACAAATTTAGAAAAGGTTTTCAGTCTACTACGAAATCACAAAAGTTCACTTTGATAGAAAAATTTGAAGTTTATTTTAAAAAAAGTCACATTTCCAAAATTTGCATTCTACAGTTGAGTAGGCGATTGAACAAACATTTCCAGAAAATTGTAGGTTGTGGAGAGAAAGGATGCCGACAGCAAAAAACCTCTTTTTGAAATTTATAAGTCCTTAGTAGTCATTGAAATTACTGTCTGGTACAAGAGTACCCAACATGGCTGACCCACGTTTCCAGGCTAGCGCAGCAAAACCGATCTGCAACAATCCACTCGACGCAGAATTACCTTACATATCGTTCCCGGAGTAAAAGACTGAAGATGAAACAATAAAGACCTCCCCCACCTTGGGGCTCCCACTAATATAGACGCCAACTGTACACCTCATGTATACTGCCGCTTAGCAAAAATGTGTAACTGATCCAAATTATAAAAAGTGTTCAAACTTTGACAGAGTATATTCTTATCTTCAAGCTGCTTAAAGGATGTTTAGTGAGAAATTTCGAGTGATTAGTTTAAATTTTTGTTTTATTTGCATAGTGATACCAAGTCTTCTGAAGTCAGTGGGGATTTACCCAAACGCTTGAATTTACTCAATTTTTTAGAAATACTGCTGAATTTCAAATTACATGGATAAAATTAGTGTTAAAATGTTCTACAAAAAATCCTAAGTTTAATTATGAAAATTATACTGAGATTGGTGGCGAGATAGCAAAGTTACAGCTTAGACAAGATTTGCTAAAGTAACTATTTAGAAGACATATGGTTTTTCATTAATAATTATTAACATATAGTTTGTATCAAAAAGGTAAAATTATCGGGATTTTCTTTGAATTTAGTTACGTGTTTTAAAAGTTATTTTATCTCTGGAAGTGACTTGGTTTAGTTGTAAATAATTCTTAACTGAACCACAACTGTTTAGCGACGAAATAATTTCAAAAACCTATATAAAATCTGTTCTACTGCATCTAATGTTCTGAAATTTAAATATGTGATACTAGATTTTTGGTTCTTTCAAGAAATCTACTTTTTAGATCGAGAAATTACCAGGAACCTACGATAAAAAATGTTAAAAGTAAATTGCATTTAAAGAAGTGTTTAAAAACTTATTTATGTTATTTACACAGTCAGAAACTACGAAATTTTAGTTAATTTAACTTTCTTTTGAATTATAATTATTTTCAAATTACTTTACTTCACTTAAAAGTGCTCAGAAATGGTGAAATGCTCATGTAACAAAAATCTGTTGTTTACAAGTTCTTTAATGGATTATCTTATTCCAGATTAGTTAAAAGTTTCTTTATTGTTATAAAAAGTTTGTTTAGTGCTTTTATTAAATGTTGTGGGGCTTTACTGCTTTTAAAAAGGTTTATTTAATAAATTAGGTTGTGGTATCAGCTTCTATATGGAACGTTCCTACCATAACTTGTGTATGCAATGAAAACTATATGTTTACATGAAAGCTTACTTCCTCCCTTATACTTGAAGCTAAGAAACTAGAATTTACCTAAGGTGCTTACAATATGTTTAATTGTAAAACATTAAAAAATATTGGCTTTGTCAGATATGCTTTTATCAATCTTCTTTGGATTACAAAACTTCTTTGAAAACAATACTAGCACTTATAAAGTGATCATCATTGCATTTTTGACCCTATGTGTCTTTAACACAAATGAATTTATAAACTCATGAAAAAACCACAGACAGATGTCCATATGAAAAAACAGGGGATGATAAATACAATCCTGCTTTTTTGAAGTGCTGACCTTAAGTAAGGGAATAAACCAATACCTGGGTTGTAGTAATGGTATCATCACATTAAGTAACCTCCAACTTGATTTAAATTCTGTAGAAAAATAAACTGTTTAAACTGTTAAACCATGAATCAGCCTTAAACGAATCAATTGTAATCAATTACGGCCGCCACTTTCCTAGTTACCTTCAGGAAAGAAAAGGTTCATTAGCACTATTAAAAAAAATAGGTACAGTTCAAATATGAAATTTCACTATATCAAAGTCACATTATAAATCAATTTTACAGTTGAAATTGGCTATCGGACAAATCATTTCCTAAACTGCAAGTAATGAAGAGGAATAAAACCAACCGACCCCTGTTAAGAATTTCAAAGTCTCATTTTAAAGTTCACAAATCACATGTTCAGAAAATTCATCATGTCTGCCGAAACAGTATGGTGGTTAGAACTACTTTCGGTACTACCCAGCATGTCTCAGGCGGCAAAGTGCTGCTTTGTGCAGCCCATAGACTGCTCACAAGACTTTCGACCAAATGTGGCCACCTCATGACCACAAGTCCTTATATAGCCCTGGTCCTAAGAACCTGTAGCTTCCTGCTTCTAAACATAGTTCGGAAAAATTCTGTAACCTCAAGTGCTCAAAATTTTATGGTGTCTGGAGATCCACTTAGTGGTTGGTTTAGTTTATGATGACCTCCTCTCTAAAGTTACTCAGTTCGCTGTAAAAAATTAAAGTTGTGTAACCGTGTAATGATACCATTTTCACATACCTAGTAAAGGGACTTTCCCAAATTTGACATCGCGTTCAAAGTTTTTATAATTTCAAACTTTAAAATTGTCACTGTGTCACTACTTTTCAGGATGGTTTATATTTTTTCTGTTAGTGGTATACTTTAGAAGTTATGAAGCTCACAAAAATCGGAGTGGTGTATCAAGAAGGCGCCTTTAGTCTAAACTTACTAATTGTTAAAATTACTGTTGAAGGAGTGTTTATTTTGAAAAATGGTTTCCAGCGCGGCCTCCTGCTCTACTCATACCACATTTTGAAAGTGATTTCGTTTACAGATGTGGGCTAGATCATCCACAATTCGAATCTGTAGTTGGCGTCATTCCTCTCCACTGCGTAATTACATTAAAACTGATTTAGTGCTTATTTAACTGTGTGGAATGGTTCAAAACTTTTATATGTTGTGCGTTGTTTTCTTTAATTACATAAAAATTATCAGTTAGCTCCGAAAATTACTGAAAAAAAAATGACTTTATATGTTGTTGATAATGCAAGTGTGTTTATCGAAGCCTTAAAATTGTGTTTTCTTTACTTTTCCTGCCTAAAACTATTGATTTATTACAAATTTTACTTTCTCCCAGTTAATTATTATTATAAACAATTTTTATTGTGTTGAAAAATGATGATGTGGTCTCGTAACGAAAATCAAGCTGAACTATTGAGGACTGCAATGATTAAGACAAGTTTAAAGGATACTTTTTATCATTGTCGGTCTATTTGAAGCTGTTATTATACGTTGAGTTAGTTTTTAGATTTTAAATCGGCCTGTGTAGGGCTATACGCTGAGTATCGGCTTCTGTATGATTCCCATCCCCAATATCCTGTAGTGATGAGGTGTAGAATTTAACAAATTCTGAGGTGCTTACACTTGTGCTTTATTAATGTTTATGATGAAGGTTACTTCTATTGGAAATTGTTTTCTTATCATTTGGAAAGACGTGGTTAATCAGATGATGTGAGGTTAATGCGAGGTATGACCATAGTTTTATGAGCGTGAATGAATTTAACACTGATGATGTATTTCTCTAAGTGAATTACCGCTAATCTTGCACCATTAATTAATCCCTGATTAGCATTAAGATTTTTATTTAGCATAATAATAGCAATTTTCTTCACAAGAAATTTATGGGTGGAAATCCTGACTATCTCAGAATTGGCTTCAGTGATTTGGATGAAATTTCATATGTAGATAACATTTTGCTTTTCAAGTCTGTAACACGAATTTCAAATAAATAAATAATAGTAATAATAAAAAAAACAATGCTCGGAAATGGATAAACTCATCTCGTAGAAGTTGCAGGTACTAGTAAGCCTACTGATGTTATTTAAGCTTCTTTTTGATTAGAGCCAAGGAAATACCTAGGGAGCCTTAAAGAAAAATCTTATTTTAATCAACCTCCTTCATATTGAACAGAAATCGAAAGATGCTGAGCAAAGATTGATCATTCAGGTAATTAGGTATAAAGCTAGGAAAATAAAGATTTTGTATGATTATTCTTAGAAGGAGAAGTTGTTCTTGAAGGAATAAAATGTAAAATCCATACCAGCTGATAGTAAGATAAACTGAGCAGGGCATATAGCGAAGGGGTTTTGAGTATTGTATCGGTTGGAAAATGAAATGAAAAGATGAACCCGGGAAGTAAGAGAGATTGGTTACAAAACTTTGATCAGGCTCTTGCTAGAGTATTGTGGGATGATAAGTGATCCACTTTAGGGATATCAAATGTTGGAGAGGGTGCAGAGGAGGACAGTTACATTTGTCTGAGAAGGTCACCAAATAAGCAGGCACAAAAACTGTGGAACAGATTGGCAAAATAAACAAACCAACACAAACAAAATAAAATATGGTGTACAAGTAACTTCATAATTACTGATCCAGGCTGTGCAAAAAAAAAATAATTATGGAACAGAAAAAAACAAAAAATAAATTACAATGTGAGCATCTGAGAAAGAGGAGACCATTACTAATTGTACGTGACATATCAAAAAGTGAGGTAGATGAATTAATGGAGAAAGTATAAGAGCCAAATTTTGACACAGAACTATCAAATAAAGAGTTCCTTACTGGTTCCTACCCTAAATTTATGATATGAAAACTGTAAAAAGCATACCATTCATCATGTCTTAGAAATAGGCCAATCAGTGCACAAATTATTATTAGAACAATGTAAAATATAGTATGTGGAATTCAGAGTAATTAATTGCAAATATAACCACATGGTACCAAGGTGCATTACATCTTGAGTCCTTGATCTCGTAAGTAAATACTGCCATAAAGACTTGATGACATGAGCTCATTGTGGGCAGAATGGTCACAAACACAATCAATGTGATAAGAAGTGCATCCGATACTAAAAAATATATGAGTCACGTAAAGATGAAGGGAAAGATTGTGTCACATAGCAACACCCTTTGCAATGCAGGAATATTAGATACAATTAATTTTTTGCACAAATTCTTGGATGGAAAACAAGGAGCTGCCAAAAGATAATTTTCAGTTTATCATTAAATACATCTTTATTATCTACAAACTGTTTTATAATCTTATGAAGTGTATTGAACAGATATGTCCAAGATTAATTGACTCCTCTTTCTAGCAATGACAATGATGATAATGTTTTACATGAGTTTTTTTTTTATTATTGAAATTGTGTACTTGAGATTTGTAGTGGGCTGTTCAATAAGTGTGTGGACAAAGCTATTGCAAAAAGTAAAACCAAATCAGCAAGTCGCAAATGTCCAACAAGAAATGTCATTAAGGGTGACAAGAGCATTTTGATCCTTGGCAACAAATGCATCAACCATTGCAATTGGTGTCTGGCCATTAGATTTCCAAGTGAGGAAATGTGGTGCCACGAGCTGACTCATAAGATGGAAACAAGAAAATGTAGCAGAAATTTAAATAGCAATTAAACAGCAGGGATGGATACTTTTGGATGAATGGTAACAAGAATGGAACATCAGTAAAATGGAAGATCATATGATGTGTTTCCATCTGTAGAGTAGAGGTACAACCATCACTGGCTCACAGTAGCTTCCGCTGTATATTATGGATTCTAGCAGGTGCTAATATGGTGAAGATAGTATCAGGGCCGGTGTTAGGGGGGGGGGGGTAAGCGGGTCAAAAAAAGGTCGCCCATTTTACCCCGGGCCCGAAATTCCTAGCGCCAGCCCTGGATAGTATGCCAGAGCACATAGTATGGGAACGTGAACTGCCAGTCTGAGAGCTCACCAGCAAGGTCAGCTGCAAGGGAGGAGGATATTTGACATACTCATGGCTTTTGTTGGAAGAGACAACCAATCCAACTCAAAAATTTTGGACAGAGAAATTAATTGAGAGGAAATATGCTGAGCATAATCAGATATCTCAGAGAGCAGCTGAAGAGATGGCAATTAGGGCCGTACCTCAATGGTACGTCATAACGATGTGGCCAGCTATGTATCCAAACAATTAATATTGAAATATATGGCAGCTGTCTGGCGATGTCGTCAAATTGGTTGGCGTAGCCACAATGAATGACTCGCTGTGCCGTATCTGGATACTCTGGTGCGCTGGTGATGTTGCCAATAAAATATAGACATATAGGCAGACCCTTACTCACTCAGTGCCCAGCTAGCTGCCAAACTTTGATACTTGTTCAATTTTAGCAAAATATTATTTGTGAAAAGTGTGATTTGTGTTGTAAAAATGAATTTTCATACAGAAATATTTATTGTGGAAATTCAAAACCATATGTGTTTATGGGATAATACATCAAAAGATTATTCAGACTGTAATTTAAAAATTAATTGCTAGGACGAAATAGTTAATTTATTCAAAGAAAAAGACAAATGACGAAAGGAAAAAAAACAAAAAACAATTAGGTAGGTGCAAATTTATTTGCCATGGTAATGTGTATTCAGTCACAAAATATTCTACTAGTTTGTCTTGAACTGTGAATGCCGTTCTTCCTCTATCATGATCCTGATCTGTAGCCGGTTCAAATACTGCTACCGTCAGAGTATCTTCATAAGAAAGTATATCTCTGGAATGTACGAAATTGTGCAAAATGCAACATGTCTGAACAATCTTTTTTGCTAAATCTATATGTACATTAACTATACTTGTTGGATAATATACTAAATGTGCATTTGATGTAATGGCGTGCTCTTGATAATTGTTAATTGAATATTTGTTTTTTGCAACTGAGATTATGTCCTCCGTATGATCTTATGAGGTTTTCATGTAACCAAAAGGCTTCATCTCTTACTATCATGTATGAAATATTCTATCAGTGGTTTGGCCTCAGGAATATTGAGATAAGTGCAAAATGCATTGTTTTTAAAATGAGTGAATCACTGCTTTTTTCATATATTCCAAAGTCTATATAAGTGAAATTGTAATTAGCATCATAGAGAGTCAGTAAAAAATTGTAAAATAATTTTTATAATTAAAGTACAATTATCAGGTATGCATAAGTTGAATAACTCTCATGTGTTTGTCATCAATGGGTGAAGTTGGCACTGACTGACTAGGCACTTGACATTCGTGGGTTGGCTACTCTGACCTTCAGTTGCCAGAGGTAGCCAAAACTAAACTGCTGGCCACATTGCAATGGCTTCCCAGTGAGATTGCCCTTACTACTTGTGAAAGAAATTAAACCAATTCGAAGACTTCTTGGAGAGGGAACAATGAAGCTGGTGCTCTGACCTTCACACACTAGACCAATGAAAGAAATACTACAACAATGAGCTAGATCAACCATGTGGAAACTTGAGGGTGCTTCAGTAGGCCACCCTCTGAATGACTGCTGGGGCCACTTGGGATTTCAGGAGGTCAACTCTTGAGTGTGACTCAACATGCAGTCAGTTCTGGGAACTCTGCCACTGAAGCACAATAAGAATAAACAAACCCTTGTAAAATACCCAACTGCAGTTGTTATAATTGAAGATGGCAATAACAGTATAATTAGTAATACAAGGGGCACTCAAAAAGTTTCCACAATTTCATTGTAACTCTTTATTAACAAAAGATTCTACTAGTTTACCTAATCTCCTTCAAAGAAGGTTCCTTCTGAACACCCACACTTGCTCCACCACTCCTACCATTGCTGGAAACAACGATGAAAATCCTGTTTTGGTATCTTCTGAAGTACAGCCGGCGCTTTGGTTCTGATTTCTTCCACAGTGGCAAAGCGGTTACCTTTGAGGCCCATTTTCATCTTGGGAAAGAACCAGAAATCCGATGGTGCTAAATCTGGTGAATAGGGAGGCTGGTGGAGGACTGGAATGTTCTTTTCTGCAACCCATGTCTGCACAACAATCGATGTGTGGGAGGGAGCATTGTCATGATGCAGATGATCGATTATTTTAAACATTTTCATTGTATGTATTTATGCTAAGGTGGTAAGCACTATCAAGCTGGCACAAAATGTCCACTTTCCCTAACAAAGAAAATTAAATGAATCCATTCAAATGTTTTTCACTGGAATTATGTTTTTTAACTTTTGCATGAAAATTCTTTAAGTCTGTAATACCATTCCTTGTCCAAGCTTTGTCATTACAATTCGTAACATGAGAAACAGAAAAATACATTTTTCACTTCACAACCACACAATCACTCAGCTGCATCATACATTGCTCTGCTGAAATTGCAAACATACCCTTGCCTGGATTTGCAATGTTTTTGTTCTTGACTGATGTTAAGATCGTGTCTGGGTACACCAAGATTCTTCACTTTAACTGTAACCTCGTTTTCCAAATTTTTTCACAATAAATTGTAAACTGAATTCATATTGCACTTGCAGAGTGCCGGAAAGCTGCAGCTATTCTTGAAAACAAAAATATAACTCACAAGAGTTCAGGCTCAACCACATAACACACTCACAAAAAGAAACTTCCAAATAACACACTTTGTCGTACACTTTTAGCAACTTAGATAATGATACGATTCGCACACTATTTTCATCTAATTATTCGACAAATTCTCGCTAGTGGAATGTTTACAAATTTGTTGTGCTATGGTTGATACAATGGGCGACGCCCAAAACATAAAAGTATCTTTTACATCGTCGAAACATAGCTATTTAACGTTGATTAATGATGTAGGAAAGCATAAACTGGAAATACAGAAACAGGGATTTGAGAGTGGAAGTTCAACCACTCTGCTGCTTTCCCTACATTGAAACTATCTTTACAGGAAAATCATGAGGGGAGTTGGTACTACTGTTGAAGGCTCTGTAACCTGAGCCTAATACGAGCCCATAAGAGCTATACTCCTCAAAAGCCACTTCCCCCAATCCTCTGCTACATGCAATGTAATGGTGTGCCAAAGGCACAGCCTTAAAAATACTGCCCATTTGAGAAACAGTCTTTTATATCAACAGTTCTAAAAATATTGACTGTCATTGTTTAAATATGTGTGGAAAATTCTCGAAATGATTCCTGTTAATTGAAATTTTGTATTACTCTATTTAAAAACATACTTTAATATAACTTTTGGGGTGGCTCCACCTCAGAGCCTTTAACAACGAGCCGCTACTGAGAAAAACTAATAAGAATGAGGAAGAGCATTTTGAAGCTTTGCTGAACCCAGATTGAACTCACGATGGCACAGATCTGGGTAAGATGAAAGATGGAAAGGCATCAGGCATTGATGAAATGTGGAAATGGTAAGAGCAGCAGGCATAGTAGGAAAGCTATATTGTGTAATGAGAAACATATAGAAGAAGATGTCAAACTTGGAAGATTCGATGAAGGAATGATCATATCTATATTCAAAAAAAGGAAGGAGGAAAGTGTTTAAAAACTGTAGAGGAATCACACTGTTGTGCCACTGTGCCAAAGTGTATGAGAAAATTCCTGAGAAAATAATACATGACAAGGCGCAAAAAGAGCAGTATAGCTTCAGACCAGAGAGATCAACGGCAGACCTGATATTTACGATGAGACAGCTGCAGTAAAAATACTATGAGTATGGAAAGGATGTACTGTTGGTATTCCTTGATAATGAGGAAGCTCATGATTGTGTACATGTGAGTAACAGATGTAAGGCCTTGGAGAATAGCTGAGTCCCAAAAGAAACCATCCATAGATTGATAATGAAACAGCGAAGTATGAGCTTTGTGAAAATGTGTTGGGGCGAGGACACTGACTAAAATAAGGAAGTTCCCTCTGTCACTACTGTCGTTAAAATCAAGTGTAGTATAGTGGAGAAGGTGGCAGTGAGAATGGGAGAGGAAAACATGAACCTGATGCCATTCGCAGGTGACCTAGTGATCTGGAGAGTGGAAAAGAGGAAGTTCAGTGGCAGATGGATGTATAGGCAGACATTGGGGGTGAATGTGGTATTAAATTTAATGTGAATGTGGTAGCAATTATCAAGAAGAACGGGACAACCAGGGAATTATGAAGGCAGGTGAAAAGCTGAAAAAAGTGAACAGGTTAAAGTACAAGTGTAGTGTTGCAGAGGAAAGTGGAAGGAATGATAGTGAGATAAATGAAAGAGGGAGGCAGGTAGAGGCACTTTTAAGAAACATCAGAAGCCTGACATGGAAAAGAGATGTGCAAGGGAGTAATTTATCATATATACAATGCTTCTTTCCTGACATAAGGTGCTGAAACCTGGACAGTGAAGAAGCAGGTCATTAGCAGGATACAAGCAAGATGAAGTTTCTTAGAGACAGAACAGGTATTGTGCAAATGGGCAGGATAAGGAATGAAATGATTACAACAATGAGTACAACAAGAACCACTACGGGAAATGATAAAGAAGTCAAAACTATCATGATATGGGCATGTCACAAGACTGGAAAAGCAGAGAATACCAAGGGAAGTTCACAAATGAAGAATGATGGCAAACAATCCACAGGGAGATCAAGGGATGGATGATTGAGAGGAGTGTGTATGGAAGAGAGGAGATGACTGTACCCAGGAAGTGAGAGAGGGAAGTTTAATTTAATTTAATTGCAATGCAGCGCACACTCCAGTGGTAATTACCCTCCACACCCATCCCCCCCCCTTTCTTTCCAGCACCCTCCTACATTTGCCCTCTGCAAATTTCAACTTTAAATTCTTTCAAAATTTTTGGTAAATTATTCATCATTTCTCTTGGTAACTTATTCATATCCCTGACACCCTTACCTAAAAAAGAGACTCTTCCTACATACTAGTGCCTAAAATCAAGTGCCAGCTTGTGGTAATGGTCATCTATTCCCTCCAATGCATTACTTTTCATTCTTACACCAATATATTTCCATGCCTCATCACCAATATATGCCTTGTACAGTCCCATTACCCTCTTCCTGTCTTCCAATGAATCCGTTTCCAACTCTTTTATCATATCTGTTACTGATTGCATTCTGTGGTAATTTCCAGAAACAAATCTAGAGCTCTTTTTTGTACCCTCTCCAATTCCTGTATTTGATACTCTAAGTGTGGGTCCCACACTACACAGCCATATTCAAGAAATGGTCTGACCAAAGTTTTGTAACCCAATTCCTTTACTTCTCTTGTACATCCCCTCATCACTCTCGCTGCATTTAGAAACATTTTCGTATTATCTGTCAAATGTGTCCTGCCCACTTAAGTTTGTTATCAAATGTAATTTAAAGTCTTCAACAAGCAATTCTTTCCCCACCTTATAATCAGAATGAACCTTTAGTTTTTTTTTATCTTTGTATCTAAAAGTAAACGCAGGAAGGTACTGTTACTTGGGAGCAGTCACGGGAGGGAAATCAGTGAGATGGTTCAGTCTGACTTGGGGCCAGATTATGAAGTCTGCAGTATTTTCAAACCAAATGCAGATCTTGGAAGTGTGGTAGCAAATGTGAAAGACCTAGTTAAAGATTTTTCAGATGAGGATTGTGTTGTAATTGTTGGGGGACCAGGAAATAGCCTTGATAAAGACCTCAATTATTCTATTGAGGGAGACATTGCCCACATTTCCAGGAACACACGTCAGACAAGTGTGAGATTTGTTGGTTTGCTTGAGCGTTACGATAAACCCTGGATGTGGCATAACATCAGGCGTACAAATGCATCCTCGGAAAGGGTTCTCTGGCAGCCGGCTAATTCACACATTGGTTTGATTGATGTGGCCTGCATTGGTAGGGACAGTTATACTCGCCATGGACTCCATCTGAAAGTCAGAGGTAAGAGGAAGCTTTCGCTCTTATTGCTGATGAGGTCAGAGGATGCCAGGTGAGCGAAAAAGGTATTCCTGTGATAAATGGTGTTAAGTCACGGCCTTTTTTAGGGTAAATAAAATAGATTTATTAAGATGTCTAAAGGAAATTAATGTCTCTGATGATCATAATTTGTTGAAATTAAAAATTCCAACTGATATACCAGTATGTAATAATAAAATAAACAATTCAAAGTCATTGTGTCAAAGTGTTCAGACCAGTATTTTCCACCAAAATATAAGAGGAATATTTAGTAAAACTGATGACATTACCTTAAGCCTAGAAGAGATTCAAAATTCCAGAAATTTTAATGTAGACGTTTTGTGTATATCTGAGCATCATTTGTCTGATACAGGAATATCTCAGCTGTCCATCCCAAATTATAAATTAAGCTCTCATTTCTGCAGATGTAAAATGGAGAAAGGGGGAGTTGCCATTTTTGTTAAAAATAATATTGAATGCAGTAGTGTAGTTGTAAGTAAGTATTGTATAGAACAACACTTTGAATGTTGTGTTACTAAACTAGAATATGATAAGGAAGAGCTGATAGTGATAGCAATTTACAGGGCCCCCTCAGGTAATTTCAGACTGTTTTTATCTCATTTAGAGTCTTTGCTACTAAGTTTTACAAATAGCAAACAAATAGTATTATGTGGAGATTTCAATGTTGACTTTCTGAATCACAGCAATGATAGATTAGATATGGAAGCCTTGATGTTGTCTTTTAACTTAACAGCACTTGTAAATTTTCCTACAAGAATACAAAATAATAGCAGGACTGCAATTGATAATTTTTTTATGGATATTTCTCAGTGCAGTAATTACAGCATACTTCCAGTAATAAATGGTATCTCAGATCATGATGCCCAGCTATTAAGTATCGAGTCCAGGAACACTGTTAAACAGATAAAGAAAAGCTGGGTTTATAGAAGAAATATTAGTGAAAATAATATAAAACACTTCATAGATACCTTAAACAATGAAAACTGGTTAGAAGTATATAATGCGCAGGGTGTTAATGCGAAATTTGATTCCTTTCTGAATATATTTCTAACACTTTTTGAAGGTAGTTTCAAAAAAAAGGAAAATTCTCAACACTCCAAACAATGAACTGGGCATGGGATGGATAACAAAGGGTATTAGAATCTCTAGTAAAACAAAGAGGGACCTTTATTTAAAAATGAGAGAATCAGACAACTATGCACTGAAAGTTCACTATAAACTTTATTCTAAAATACTAAGAAATGTAATAAGGAAGGCCAAGAACAGGTACATATCGGCGAAAATTGAAAATTCAGACAATAAAATGAGAACAATATGGAATATAATAAAGACTGAAACAGGAAAAACTGTAAATCACTCTAAAGACATAAAAATAGAACAAAATGGATATGTGTATAGCGAAGTAGGGGAAGTTTGTGAAATATTTAACAAACATTTCACGTCAGTAGTAGATAAATTAGGCATAGAAAAGCAATCCCCACATAGTGCTCTAAGGTTTCTTGAGACTGCTTTCCCAAATAGCTTTGTGGAGATGAAATTGCCACCAGTAACAGTCTCAGAAATAAATAAATTCATTAAACAATTAAAACCTAAAAATTCTTCCAGCTATGACAATATTTCAAGTAAATTACTGAAAAGATGTTCAGACTGTATCAGTCATGTACTTGCTCACATTTGTAATGAATCCTTAATACAAGGTGTTTTTCCCGATAGACTAAAATATGCTGTTGTAAAACCATTATTTAAAAAAGGAGAAGTAACATGTGTAGACAACTATCGTCCCATTTCATTACTTTCAACATTCTCAAAGGTTTTTGAAAAAGTCATGTATAGTAGAGTAATAAAACATGTTATACACTATAATATCCTCACTAATTCACAATTTGGGTTCAAAAAAGGATCATCCATAGAAATGGCTATATATTCATTTTTAAATAACACATTTGAGGAACTGAATAATAAAATGAATCCTGTAGGAATATTTTGTGATCTTGCAAAAGCATTTGACTGTGTAAATCATGAATTACTTTTGAAAAAAATGGAATACTATGGTATTTTTGGGACCGCAGGTAAATGGTTTAAATCATACATTGAAAGCCGAATGCAAAAAGTTTCAATTTTTGATTCTAAAATAAGTAAAGATGCTTCATCAGACTGGGAGAAAATAAAACATGGAATTCCACAAGGCTCTGTCTTAGGTCCCCTCCTCTTTCTGTTATACATCAATGACCTTCCTGGAAATTTATCCGACAAAGTTAAGAGTGTTTTATTTGCAGATGACACTAACCTGACTGTGCGTAAAACACCAAACAGTACTATAGAATTTAATGTAAATGAAGTACTTAGAGTAGTAGCAAATTGGTTTAAGGCAAATTCATTAAAATTAAATTTTGAAAAAACACATTATATTAGGTTTAAAATAAAAAACTATGCACAGCCAGATATATGTATAAACTATAAAAACAACACAATCTTAGAAACAGAGAGTATAAAATTTCTTGGTATTAAAATAGATCAGAAACTCTGTTGGCATGATCATATCACTACACTACTGACAAAGTTAAGTAGTGCCACCTTCGCAATACAAACACTTTCTCTAACAGCAGATCTAGAATTAATGAAACAGGTGTACTCCTCATATTTTCATTCAGTAATGTCATATGGCATAATTTTTTGGGGAAACTCTTCACAAAGTAAAAAAGTTTTCATAGCACAGAAAAGAGCTATTAGGTTTCTGTGTAGGGTAAAACCAAGAACTTCTTGCAGACAACTCTTTAAGAAACTCAATATTCTTACAATGTATTCTCAGTATATATATTCTCTCATGAGCTTTGTCATAGAAAATTTTAACTTGTTTACACCTAATTCACAGGTACACAGTTTCAATACAAGAAACAGAAATAACTTGCATAAAACACAAACATCTCTGTCATTAGTACAAAGAGAAGTTAATTATTCTGGGATACATCTGTTTAATAAACTACCTAATCGTATAAAACAGCTTTCAGATAATAAAGATGTATTTAAACAAAAACTTAGAGATTATCTTATTCGTAACTCCTTCTACTCCATTCAAGAATTTGAAGAAAATAATTAATTGTACTCATTATGACGTTTGCAAAACTCAGTTGCAAAAATGTATGTTTATTATTATTTCTTGTATTTGTAAAATATGTATATATATATATATTTACTTTGATATGACTCATTATGTGTATATGTATCAACAATGACATGTTTCACATCCCAGAGGTACTCCCTCAGCAGGGATCCATGGAACAAGATTGATAAATAAATAAATATCTAATAAGCTAACTCTTCTTTGTACGTGATGCAGGGAAGAAAGAAGATGTAAATTAAGCAGACTCAACCAGTAGCTGGAAACTGTTGATGATTATGATGGAGTAGTATTAGTAGTAAAACTAATACTAGTAGCAGTAGTAGTAGCAAGAGTAATTCACACTCTGTTAATCATAGTAGAAATAGTAGCAATAAAGTCTGATAATGGAATTTAAATTATACTGTCATGAATTTGTTCTTCATAAAGTTAATGCATTAAATAAATAAGTTACAAGTTTATATGTACATAAAATAATCAAAATAAGCCAAAATTAGATTCCACTGTGCTATGCTTTACATAGGAAAATAAAAACAATAAACAAATTTGTCTGTGTAAATTCCCAAAATATGTACTTGTGTCAAGTATATTTTAAATTTTGTAACAGCATGAAAAAATTTGTTCTCAGAACCACGAGTCATATTGAATGGTATTGCATATCACTTTTAAAGTCAGTAACTAAGTTAATTCAAATGAGAAATTAGTTTTTAAGATAGTATTTTCTGTTGCATCAGTCAAGATATCATTCGCCTGGAGTAATTTACAACAAAAATTCGTAATAAATCGAAAAAAGCAGTTAGAGACTTCATGTTCAAACAATAACCATTTTTGGAGATGTAGATTTGTTTAAAGCTACTTTCAAATTGATAACTTAAATAACTTCTGAAATATTAATAAGTTAGATTCTGTTTTTGGATTGTGAATTTTATTTCACCTTATGATAATGTAAACATGCTTTGAATGATAGTATGAAAGAGTATATCTTTAGGAGTAGAATAAAATTTATTTGAGTTTCAGAACAGGTTTTGTGGAATCACTTTAAAATAATTTTTTTATGATGAAACTATTAAAGTTACAGATTTTTTTTTTATATATAAGGATTTAAGTCGACACTTTTTACAATATCTAGCAATTATCAAAATTTCAGAATGATAGGAACATTTTTAACTGTCAAGGTCAAGATATCTGATGCAATCTGTCGGGCGTGAGATGCGAATCTGATCAATTTTCCAGCATATTCTCATGTGAATGCGGAAGTGTTGCTGTTCCCACAGTTGGATTCGATAAATATTATCCCAGAATTTTCCTCATCCTCCTGCAGTCTGCAGCAAGTTTCATTTCAAGCACTATTATGCTACCATGTAGTCTCCCGCAATCGGCCAGACAGTTGCATTTCGGGCGCTACTGTGCTACCATGTTAATTTTTGGCAACGTGTAGGCTTGCCCAGTTTACTTAAGAATGAGTGATGAAAATTTCAATTAACTGTTAAGATTAGTTAGTCCATTCATCACAAAGGTAGACACCCGATTGTGCAAAGCAATTACTGCAGAAGAAAGACTGTCAGTCATGTTGAGATTTTTGGCTACGGCTCAGAGTTTTGAAGATTTGAAGTTTCCTTCGGGGATTTCACAAGCACTTACCATGATAATACCAGAAACAGCCAAATTTATTTGGATTTGTACATACAGGTAAGAATAATTTTTATTTTGTTTATTGCTCAGTAACTCAGTACATTATAATAAACCATGGAAACAATAGAAATATATAGAAAATGTAGCTTATAATCAAAATATAGACAGAATACATTTAATTCCATGTACAGTTAGTTATTGCATTTTTTAAACATCAAAAACTGTGACAGTTCTGAAGCGTCAGGGTCTTTAGGATAATTTTCACAATAATAATGTATGGATTGCAAACTTGAAGGCTTTTCATTGCATTGAAATGCGCATCACAAATTGTTCATCTGTTTCTTGACTGTATCTATTGTTGCCGTAGGAGTCACTGTTTTGTAAAACTCCAGTTATCCTGTATGCTTCATCTTTAAGTCATTTATTTGTATAAGACTTGACTCCTTCCACAAGCATGGAAATTGCTGATATAATTCAATAAATGAGGAAATGAATTACGGTTTGTTGTCCATTTTCTTGACAGTCCAAAATAGATTAAACAGCATGAAAGATCTGTGGCCTGTCATCAGACAAAGAAAAACCCTATCTATGAGGCATGTTGACTGCAGTCAAACTGTGTGTGTGTGTCCGTTTTGGCTTTGAGATCGTAAACTTTAAAGATTGTTAACTGTGGACTGCTTGCAGTTCAGGCCTTGATCTAAACAATCCACACACTGACAGTTACGCAGTGCCTGCAGTCTAAAATATTAATATTGACTGTATGTGAGTGTACAGCAATGCTAAACTGACATTTCAGTGCCTTCAGATAAACTGTAAGTGTGTGGGGCACTTTACAGGCACTATGCATATACTGGCAGTAGAATTGTAATGGAGCTGCACCTCAACATCCACAAATGCAGAGCTTCCACAACTTTTCATGTGGAGGTACATTGCAATATATATGTTATACACCTTGTTCTTTTCTCTTTAGAAAAAATTTGGCCCATTGTCACTTAGTTAACAGCATATATGTTTTTTCTAATGGTCCTAAAATAAAAGTTGTTACATGAATTGTGTGATTAATTTACACATTTGAAATTGCATTTAAAATAAAGCAGCCTATTCATGGTCCAACTTGTAGTACTAATGTAGGATGTGCTAGCCCATTCCTGCTGCTACAGAAATCACAACAAGGTGTTCCAACCAGTCCTCTTCACTCGTACTTTCTCCTGGCACACACTAGTAGGTCAATTTCTCCAGTCATGGTCCAACGTGGTAATGGGGGACCCATATTAATTGGTCTGGGAGTGCAACAATATCCAGCATGTCTTACATGTAATCCTCCAACCCCATTGACATACCAACAAGAGTCCTACATTGGAAAATCAAATCATTGGAGGTTTATAAAATTTGATTGTAGATGGGCTGCTAAAGCAATGGAAAGGTGGAGGTGGCCATGGGAATATGCAGTGGCTTAAAATTTTTTGAGCCATGAACTACAGAAGTTCAAATAACAAAGATTGTTAGTTGCCACAAGCATAACTGGGTAGAGAATTTAATCTGATGGTTCAGAATAATAGTATCATAACAAAAATTTATTAAATCTTACAGTCTGGCAAGTTAAATGTTCTAGTTTTTACCAAAAATCATAATCAGCACTATACCTATCAGAATTGAACAAGACACCCCTTAGTTTCATTGTCTTTCAGTGTAGTACAGTGGTTATGATTTCGTAATTTTTTTTGTAATCTATAAGTAGCACCAATTTATGTGACTTACAGTCATATTAAACTGAACTTATCTGGTATCAATGTTCAGTTAATCATATAAAAAACTTTATTATACAAGTCAGTGTTGATAGCAATAATAAATAAATATTGTTTAATTATTGTCATTATATCTTTTTATTTCCGAAGTTATTTGATACACTGATGTAGTTGCATATCACAATAATACCATGGTTGTAAAAAATTGAACAGAGTGATATTATAATGCAATACGATGGAAATCTCATTCATCATCAAGGAAATAAGAAACAAAAAAAATCATTAAACAGAATAAAATCATAGTACAAAGACATGGAAATACTCTTTCATTCATCTTGTTGAAGCCCATATTTCAGGTTGTGAGAAAAGTCGACAAGTAGTTAGTATAGTCTTTTTCTGACAAAGCAACATCAAATCTGAATATTTTTAATCTGAAATTGGAAGTGGTGATGGATAAGGATGCGGCAATGTTACTATGTAATGTTCTGTGACATAACCTTATTAAATCAATTGTTTTGTAGTCCCTATCATTTGTATTTGAATGATAGGCTCAACATTTTTCCTTATTCAAAATCAATACTCTTATCTCAGACAAATTTATCCTTTCATCAACTGTCCAGTTTTTAACTTTTGAAGAGGTTTATTTCAAGCAACAAATTCATTAGGTGAAATCTCACCAAGCTTAGTGGATGAGACACAATACCCTGTGTTGCAATTCTCTCTCTCTCTCTCTTGGTAGTGCACACTAATGCTTGCGGATGGTGGGATTTAGTACATCTCAAATATCGACGCACTTTTTGAGTCATATTCAACAATACAATTTCAAATGACTTCTTTTGATGCTACTAAAATTATTAGAGATAATTTTATGCCAACGTTTAAGGCAAATACTTCAACAGGATTGTCCCATGTTTATATCAATCTGAATCATAAAGTATTCGATAGTTTTAAAAATTCTGATCCAACATCTACCTAAAATTGCATACATGTTACAGATTCAGGGCCAGATTTATCATCAAGCTGGTTCATTATTGCCATACCCCAACGCTGATAATCAATTTTTGCAAATTTATTTTATTGGTGATGAAAATCGTGAATTGGAACAACGTTGTGCAACTGTTTCGAATACAAGATGAGAAATTATTCGTGAGCTACAAAGGCTTTTCCATCAGCATAACGCATTAGTTCAATTCTTCAAAATTGCTCTCAATCATATGCCATCTGATAATCACATAATCGTAATAAGGGCTGGTAGAACACCTTTTGGAGAGCATGCAAGGCAATTCAATGCACCGACAATTGATGAGGTTGCAATTGTAATTCTTGGTGATCAGTTTCAATCCCGTGATATTGCATACTTCATAGTTCATCGCAGAAATGAGCAATTGCAACGTGTTTCGGAACTTCATCGTAGTTACCATGCATTACAATACCCAATATTGCATTGGAAAGGTGACGATGGCTACCATATCAATATACCAATGATTGATCCACGAACAGGTAAATAATTGACCTATTTTCAGTGTGTTGACATTTCATTTGTATAATTTTCTAAAGTCACATTTTGCACTTATTTTCAGGTCTACATGTACAGAAAAAAGTTAGTGCATGAATTTTTATTCGTATCGATTGATAGTTCATCCACAAGAACAAAATTATATCTTGAGATGTGGTAAACTACATCATCAGTACATCGTTGATACGTATGCCAAAATAGAAACTGAACGTCGTAATTTTATTCGTTTCAACCAAGCAAAATTAAGATCCGAAGAATATATTCATTTGCAAGATGCAATAGCGAATGATGCTAATGTTAATGGCATCGGACGTTTAACTATATGCCATCTGGATATCTTGTGTAGCCCACGGCATTATGAACGATATGCACAAGACGCAATGTCTTATGTACGGAAAATACGGTCAACCAGTTCTGTTCATTACATTTACATGTAATCCGCAGTTGGATGACATCAGAAACAATTTATTTGAAGGTACAGTCGACAACTGATTCGTCATGACATTACAGCACGTGTTTTTCGGCAAAAATTGAAAGCACTTATGGATTTAATTGTGAAATTATGTCGTATTTTGGAGAGGTGCGTTGCCATATGTACTCCATCGAATGGCAAAAAAGGGGATTGCCGCACGCACATATATTAATTTGGCTGGTACATAAACTAACTCTGGTCAAATCGATAACGTTATATCAGCTGAAATTCCTGATCAAACTGTTGATCCTGAGTTATTTCACGTTGTCGTTAAAACATGATACATGGTCCGTGCGGTGAACTAAATATGAATTCGCCATGTATGATTGATGGAAAGTGTTCGAAACGATACCCAAGGCAATTGACTTCAGACACAATAACAGGCAATGACAGATTTCCGTTGTATCGACGTAGATCACCTAATGATAATGGCAAAACGGCAACCATTAGAATGCGTAACCAGGACGTTGAAGTTGATAATCGTTGGGTGGTTCCGTATTGTCCATTATTATCGAAATATTTAATGCTCATATAAATGTGGAATATTGTAATTCAGTCAAATCCATTAAATATATTTGCAAGTATGTAAATAAAGGGAGCAATATGGCTGTTTTCGTGTTGCTGGTGATAATAGAAATGATTAAATTACTCAGTATCAAATGGGGCACTATATTAGTAGTAATGAAGCTGTCTGGAGGATTATGTCGTTTCCAATGCACAAAAGACATCCTGTGGTTGTTCACTGGCTGTGCATCTTGAGAATGGCCAACGTGTTTATTTTAATGAAGCAAATGTATTGGAAAGAGCAGCACAACCACCAGCAACTACGTTGACCGCTTTTTTCAAATTATGCGAAACTGATACATTTGCGATAATTTGTTATATTCTGAAGTGCCTCAGTATTACACATGGAATGTGTCTTCGAAAAAATTTCAAAGACTGTAAACAAGGAAAAGAAGTCGATGGGCATCCAGGCATTTTCCAAACAGATGCAATTGGGAGAATATATATACAGTACATCCAAACAATGCTGAGTGTTTTTATTTGCGATTGTTATTAGTTAATGTCAGTGGCCCAAAATCATTTCAAGAATTGAGAACAGTCAACGGTCATTTGTGTCAAACATATCGTGAAGCATGTCAACTCTTGCATTTGTTGGAGGATGATGCACATTGGGATTCAACACTTCATGATGCATCCATTTCAGTTCATCCACAACAAATGCGAATGCTATTTGCCATTATATTATCAACATGTATGCCATCAAATCCACTTGAATTATGGAACAAATATAAACATTATATGGCAGAAGATATTTTAAGTTCGTATGCGTCATCATGCAAGAAATCCTGATTTGTTGATTACCTTGGAAATGTACAACGAAGCTTTGATAATAATTGAAGATATGTATCTAACGATTGCAAATAAAGCATTAGTACAATTGGATATGACCGCACTAAATCGTGAGATGCATGATTTGTTTGATCGTGAATTGCAACGTGAGCAGGAATTCAATTTTAATGATCTGCGTTTATTTGTACAATCGAATATAAGCAAATTGAATATTCAGCAAAAACAAGTATATGACACAATCATGCAAGCCATTTCCAATAATGCAGGTGGATTATATTTCTTGGATGCACCTGGTGGTACACGCAAAACGTTCGTTATATCATTGATTTTAGCGACTATTCGATCGGAACAGAAAATTACATTGGCACTTTCATCTTCGGGAATTGCTGCTACATTATTAGAAGGTGGTCAGACCGCAGACTCTGCATTAAAATTGCCATTGAATGTACATGTGATTGAAACTCCAACTTGCAATATTTCGAGAAATTCTGCTATGGCAAAAGTTCTGCAATTAACATCAATTATTTTATGGGATGAGTGTACAACTGCGAATAAAAACCACTAGAACCATTTAATCGAACAATGCACGATTTACGTGGTAATCAACAGCTTTTTACTGTCAGGGGATTTTCGTCAAACATTGCCTGTCATTCCTCGATCAACTCCTGCTGATGAAATAAATGCTTGTTTGAAGTCATCAGTTCTTTGGAGATATGTACAAAAATTGACACTGAACATTAATATGCGTATTCACCTACAAAATGATCCAGCTGCCCATGAGTTTCAATACAATTGTTAGAAATGGGTGATGGCAAAATACAAATCGACAGTACCAACGGATTGATCTGCTGTACCGAACAATTTTTGTACAATTGAGCAATCGATAGATGAATTGATTGAATGTGTTTTTCCAATATATTACAGAAATCACGATTGGTTGAGAGAACGCGCCATTTTAGCACCGAAGAACATTCATATCAATGCCATTAATTTTCAAATTCAAGCGAAACTGCCAGGCTGTAGTCACAACATATAAATCAATCGACAGTGTTATGAATCAAGATGAGGCAATGAATTATCCAACTGAATTTTTAAATTCATTGGAACCGGCTGGTATGCCACCGCATTGCTTGAATCTGAAAGTTGGTTCTTTGATTATATTATTGCGAAATATTAATCCACCAAAACTGTGTAATGGAACCAGATTGGCAGTGAAAAAGTTATTGCCAAATTTGATTGAAGCTACAATCTTAACTGGTAAATCAAAAGGAGAAGTTTGTTTGATACCGGTATCCCTATGATTCCAACTGATATGCCATTTGAGTTCAAACGATTACAATATCCTGTGCGTTTATCATTTGCGATGTCCATCAACAAGGCCCAAGGGCAAACACTTCACCTTTGTGGTGTGAATTTGGAGGAATCATGTTTTCACATGGCCAACTTTATGTTGCCTGTTCCAGAGTCGGTACCCCCAGCCGTTTGTTTATTCAGGCTCAAAATGGAAAAACAAAAAATATTGTTTATCCAAATGTTTTGGATTAAGTTTTAAAATAGCTAGCAATTAATAAAATATTTTTTTGTTTGAATAAATGAATTTGATGTTCTAATATTTTTTTTTATTATTTCACTTTATACGTAGCGAAGCACGTACCGGGCCACTAGTTTTATTGAAAATGTTTGAAGCAACAAATTCTGCTGATGCGGTTGCCAGTGAGTCAGCTTATCAATACACTTTACCATGTCAAGAAGAATCACACAAAGAAGAATAACAAAATTAACTTTAGAATTAATACTGCAAGTTTAATAAAGTTTAAAATCTTCACCCACACCAGTCGTGATAATTCAGTTCATCCGACTACTATATATATACACCCGAAGGACAGAATTCTTAGTTGAAACGGTTCACATTAACAATTCTTTATAAATCACACTTGCATTTACACAACTCTAACCGAAAACAGATCAACATTAAAAAGGACGGTTCGAGATTAACTCGCACATGGGTGATGTGCCCGATGAGTTCGGCCGCTCCTGGAAGACTCCTTGGTGCCATACGTCGGATTCGCGGGCGTTCTAAGCCAACTTTTGGTAGTCGGCATGCGTTCCGGGGTTCCACGGACCGGAGGGGAAATTTAACATCCACGCGAAGGTATTACAAATAGCACAGCCGGTTCTCGATCACCTGGTCCACCAGCTTTGGAAGCAGCCCCTATCATATGGCTATGCTACACCTGGTCTAATATTGCAGAGGACATTGGTCCAGCAATCCAAATTTGTGTTTTCCATGGTTTTCCCAAATCACAGCAGGTGAATGCTCGATGGTACCTTCAAAAGGCCAGGCTGAATTCCTTCCAGTTCTTATCCACAGTCCTTTTCTGCCATTAATGATCTTGACGTCAACGAGGTTTAAAACCAGGAGTAAAAAATCTGTGACTTCTCACACGCAAGGTCCCACTTTCCATCTTGTTTTACCATAGTTACCAGTGTACAGTGCCACGTAAATGTTCACCCCCCTTTTTGACCATATCTATAACACAATACCTATTCGCTTAATTCTGGATGTGGCTATTTTTGAAAAAAAAATGAATCAATTGGTAGTGTGCCCACACTCACCAGGCACATGAAAAATACATATTGATTTTTTATTTGGTCAGTGAAATTATAGGAAGAGAAAGGAAACTTCTGATAGCCTCCTTGAGCAATTTGTAGATAAAGCTGGCTACTTATACATTGCCTCTATGCCTTTTGCCTTCTTGTCACATGAAATATGATCTCTTTTGCTTCCCTAAATTGAGATTGTCTGTTTTTATGTGCCTAGCTTTCTTTTATGTTAAATTACAAATATGTCACAATATAGCCTGTTGGATACAAATTACAATGGTAAGTTCAGCAGTAGCAACATATCAATGATGCATAATATAGTGATATATGCTTATAGATTTGATGTTTGTGGGATAGTTATGAAGTATATAAAAGCACTTACTATATTAAGCCATATGAGCCTTAGATGCCAGAGTATCATTATATTACTTACAATTATATATTACAGAAAGCTGACCAATTTTGTGGTTACAATGTTTTGTCACCCATGTTTGCAAGTTATACCAGTAAATGTAGAGGTAAGATATTACTGCACTGACTGAACATGAGGTTTGCCTATACAAAAACAACTTAAATTAAGTATTAGTTATGTCAGTATTGTTCTGAATTGATGAATTAAATTGTGAAATCATCCCATGTTTCTTTATTGTAGAAAGATGAGGCAAAAAATAAATCAAAATGTAGGATTTGTGATAAAAATATACTTATGTTTATTTTGAATCAAAAATTAAAGCCTAAATAATTATAATTTTTTTTTCACCTCCACCTCTGCTTTCACTTCTGTTAAACCTCCTGTAACGATGCAATCGAACTGACTGCGAATCGAGAGTAGTGTCTGTGAGAGATTATCTTTGGACAGTGAGAGCAAGATGGCAGGAATATAGTTTGCGGCGGGAACGCAGGAAGCGTATGTCGAAAGTGGTCGACTGTTAAGAAGATGCCGCGGGGACGATTACTTAAAAAGTGCTTATAACTGTTTAACTATCGGGTACTGTGTTTTAAAGAAGCATTTGGAGTGTCAGTGGATTAGAACAAGAACAGTGTTCCAGATAAACTATTGTGATAGTGGCACCGCGTATTATGTGTACCTACTCGGTTCGAATCCTGCACGCTTTGGAAAAGAAGTTTCGATAACACGAGTCATTGTAACTGGTGGTTACTTCGGCGACGTATTTCTTTTGCTTATCCAGACAATAAATGTGTGTTCTGAATGTAACTTTGTGTGATTCATGTGTTGGCAATTCCTACTTATTTTGTTGGTAACTGCCACTGCTGACTGTTTTACGTGATTAATCTTGTGAGTGACTATAAATTATTAGTATTAGTTGTGGAATCCCCACTGGCGACCGGAAGGTATCAAACCTGTAATCTTAAGAACATTTAATTAAGACTGAAATATATGCCGTGTCGAGTAGTACCACCAGGACATAATTTATCACTAAGTAACTAAGTGCCTTACATGGCTCCCGTGACAGGACAGTATAAGTGAAAACGGAGGTAGTAAATGACCCTAGTCAACACCGAAGTGGATTTTATGCTGTAAAAAACAGAGTAGGAAAATGTGAGTAGTTTGAACAACAATCGGCGATAATGGACTTATTTCAACGAGACGTGAGATCGACATTGTAGTAACAACGGAACCCGAGCATACACGACAACAGCCGAGCTGCGCAGTACTTCGACAGACGCAGACCAAGCAACTACAACAACTCGACACCGGGGCGGCGCGGTACTTCTTAGCGCGGCGGTAGCGGAACATCGCGGGCAACACGACGGCGCGGAGGCATCGCGGTCGGCAGAATAGCAGACGGCAGCTGTGATTCGACGAAAGGGAAGTGCAAATTTCAATTTTTTATGTAAGGTTCACAAACTGACAGGAGTAGTGTTTTCGTTTTCAAACAGAATTTTGTTAATTTCATGTGAACCGGTCGAAATAAATTTCTTTCGACCTTTATTCAATTTTAAATAGCCAAATTAGTGAGAAAATCTCCAAGCAATTTGTTTAAAATAGCAACTTGTCAGTTTGAGCCAGTAGTTAGTTTTCGTGTTAACGTAAATTTTTTATAAATTTTCCTGTGGACTCACTGGAGTAATAACTTTTGTTTTTTCGACTTCTATTAAATTTTAAGGAATCATATGTGTGAAAAATTAAATTTAATGAGACGGGAGTCAACTAATTATTTGTGTAATGCTTTGGTTATAAAGTATCAACTAGTTCCCGAGTGGTTTTAATTTTTTTTTTAGCAAAGTAATTTCTGGAACTTTGATGCTAAAGCTTAGAGGGGAGTATTAGTGACTGAAGTATTTTGTGATCCTAGTTTCTTTCAAGAATAACTTGGTAAATTGTAGTTAATGTTGAGTTGTGCCATGGCGTCTAGAGTGATGTGGGTGGGCTGGTGGTGCCAAACCGCGAGCCTTTGGATGATACTTGTGATGGGCAAACCAATCAGTTGACATCCTCTTCTGTGGAACCAGAGGTGTCACTGTCCACTATATTTGAATACTTAAAGTCCTGGAAGCCGAGATGATTTCAAGTTTTAATAGCCTGCGGTATGATTTGGGAGCCAAGATGGATTCAAGATTTAATAGCCTGCGGTCTGATTTACGAAGGGAGCTGCATAGTTTGCGGTCTGATTTTCAAGGGGAGCTGCATAGTTTGCGGGCTGATTTGGGAGCTACGATGGATTCATATAATAATTCTTTGCAATCAAGTTTTAAATGACATCAGATAATCCCAGTTTTGTAAATGAATTGCATATAGATAAGCTTGAGTCTCAGAATAACTTGAAACTAGGTAACCTTGATCTTCAGAATAATTTACAACCCTCTGATGATTCACAAATGGAACTTCTAGTACCAGTAACCAATAAGAACATTGTTTTGGCCCAGGAAACAATTCCTGTTTCGCATGATATCTTGCCCGTTAACTCCAATCCTGGTGTTCAAGTTAAGTCCGATAGTGTTCAGTTAATTTCAGAAGGTCATTGCCCCGACACAGGTGTTCATATAGATAATATTACTCCAATTTCTATTGCGAAGAGCAAACTGCCTATGGCCAAAGCTATCTTTGAACATCGTAAACTCACTTTTGTCACTAGGTTGGCAAACCACATACATAATTTGATGTTTCCTTGCGGGACAGACCTCATTTTCTCTCCACAACACATTACTAATGCAGTGGAAAATGAAATTAACATTGGTGGCAAGCGATTTGTACATGTTGAACAGTTCTTTAGTGCTAACACAGATGGTTATACTACAATGTTTTCAAATATTCTAAGGAAAGATTTCGTTCTCCAACATTCACTTGAGCCTTTGGAAAGTGTAATGCCACAATGAGGAAAAGGAAACGTAGAAAGAAAGGAAGGTTAGAAGGGAAGAACCGGGAGTGTATGTTAAGAAAAAAGAAATAATCTCACTTTGGTCCAAAAAGTAAATTGTATTTGTTTCACGAGGGTCTCAACAGACTGAAATTCAAATACCACCATCCTTATTTTAGCATTAGGGATTTATGTTATTATGCACTACATTTTTAGTTTTTTCCTTGTAAATAATTTATGTTGAGAGAAAAAAAATTGATTTTCATAGGGTTTAAGTTTGAAGCACACTTGCAATATAAATGTTTAGTACCAACCTTGATTTCTTTCTTAAAAGTCTTGTATCTTATAAGCTTGCTTAGTTTAGTATTTCTCGCTAGGTGTTTTCCTTTGGTTGAGATAGACCACGACGATACTTGGTATAGGTTAAGCAATAAATGTTTTGAGTTGCATTATGAAGGGATGTCTAGAATAAGTGTCACTAGATCAGATAGGTGTAGGGATTTTGTGTGGAGTAGTATCGGTTGTAAATACTTTGATGGTGTGTTCTCAGAAATTCCTGGACGAATAGTTGGTTACGAGTGCGGAGGCACAAGGTGGTGGGGGGAGTCAGACAATAGAGTAAAAGGGCTCGCCTCTTGGTACCGCCATGCTTCCTGAATTTGCACATTTTCGGATTGGTGTTGTCTATGTGGCATGACTTATTTGTTTCATTTAACTTGCTTCTTTCTCAAAATGAAGAAGGGTAAACAAAAGGGGAATGTAAGCATGGGGAGGATTTCCTACTGATTTGACCGGCTTCGAGTGGAAGAATAATTTCAGCACTGTTAGTTGTGAATCATAGGAGTGTGGCCCCGAGGCAGGGAATTGTAATCAATGTATCCTGTGGTTTGTGAGACAGAAAGTGACTGCACGGTGTTTCCGGAGGAAACCGGATGATTTCTGATAATTTTCAAGTTTGTTTTCATTTTTGTTTATTGTCTTATATTCATATTGTGTATACTCAAGGAGAATGGTGTGTTTTGGTGAGGTTTAACTTTTGTATTTGATGTTTTCTTCGATGTTGTATTTGGTCTGATGTTTTGTTCTAATGGTGTACCCATTTTTGTAAATGAATTAGCCGAGTACCACCAGATTTGTTTAGGGTTTGAAAAATTCTCAAATGTCAGTAAGGTTGGGTCCGGCGAAAGGATACGCGTTTGTCAACAGTATCTTACGCCTTAAAGTCAACGAGGGGGGTGTAACGATGCAATCGAACTGACGCGAATCGAGAGTGTGTCTGTGAGAGATTATCTTTGACAGTGAGAGCAAGATGGCAGTGAATATAGTTTGCGGCGGGAACGCGGGAAGCGTATGTCGAAAGTGGTCGACTGTTAAGAAAGATGCCGCGGGGACGATTACTTAAAAAGTGCTTATAACTGTTTAACTATCGGGTACTGTGTTTTAAAGAAGCATTTGGAATGTCATTGGATTAGAACAAGAACAGTGTTCCGGATAAACTATTGTGATAGTGGCACCGCGTATTATGTGTACCTACTCGGTTCGAATCCTGCACGCTTTGGAAAAGAAGTTTCGATAACACGAGTCATTGTAACTGGTGGTTACTTCGGCGACGTATTTCCTTTTGCTTATCCAGACAATAAATGTGTGTTCTGAATGTAAACTTTTGTGTGATTCATGTGTTGGCATCCTACTTATTTTGTTGGTAACTGCCACTGCTGACTGTTTTACGTGATTAATCTTGTGAGTGACTATAAATTATTAGTATTAGTTGTGGAATCCCCACTGGCGACCGGACGGTATCAAACCTGTAATCTTAAGAACATTTAATTAAGAACTGAAATATACGCCGTGTCGATTAGTACCACCAGGACATTAATTTATCACTAAGTAACTAAGTGCCTTACACTCCGCTTAAGCGGAGGTCAAACACTGCACCTCCGCATTTCAATTTGCAAAGATGATCTCCGTTACAACACTATCTGCCAATAAAGTCTATGTCAATATTGATGGAAGGAAAGAGGGGACAATGGTTCTAAATTAGAAATTGATTTTGAACATAAAGGTGCAAGAAAGTTATCATTTGTAGCCAGGTAAGTGAGAAACTGAAACAAATGACCTAATGAAGTAATTAACAATATACCTCAAACTGTGAAGGAGTATAAGGTTAAAAATATACATGAATTGTAGGTAGAAGTGTAGGCAAAATTGCAACTGGGGAATGAACACCACTGTAATTAATAATTATTAATGATTTGAGCACACTCCACCAGGACTTACCCTGATTCTTATTCTCTAAGACAGGGTTTCCCAACCTATGTCCACAGAGTCCCGGACTTCCACAAACCTATCATAAGGTATCCACAGTAAAAAAAAATATTATAAGTTACTGTGATGAGTACAAGAGATCACTGGACCTTGGAACAGCGTGTAGTTTCCCAACAGGTACTGCTATTTGTGTAACAATGATCATAATAGTTAACAGTTTACCCATCAAAATGGAGGAACAGTATATGTTGGGTGAATTCCAGGCTGTCAAAAACTGTACCTCCAAAAGGTATGAACCTGATAATGACCTTAGCTCAAAAATGTTCAATGATGTTACTCCCTCAAAAAAATTTCAAGGATATTATGCTGAAGGACAACAGGAATGGCTCCCCGATTAAAGGTCTAATGCTGAATAATATTTTAAGTTAAAACACAATAAACCAATCAAGGAAGAATGTGTGTTTCTCATAATAAACAATCACGAGCCTCATCTTTTGTTACAAATTTTAGATTTTATATCTAAAGTATGGGTAGCAATTTTTACTTATCCATGCACACTTTATGCAAATTACAACTCCTTGATCATTCTGACTATTTCCCCTTCATAGCATATGATAACCAAAGAATTGAAGCTTAGCTTCTTAATAATCTGGGGAAAACATTAGTCATTTATAGCATTGTTGAAATTGTTGGCCAGGCTTATTCATGTGCTTTTAAAAAATGTAGCATAATGAGGATCTAGAGTAGTTTCCAGTGAGGATGATTTTCTATCTGCCTATTTAACACATCACCCTGATCCAAAAGAGGTTGGAAGTGTTTACAGAAGAAGAAGAAGAAACGAAATTAGTCAATACATATGTGGCAAAAATGAACAAAAACTGGTGTTCAGAATTAGCTTTTAAGTTCACTGTTGAAAACTATAAAAATTATCCTCTAAACTGCAAGAAACATAATCTTGTTGGCCAAGAGTGTATGAGGATATTTTTAAGAAGACATTCTCATGACCCGGCAATTAGAACACCTGAAAAAAGTATTTTGTCTCGTGCAACCAGCTGCACTCACACTAATGTAAGCAAATTTTTTAATAATTCCAAAGATGTTCATACATAGTTTGGGCCATCCCCCCCCCCCTCAAAAAAAATGAATCAAAATGTAAATGGAGTCACGACAGTTCACAACTCATCAAAAACTTTAATATCCAAGAAGGTAAAAAAGGTTGGCAAAATGAACTCCACTGAAAAACCCTCAATGATGGTATTCCCTCAAAAAATAAAAAAATCAAGAATTTTATGCTGAATGGGACACCACCAGTGGCAACAGGGTCTAATGATGACTTATGTTTTAAGCTTATGGAACACTTCATAAATTACAAGAAAAGGGAAAATGACTCATCACTCACCAAAGTTGAAGGCAGCGACAGGAAAAGAACATATATCACGAACACAAAAACAGACAATATTTCAGTTTTAAACCTTATTCATGCTAAAGAGAATGAGTCATGTGGCTTGGGAGGTGTGAACATGCTGAAGTTTCTTATATGACTCATCAGTTATAGTCAGCAACTTCTAACATATTTTGAATATAAAATCAATTAATTAGTTTAAGTACCTTTTTTAATTAAGAAAAAAAAATCAAAATTTAAACTAAAAGAGAGCAGCTCAAATTGAGAGCGTTAAAATATATATATTGGTTCTTATAGAAAGTTTAAACTATCTGGGAGATAAATAAGATTTTGGAAATGGTTTGTTGTAATTGTTAAGAAGCAGTCAGATTGATGACGTAATTGAACTTAAGATTAAATTGAAACAGCTAGAATAGGATATCAGGAATCTTGTATATTAATTACAATTTAAACTATTAAATATTAATTTGTAAAAGTTTTTGCTGACGTCACAAGGTCGATCAGTTCAGGGTGTAAAGAGCAGCCATACTGGTTTTTCACTCAGTCTACGAGCAGATCTGGTTGGGGTAGGCTCATGTGAATTGCTGAGCAAATGGCTCCACATGGTAGTAACATGTCTCAAATAATGTAGTAGTCGTAATTTCATTCAAGATTGGGGGCTGAATGAGAGCTTGTTTTTACTTGTGAGCAGGGCCGACGCTAGGATTTTGGGGTCCCGGGTAAGCGTTCTTCGCAGTCACACAACCAGTTGGGGGCCCTTGGCCAATTCATTGGTTAGGGTCCTCCCTCACACTAAATGGGCGAATTTTTTTTTTTAGCTCTACAATTTCGAGCGGGGTGGGGCCCCTACAGCCGGTGATCGGGCGCCCCCACCAGTGGGGAGGACCCGGGTACTTTTGACCCGCTTACCCCCCCCTTAACGCCAGCCCTGCTTGTGAGTCTGTGATACCCTCAAACCTTCAAAGGAGAAGTAGTCTGATCGCTCTTTCTAAATCTGGTACTGAACTTTGTAAAGGAGAAACTTTTGGAAGAATATAAACCTTTTTCGACTTTGAAATTGTGTAATGTGAACTCATTTCAATTCCTCTTCCAGGTTTGAGGGTTTATCAATTGTGTGGCAGCCATGTTAAGATTGTAAGTACTAGAAGGCATACGGTTAATTATTTTTCATTAATAGTTGGAACATTTGTTATAGGAAACCCCCAACTATCAGCATGTGTTCTAGACAGGGAGATCAAAAATAGAAACAGACACACCTGATTAAGCGTGAATCTGGAAACAAAAAGGAAAAATGAAAGTAAAAATAGCTAACTTTATTAAGAAAATAAAGATTGAAAGCGAATCTCAGAATTAATACGCAAATTTGTTTTTTAAAGACGAAGATGGTGTTACAGAAATATTTGATATAAAATCATGATGTATTTGAAGTTGAGTAACAAATTAATTCTTAATGAAAAACTTTTTAATATGGGAATATGTTTTGGTAATATTTACTAAAAAGAAGAGGCCAATGGAGCATGATGAAGGACAAATAATTTCAAAAGACTGTGCTTTCTAGAATACTAGATTCATTTCTACAAATATGTCAGGAATAATAATAGAAACTGTAGAGGAGTTTGGTGTTGTAAAAGAAGATGATATACACTTAAGCTACCTAAACCAGTAACAATAAGTAGTTCAGCAAGAATTCAGAGAAGTTTATAGCTTGATGTTGATTTCTCAAATGTAAACGTTAAAAAGGAAAATAATTTCTTTACTTTGATTACGTAAAGTTAGTGATATATAAAAGTTAAGTTTATATTTTTTCATTCTGTATTGTAAAATCTAATTGAAATAAAAAGAAAATATGAATTTAAAAATGATTTATTGGTTGTTTTTAATTTGTTGCCTCATAATTCAAGGTATGTGAAGTGAGTGAGACAAGGTACAACAGGCTGTAATCAATGGTATATTATACTCTTGTACCAATGATCACATGACAAAGATATTTTCAAAAAATATTTTCTCAATATTCCTTAAGTATTTGATATTAATTTAAATGCCAACAGGTGTATAAATAATATTTTTAGGTAAAAATATTAATTTCATATGAGAAAGTATATTTAAATACTCCTCTGTTCCTAACTGTAACAATGCCACAAATGGAACAAACACACCGTATCTTATGATACTAATATTTTTCTTTGTGAAAAAAAGTTCCAATTACAATCAAATAACATCTCATCAAAAGTAAAGTCTTTCATTACTATATTGCGAATTCCACAATGATATATGACTCACACTCCCTAAAAATACTTACCACGGCTTAGGCACTTCCAAACATGTAGTTATTACCAACAGTTAAATTGTGTCTAGCACATAAAACATTTCAGGGAGTAGTAAACTATCCCAAACCTTACGCGAACCAAATGTAAAAATAAAATAATTGTTTAAAAAAACATAAAAACCGCCTTCAAAAAAAAAAAAAGCTCTAAAAATTTTAAAATAACTTTATACCTTGCTTAGGAAAAAGTAAATCTAAATAGACAACATTTTACATTACTTTCATTGAAATTTTGACATTAATTAGTTATTTTTGGAGTCGGTGCCAGCTGTCACATCGCGAAGATCGAATTACTGAACTTCTTTTGGCGTTAGAGGCGAAAACGGGGAGTACGAACAAAAATTCCCAATATTTTACATGTCGTGAGGCAGATAGTGTTATTGTGGGAGACAGCTTAGGGAAACAAATTAACAGTATTTTAATCTGTGGCTTGGCCTTATTGGTCATCCAGGCATTACAGTGTCAGTTGGTAGGTTGCATCATGCAGTAAACGATTTACAGAGTATAATATCGGCGTATCATCTGTATGTTTCAGTTTTGTTGAAACATGTTTCTAGCATTAATTGTAGGTAAGCAGTAACATGATTTTTTTATGTATTATTGTTATTCCTTATTGTTTTTATCTTTTTTGTTTTTCTTGCTTTCGCTGGCACCGACTCCAAAAATAACTAATTAATGTCAAAATTTCAATGAAAGTAATGTAAAATGTTGTCTATTTAGATTTACTTTTTCCTAAGCAAGGTATAAAGTTATTTTAAAATTTTTAGTGCTTTTTTTTTAAGGCGGTTTATATGTTTTTTTAAACAATTATTTTATTTTTAAATTTTTAGTGGTATTATAGTTCGTTTGGTATTTTAAATATGCCGCAGCAGTTCCCATTTTGCGAACTTCCTGGTAGCTCAGAGATTAAAGCACTTGCTTTCAAAGAAGAATTCTGTCTTTATATACCACAACCAATTGGGCGTTGTGTTAAGGAATGTCAGGCTATGTTTCGATCTTATCATAACATCTGTTAAAGCTGCTGCTCGATAACCGAAACATGTAACATCTGGGCATTAATACTTACCACATACAGAAATCTCTCGGGAATATATCTGTTTGCTCCGGCATCACACAAAGAATATAGATTTTTAATTGGTTTTCATAACGTGAAAGGTTGGGATCAAAGTTGAAATCTGAAGTACATTACGACACATTATAATATGCCATGACTTAAAAATAGCTTAACTGATTTTGACGGGATTTAAAACTGTGGATTTTTGTAAAGAACATTGGAAATTAAAAGGGGTAAGGGTAAAGGGGAAGAGGGATTGAGCTTTTGTATACCAAATGTAGACTGCCTTTTCTGATTGATTTAAAGTATACGTGTGTAAACTTCTATTGATATAAGATAATACTGTAGGTATGTCTAAAAAAAACAAATAAGGGGTGTGGAAACAAAAAGTAGTTTGGTTTTTGTAAAGCTAGTGTGGGCAGTATTTTTCTCCTTGTTTTAAAGTATACACGTGAAAATTTCCATCGAAACCAGATAAAAACTGTAGCTTTGTGTAAAGAACATTTGCCAAAATTAAATGGGGTAAGGGAGTGAGTGAGTGGTAGGGTTTTGTAAACAGAATGTAGACTATTTTTCTGGTTTTTTTTTAAGTATACATGTGCAGTGGTCTGTGGAAATCTGATAAAACTGTGGGTATCTATAAAGAACATTGGAAATTAGGAGGGGTGCGGGTAGAAGGGAAGAGGGGTTTGGCTTCAGCAACCTAATTTAAACACAATTGTTCTGTATGTTTTAAAGTATACGTGTGCAAATTTCCTTCAGAATCGGATAGAAACTGTAGATTAAAGGATGGAAAGAAGGAGCGGAGTTTGGACTCTCAAAACCAAATGTAGACAGTATTTTTCTGTTTGTTTTGCAGTATACATGTGCATACTTCCTTCAAAATCAGAAAGAAACGGTATAAAGAACATTGACAGTAATTAATGGGGTAGAAAGGGGGATACGGTTTGCATTTTTGTGAAAGTCATGTGGACAGTATTTTTCTTTTTCTATTTGTTTTAAAGTATACGCATGTGAAGTTCCAGCGAATCGAATCAAAATGTGGGTTTTGTAAAATATTAAGGGAAGGGGAGCTTGGGTAGTTTTTTATTTTTTGGTCAGAGATCTTATCCATAAAAAATTACATATATATGTGCCAACTTTAATAAAGATCAGTCAAATGGTGTCGACTGTAACTTTCTAAAAAGAAATTGACAAAAATCAAGGGCGTGGAAAGGGGAGAGGGATTAATTTTTTGCAAACCAAGAGTTGGCATCATTTTTCTCTTTGTTTTATAGTAAAAATTTGCTAAGTTCTGTCTAATCCGGATAAAAACTGTTTTGTGTATAAAATTTAAGCAGTTTAATGGGGAGAGGGGGTGGTTTTTAGATCTTTTGGTCGGAAACCTTCTTCGTGAAAAAAATACATATTAGCATCAACCTTCATGGTAATCGTCAAATGATTGCGGCTGTAGCTTTTTATAAAGAACATTGACAAAAGTTAACGGGGTTGAAGGAGGAAAGGGGTTGAGCATTGGCAAACCAAATATTGACAGGATTTTTCTCTTTGTTTTAAAGTAATACATGGGCAAAGTTCAATAAAAATCAGATAAGAAATGTAGATTTCTATAAAATTAAGGGGTGTAAAGGGAGACATGGGGTGGTTTATTTATTTATTTATTTTTTTGGTCAGAAACCTTCTCCATGAAAAATTACATGTATATGCCAACTTTAATGGAGACCAGTTAAATGTGTCGACTGTAGCATTGTATAAAGAACATTGGTAAAAATTTAGGGGGTGGATAGGGGGAGAGGACTTCAGTTTTTTCAAACCAAAATTTGACAGTATTTTTCTCTTTATTTTTTACTATACATGTCCAAAGTTTCATCGAAATCGGATAAAAAATGTGGGCTTGTATAAAAATTAAGGGGTGTAAAGGGGAGAGGGGTGGTTTTTTATTTATTTATTTTTTGGTCAGATTCTCCATGAAAAATTACATGTATATGCCAACTTTGATAATGGGTCAAACGGTGTCGAGTGTAGCTTTTTATGAAGAACATTGACAATAATTAAAGGGGTGGAAGGAGGGGGGGGATTGAACTTTGGAAGACCAAATATTGACAGGATTTTTCTCTTTGTTTTAAAGTATACATTGGCAAAGTTCAGTAAAAATCAGATAAGAAATGTAGGTTTCTATAAAATTAAGGGGTGTAAATGGGAGAGGGGTGGTTTTTTATTTTGATTTTTTTGGTCAGAATCCTTCTCCATGAAAAACTACATGTAATGGCCAACTTTAATGGAAATCAGTTAAATGGTGTCGACTGTAGCTTTGAATAAACAAAATTGTCAAAAATTAAGGGGGTGGATAAGGGGAGAGGGGTTCAGTTTTTTTAAACTAAAAGTTGACAGTATTTTTCTCTTTATTTTTGGCTATATATGTCCAAAGTTTCATCGAGATCGAATAAAAAACATGTGATTTGTATAAAAATTAGGGGGCGGAGGGGGGTAGAAGGGGTGGTTTCTCAATGAAATCATATGGGACCACTTTGGAGGTATACCCTATCCACTAAAAAAATTTAATTTAAATCGGTTCAAAATTGGTGAAGATATCGCTGGTCATACATAAAAAAAAAAAAACAAAAAAAAAAAAAAACAAAAAAAAAAAAAATTTAGATGAATTGAGAACCACCTCCTTTTTTGAAGTCGGTTAATGAAGAAAGGCATATAATAAAACAACACAACATGATAGATTTTTTCCATATTACAAAACGAATTTTACACTTGTACTTTAATACTGTATCATGGAAAATGGTAGTTGAATCAGAGACAAGAACGCCTCAGAGAAAACCATACAAAGTCATTACTTATTATTGTTTTAAATTTGTGGTAGTTCTGTAAATGGGAGGTAGTTTAATTTGGATTTAAGATTCAACAATTCAATCATTTCCAACATAATTCATGCAAATTAAATATCTTATTATATGTCGCTGTACATCCGTTATGGAAACATTACGATTTCAGAATATTGGTATAACTTAACTCGTTAGTCCCTGCTTAGAAAAGTATACTATGTGATTAATTTTGAATTTTTTATACATTAATTCAGTTTTAAGAGAAAATCCCAATGGATGGATCTGTAACTCCAGCCTTTTGTATATAAATATTAAAAACATTAACATACGACACCATTTTATAACCAATGAAAAACGGAAAAACATATATATTGCTGTAGCATTTGTAATGGTTTTAATGTGCCAATGACCATTTAACATTGAAAACTAGGGTAACCACTTGATAAAAGCATAAGTGGTGAGAAACTGGATGTTAGTTGTCTTGAGAAAATTATGTGTTTAATTTAAGAATCACAAAGCTTAAAACTCAATGGCAGTTTTAAACATTTGCTGACACTGCCATTGTGTTTGGAAAAGTTATGGCAAAATAAAAATCCTGACTAAATCTTTCCCTGAGAAAATAATAATGGGAAACATCTTAATTTGCAATTGAAAACAGTATTACACCAGCAAGCCTATGACCATCATTATTTCCCTCAATAATCTGACACTTATAGTTTTACTCATCTCTGTACAACTGTCAAGTTATATGTACTCCTTATGATTTAACACACTTAATAGATTTGTGCTATAATGTTTGCCCTTGCACCATGTGTCACAGTGCCACTGCTGCTTCCTTATATTTGCTAGCAAAATGCACTTCATTTCTAGGATGTGATGGTGCATTTTGTTGTAACTTGATAAAATTAAATATGAAGCCTAACTTTTTAAACTGATATTGCAAGAAACTTGACTTATATTAAAGGAATATCTGCTTACATATAACTCAGGAAAAGTAAATTGCCATGTTGCAAGTTTCCTTGGCTACATGAAATTTAAAAAGAAACAAAATATTCATTTAAAAGAAATAGTATTTTATTATCCAAAACATGAAATGTCACTCCCAAGTCTCATATTCCTCAAATGTTTTCTCAATTTTAGGTTTCTTGGAACTGCTGTATTCTGCTTCATCAATGGTTTTACCTAAAATAAAGGGAATTCAATAAATAACATTTCAATTGCAACAAGAATATGAGCAATGCACAAGAGAAAAACGTAACATCAAAATTAAATAGGTATAGTCCTAAACAAATTAATTACAATTTCACATAAAGCTGGCAATCTACAATAATGGTGGAAACCTTTCATACAGGCTAAATTTAATATTTTTACTTTGGTGATAGATAAGGAAACAAGTCTGACGAGATAACAGACTTACTGAAAATGACCACAAACAGCAGATTACATGTATTTCACTTATGACAAATTACTTAACACAAAACCAGCATCTTAAAAAAAGTATTTCTTTTAGTACTTTTTCTTTTATGTTTAATACAAAAGATACACTTTTCTGTATGATGCAAATTCGAACAGCCTATAGTGCCAGATGTTATACTTAAAACTACAATACTTTACAATGTCAATTAAAGTGTTTTATTGGCTTTGTATGAAGTAAATTCTGGATCAAGTGATATTTATTCTTTTTTTTTTGTGTGTGTGTGTGTGTAATTTAGTAAGGTGCTGGAATTAATAATACGCTAAACAAATTTATCTAAAACACAGAAGAAATTTAAATAAAAATTTATGAAATGTAAGAAAAAATATGCATGTAGTGAAATTATTATGGTCACCAGGTATTACAAATAAATAATTCTATAAATCAGATCCTTAAGCAATGTTATTAGGTTTTCCACCCCACAAATCCCATCCTCCAAAAATTACCAAAGAATCCACACATACATGATCTCCTATTTCATTAACAGTAAATTCATATTGTTTTCGACCAGGTGACAAGACTTTTGCTTTGTCATTTATTCATTCATTCAGCCTTTGTTGTAGCTGATTCTAAAGTTTAATAAGGAATGAAAGCTTAGAGCATACTACTATAAACAGAGCAAAGCCTGCAAACATTTCTGGCTGCAGCACGATTCAATCCCATATCTCAAATTTTGAAGGTTAGCACCTTATCCTCTGAGCTGCCTCATTGCTCTCATATTCAATTAATAACAACATATTTCATCAAGGACACCACCTGATGGTTTCTTCCCATACAAAAATCCCAAGTTACAAACGTGCAACATACATCCCAACTACATTACTTAAATCGAGTCCACTACTGAGGAATGTTCATCATGGATAAAGCATCAACAGAAACACACACATTGCCATGGGTCATGCATGGCCATACTACCATGCATCTATTAAATAGGATGAATGGGCACAGAAAACTTGAGTAGCAACCACCCTGTGGTAATTCAAGCTTCCACTCATGAGAAAACTTTAGTACCATCTACACAATCTAAGGCATCCACCAGGCTTTAATATACGGTAACTTATAAGCCCCTCTTCTGTTTTAACCACAAACCAAAAACAATTTATGACTCTTAGAATTTTTATTAGCAACAATAGCAAGAAGAAATGCTGTGAGGTAATATTAATAAATAGGAAGAAGAGATAAGATACACCCACCACTCACAAAAGTCAAAGTGCAGGAAAGGGGGGGGGGGAACCCTCTCCACAGACCAAAAAAAAAAAACATTTGGGCTACACCCTTATTCATGCAAATAGAAACATTTGAATGAGTTCATGCAGGCACCCGGCGATGCTTGCCTGCATAAGCTTTCACATGTTTCTATCTTCATCAACAAGGGCACAGCTTGAAATAGCGTATTTTTAACTGCCACCCTCCTCTCTTCAACTTTCGTGAGCAGAAGGTATATTTTATCTTTCCTTTCCAAATTAATAAAATTTTTGTCATTATTTTTATATCAAAGTTAAAATAAGTGAATGATTTCTCATCACTCTGCTATTGGCATTAGTCCTTCTATCCTCATCACTGATAAGCTAGATGCTCCCTGCAACCATGCCACCACCCCCTGGCCCACTTGGCCTTTTGTACACATTGTCAGTAGTGCCATGACCACATACACATTCTCATAAAGGGCCTTAAAAACTTTTTTTTTTTTTAATATGTGTGTAATGTGTCTATGTTGTGCTGTTGCTCAATCTGCAATAGTAAGTATCAGCACATTTCCAAATCGTTAACATGGTTTATATCTTTTCCGACTCCAAGAGAAATTTGGGTAACACTGACCTTATTCATTTTGACAATTCTTTTAAGAATGTATATGTTAAAGTAAAACTCTACATCATTAACTTGGAGTCAGTTAATCACTGCTGCATAGAACAGACAATAATTTGGAACAAATAATATGAAAATCACCAGCAATAGTTTTTTAAGGTCACATTAAATGTTTATTTGGAGACTGGCTGCATCCATCAGGCAAGCTACCTCACACTCTGTTGAAGAAGACATATAAGTTTTGTGCCTTTACACCTCATTGACGTCTTGAGAAAGGACTGATGGCAAGGAACAGCAAGGAATTATCCTGGCATTCACCTGGAGTGATTTGGAGAAACTATGGGAAACTCAAATCTGCATGGCCAGACAGGGATTCAAATCCATGTTCTTCTAAATGTGAGGCCAGAGAATTACCCTCAACCACCACGCTTGGTAGCCAATTGTTGCCATATGATTAAGGTTTTAAACCAAAATATTGTAAGTGTGCTCTTGTTTTTGTGTTTGTCTGGACCTTCTGCCTTCATCTGTAGTAACAGGTTTTTCCTACCTTTCCTTAATTTCGGTGCCTAACATTCATTGTTACCATTATCCAATTGTATTATACACTCTATATTAGAAAAATTCATCTTTTCCATGTCAAATGCTAATTTTTATTGTTCCCCATGAAGTATGAGATAATTTTTTTAATGTATTCCTCAATTTCCTTTAAATAAAAATTATCATCTGATAAATCCGCTAAAAGTAAAAATAAATCATTATTGCTAGTTATGATTATCATCAGTACAGCTAAGGTTGCCTCCAAACACAGCATTATTCATAAAAGTATAACCATTATGTATATTAGGAGAAAAAAGTACATGAGAGGAAACAGAATTAGTTGCAACTAGTATTCAATAATAATGAAATTTTAACTAGATATGCAATGTAGGCTACAATTAAAAGAGTTTAAGATTCAGATTGGATGAATGTAATCCTACACTGTTTTCTCACTGAAGCTGGTGCACAACAATGACATCCTAGTACACATTGTAAAACTTCTCACATGTTTCTGTATGATGACTGTTTTTGTGTTAACTGAAGCTAAACTGTGGTCTTCCATTCATTTTGTATAGAAGTACATTAGTTTCAATGAATTAGGTCATGACATGAAGAAACTGCTGATTTAGGTATAACTACACTCATGGTTAAAATGAGGAGTGTCAAGTTGTAACAAAACAATATCTTTCAATTGTGTTCATCATCTATTCTAATTTTGCTGTATATATGCTAAAGAAACCCCTCCATTTATTTTATACAACCTTAATTTACAACTTGTTCTATGTTCAGAAGTTTTTCACACTCCAACTCAAAATTTCTCTCCTTTTTTCTAACCATATAATACTTAATACACCAAATCATCAGTAAGAAAAATTATCTTTTTCCACCCAACTGAAAGAGCTCTAAATTTACAACGGTATTCCCAAAAGTAAGGTGCTAAAAGCTATGAGGACGCAGAGAAACTGTTCATGTGGCTGTTGGTTACAGTGTTGTCATTGGTGCTTCCCCCACTCCCAAACAAGTAAGTGTGCACCTCACCAGGATACTCAGTCTTGGCTTGGAAACTGTTGAAAATTTTGGTTCCTGCAGTTTTCTGAAACACCATGCACAGGATTACTGTAATGGAAGGTGTGCACAAGATGGCTACCACAAATGCTGTCTGAAAATTGCAAATAAGTTGATTCTTCTCATGAATTCCTTTGACAATGTAAAGGATAATTTTTTGGAGTTGATTGTTACTGGGAAAATAGAACAAGAGCAATGTTGAGCAAGGGCATGAGCATTCTTGACAACACTAGCCCGCATATTACCCATCAAACCATGGCTCTTCTGCAAAACGTTGGCTGGAACATCATCATCCACCCACCCTATAGTCTGAACTTAGCAGCAAGTGTATACCACCTGTTCTCTAAACAGAACGAACATTTGACCGGAAGGCGATTCAGAACCAATGAAGAGGTATATGATGGAGTTCAACAGTCCCGCAAAGAAATGGTGGTAAGCTGGTATGATATGAGCATAAAAAGCTGTCACAGCTTCTATAAAATTTACTGACTGAAATTGCAATTATGTACAAAAATAAATGATTGTTCTACCTTTAAAATGATGTATATACTATAGAAAAAAAATGAATTTTGTAACACTACAAACTTTTGAAGACCTTACTATTGGGATTACTCTTGTAGTCATGTTATCTTTCTGTTCAATAAAGCGTAAGATATATCTAAAACACCTTGTTACATCAGATAAAGAAAACCCTCCTTTATAAAAGATGGTTTTATTTAGATATTTAAATTGGGATTAAAGTTCTTTCACCAGTTTTTTTGTCTTACCTTTAAATAAAATTTTGATGCCATTTCTTAAATGATGATATAAAATATAAACGAGCGAAATGCTGAAAGCATCTTCATGCAGTAATAAAAACTATATCTGATGAAAGCAATAATAGTAATGTTAATTTAAAACATTTATAGAATTACATGACGCCACTGAAATGCAAACGTCATTTTATCATTTAATTTACTGAGCAACTGTGGAAAAATGGCCTACAACAATACTGCGTTTATAGAATTAGTACACTTTGTCATAATCTCAACTAAATGAGAAAACTGAAGGAAGCAATAATGTTAACGTATATGTTTCAGCAACACAGTTCATCTGTTGACAAGTTTTATCAGTGGACTAACTATCAGTTCACATGTTTTACTTGCGTATTAATAAAGAGTTTTTTACTTAATATATGGTACGTCTTTAAAAAGAATTTTATATTTTGTCAAACACAGCTGACAGAGTCAATTTGCTAAATATCACTATGGTAGCATGATATTAACCATATGAGTATTTTTTTTTTACATTTGTCTGGAATTGTGTGTCAAGTACTTACTATAAATATGTGAAAAAATGGGATTTATCTCAATTTTAAGAAAAATGATTGCAGTACTTTAAACCTACAACTAAACAAATGGAAAGAAGTCTGATATCCTCACTTTTTTTCTACACAATCTTTCATTAAAACCTGTAGAATAGAACACAAGTTGCAGCCTAGCAAATGTAGCCTGGTCATGATCATATTGAAGCCATATTTAATTTAATTTAATTGCAATGGAGCACAGGCTCCGGTGGCAATTTCCCTACACACCCATCTTCCCCCTATCCTGCACCCACCTAAATTTGCCCTCTACAAATTTTATCTTTAGATTCTTTCAAAGTTTTCGGTAAATTATTCATCATTTCTATTGGTAACTCATTCCAATCCCTGACACCCTTACCTAAAAAAGAGAATCTTCCCACACCCTTGTGCCTGAAATCGAGTGCCAGCTTGTGGTCATGGTCATCTTTTCCCTTCCATGCACTACTTCTCATACCTATTGCAATATCTTTCCATGCCTCATTACCAGTATATGCCCTGTACACTCCCATGACCCTCCTCATCCTCCTCCTGTCTTGCAATGAATCCCATTTCAGCTCCTTTATCATATCCGTCACTGATTGCATTCTGCGATAATTTCCAGAAACAAATCTAGCAGATTAACAACTTCCCACTGAAGGTTGTAATAATGAGATTTTTACTTTTTTTGTAATGATATGTAATTTGTGTATTCTGCTGCTGTTTATGGCAACTGATGGTGTATATCTTTATGATTACTGTACTTTTGTTAATAAATAACCTTAACTTTCTAAGTGGTAAATTTTAAATGTTAAGACTCTAAAATAACAGTAATTTGAAGGTACATTTTGACTTCCTTGCTTCAGGATGGAAATACTTTTACATACTTCACTTAATCATTTCTAGTGGTAATAATCTCATTTACAAGCACACCAGCTGAGCTTGTGACCTTGTTCACATAGACTTCTGCTGTTAATTCATTGATACAACATTAAAAGTATGTTGGATAGGTTGGAAAAAGCAGAGACCCGGTCATCTTTTTTCCTTCTCTTTCTTGGTTCTCCTCTTTTCCTTCTAAATGTAGATCGTGTATAAGTGTTTCAAAGGCACTGTATACTTAATCTGTTTCCACCACTCTCTTCACCAGCACTATTTTGAAAGATTTTGTAGCTGTAGGTAACTCACTGACACAGTATTGTTTACAAACCTTTCGTGTAAACAATATATCAAGTGATACTGCTGGGCACATTAACAAACAGATTGTTTTATTAGAATATATAAACTACTAGCAGTTACCCGCGACTTCATCCACTTGAAAGTGTGTTATGGTATAAAAGTTTTTGTTACTATTCAGAGTACTAACAGCAGAAAAATTTCTGCTTTAGGGTTGAAAATATGGTCAGCAAAATCCTTGGTTTTTATTCTTCAATGAAAAGTGTACCTCAAATCTGAGACATAGGTAACAAAGGTGTAATTTGCGCCGAAAGATAAGGTTACATACATTACTCACTTGGCGGCAGTAGACTTCTTGAGCAGATTCTGACGTCATTATAGTCAGAATTCGGCATGGCAGCCACCTTCTGCACTCCAAATCCACTGTACACCAAGGAATATTAGTAATCATTCTGGTCTAGGCTGTGTTTCAACCTTACCACAACCTTTATTAATATAGCTCCTTGGAAATCAGCACTTTTTCAAATTTAAATTTTTCACATATATAGTGACACATATAATACAAATGGAATTATGGTGTGATACTTGAGATGTCACACTATTTCATGGCTGCAACTGAAGACATATTGTGAACTTACTGACAGTACGACTTTAAAATATTTTAAGTTAAGTACAGATTTACATTTCCTGCTCAGGAGCTATTATTATTGATCTTTTTATGCAATTTAAGTACAACACGATACATCTCACCAAATTGGTGCTCATGAAAGCTGCTTAAATTGCTAATTGTCATTCTGGTTCAAGCTGCATTTCAACCAAGCCACAAACTCCGCCAATATTGTTGCTAGAAAATCAAGGGTTCTATCATCCGAACATTAATATATTCATTATATTGCATGTTAGTGATGTCATGAATTGCAATATAAACTTGACCCACAATTTCATATCATGATATCAAAGCAACCACTAAAAACTGGTAGAAAAATGACATTTGCAATATGGTAGTTGTAAACACGAAGTAAATAATGAATACCTGTGGAATTACATCCAGTCCATGAACTATGGCATCAGCATCATGTCAATTATTAAAGTAATTTAATTTAAAAGTATATACTAAAATGCTCGTAACTTACGCTGTACAACAGAATGTCCAGAATTCATTACAACTCTTCACACAACTTACGTTAATATTGCAGGTCAAGTTTACATCGCGATACAGTGATTGTGTTAGTGAGCATGCTTAGCCCAGCTGTAAATTCATACTGCAGGTGTATAATACAATTAATTGTACTAATTTATGCTAAGCTAATAAGGAATCCTTATATAGAAAATTTTGCTTCTACTCAAAAGTAGTTCCAATGCGTTTAATGTGTTAAGGAGTATCTGTATCATTTGATTTTGTAGTGGCAATATTAGCAGAGCTAGGTTGAAATGCTGCCTGGACCAGAATGTTTTTGCTATAGCATAAAGAAACAGGAGTTTAGTTATTAATAGTAATAAATAAACTGCATTCATAAGTGCCATATTAGTGACAACGTGTATCGCAATGGAAACTACTCCAAATATGGCTTCTTGAAACAAGAAGTTTCTACCGTAGACCATTGAATACATTCGTTTTAAGTGAAAGATTTAATAGTTATTTGCACAATATTGAACAGTAGCCAAATAACACTGTTCTGTTTATCACAGTCTTCTATTTGAACTGATTTCTACAAAAATTTAGGACAAAAAACAAAAAAGGGTTAGTTATCATCTGTTAAGTTTTAAATTTTGATAAAAATAATTTGTAATGTTACAGAGAGTGTATAGTAGAAAAACAACACATACACAAAGGCAATAAATTGAACCAAGGTGGAATTGAAACCGTTACATATTTGTCACGAACATACAAAAACATTTCGCACACGGCCATTTTGTCACTTATAGTGAACCGATTTTTATGCTGGTGTACTCCTAGTAGTGTACATTTTTTTTCCTTTAAAGTTTTGATTTTTCACATGTATTATGATTCATATATTGCTATCAGATTTATGGTGTGATACCTGAGGTGTTATAACATTTCATGTAAGCAACAGAAGATGTCTCTTCATGAACTTCCAGACTGTACAATTTAAAAAAATTTAAGGTTAAATACAGATATATATTTCCTGGTACCTAGCTATTATTTGTCAAGTGCATCAGTTTTAGTGCTTTTAAATTAAACACACACATGCATATATCTGAAGCTTTTTTCTTTTATTTCTGAAAAGAAGTATTTGTGATGTACGTAAAAAACAAAGAGTAAATGTGGCACTGCCATGTACAAAGTAGGAACCTCTTTGGAGTTTGTGAAATTATAATAGCAATTTCTAAAGGAACTGTCCTTTTTTGCAATACAAAAACTATCCTATGTCACTTCGCACACAATTCACTGACTTCGTGCCAAATTTCATTTAAATCTGTTGAGCTATTAAGGCGTGATTGAGGTCGACAGTACATCCAAACTTTCTCTCTTATATAGATAATATAAAATCCCTAACCGTGTCACAAAATCAGTGTATTATACTTTAAATAATTTGAACAAAATTTCACCACATATGAAAAGCCAATGCTGCCCTCTGCAGTCAATTAAATGAAATATGTCCAGATATGTAATAGATCTATATGAAATACACAAAGACAAAATCAATCATTACTCTTTTTGCTTTCCTTATGTAGATGTTTTTACGATTTCCGTGAGAACATGTTAGCATGTATGGTGATTTCTTGAGAAACTATAAAATTTTATCCAGATAAAAAGTACCTTGTAGTTTAACCAATAACATGAGCTACCACTGTGTCATTCAAATCTGTTCCTTTATTTTTGTGTGATGCATGCACAAACACACAAACATTCCAAAATTTACTGTTTTGAACCTGTTTCATGGGGAACATCTGTAAGAGTGCTGTCCCAAAAGCTTCTGGTATGCACAACCATGAAGTCAAAGTCATGTCCAAGTTATAGGCTATATTCAGCCACCACAAATTTATTCTTTTGTCCCAGGTAAAGATGTATCACATGTTCCAAAAAATGTTGCTGACATGGTCACACTATGACACTTTTTGCCTTTTTTGTCCAACTTACGATTAGAGATGTTGTTCTAGGTTACAGACGTTACTTAATAACATTTCTATTTAGCTAGGCGTCAGTAAGTAAATTAACTGTCAGAACACTGAAAGAAAAGTATGTATTCAATTTAAATCGACAAAATAATTATTAGTTGCTTATATTTATGTATTTTTCATTTGATATATAGAAGTATTCCTTAAATTATTTGTCCATACATACGTAAGGTAATAGCTTTAATTTTCAAGAATCATTGTTAACGAATGTTTTGATTAGATTGTTACTTAGCATGGGTCAGAATTACAACTAGCATTTGTCATGAATAATTAGGTTTTTTTAAAATAATTTAGTGTCCTATTATTGAAATTATTGAATCGTTTGAATGAAATTAATTGCACACTGATCACAATCTGTACAGCCTAGATTTCAATTAAAACAAATATAATAGTGATGTAATGTAAGTTTATAAGATCATATGCGAGGGCTATCCAGAAAGTAGATTACGTTTTCGTCTGTGTCCGCTAGGGGCGGGGCTAGCGCGGCCATCTTGGGGTCAGAGCGTTGCGCAGCTCAGTCGGCATCTAGCCGTGCTAGTGAGAGGTTCGTGCTGTGCTCTGTTCAGATACTGTGACGGTTTGAAATGTCTGCGTTAATTGAAAATCCCGCGAGCTGCGAGGTGCGTGCAGTAATAAGGTTTCTGACTGCAAAAAACTGTAAACCGGTGGAAATCTATTGGCAGCTTTGTGAAGTGTATGGGGACAACATTATCACTGAAGGTGGAGTGCGTCAGTGGATCATAAGATTTAAAAATGGCCGAACCAATGTTCACGACGAAGATCGAAGTGGGAGACCCAGCATAGTGACTGCTGAAATTGTCGAAAAAGTCGATGCTAAAGTCCGTGAAAATCGAAAGTTCACTATAACGGAACTTTCTTTGAGTTTTCCATAAATTTCGCGAAGTTTGTTGCACGAAATCATCAGCGAAAAGCTTGGTTACCACAAGTTTTGTGCAAGATGGATTCCAAAAATCTTGACAGAGGACCACAAAAATCAGCGAATGGCTGCAGCGTTGAACTTTTTGGACGCTTACCATAAGGATGGTGACTCTTTACTCGATCGCATCGTTACTGGTGACGAAACATGGGTGAAACACGTGAACTGTGAAACGAAATTGCAATCAATGCAGTGGGGGGCACACAAGTTCTCCCCAAAAACCCAAGAAATGCATGCAAACAATGTCGGCAAGGAAGATGATGGCGACTGTTTTTTGGGACAGAAAAGGTGTGATTTTGGTAGACTTCCTGGAAAGAGGCACGACAATAAACTCTCAAAGGTATTGCCAAACTCTCCAAAAACTCAGAAGAACAATTCAGAACAAGCGCAGAGGAATGTTGAGCTCTAAGATCTTGTTGATTCACGACAACGCCCAGCCCCACACGGCAAATGTCACTCGTGAAGTTCTTGAATCTTTTAAGTGGGAGTTGTTTCCTCATCCGCCGTACAGTCCCGACCTGGCACCGAGCGACTTCCACCTATTCCCAGCAATGAAGAAGTGGCTGGCTATGCAGCGTTTTGATGACGACGCACAGCTGCAAGAAGAGGTAACGAAGTGGTTGAAGGCGCAGGCGCCGAATTTTTCGACGAAGGAATTTCCAAGCTCGTACATCGCTACGATAAATGCCTTAATTTGCATGGTGACTATGTAGAAAAGTAGTATTTGGATGTGGCTTGCATCTGTACATAATAAAATTTGTTTCCTATACTTTGTTTATTTTTTATTCCAAAACGTAATCTACTTTCTGGATAGCCCTCGTATATTATTTCTATAACGTAATTTTTTTTTTGTCAAAAGCCTGTATCTTACTTCATACTTAACCGAAATCAACGAATGAGGTGTCATTTTATAGTTTATGGTCTCCACCTTGGTCACATCATATTTTAAGAAAGAAAGTTTTCGGAATTTGACTATTAAAGGGCAAAAACATCTATATGTCTAAAATGCTGTTTCGTGTGTTACGAGTCATTTATCTCCCTGGATACCTATCTGAAATAGTTTAATGAAGTATAATTTTAAAAATTAAGATCTCCGCTTTGTGACGTCATATACTAAGCGTAAAATTTTCGGAATTGGACCCTTAATGGGGCAAAAGTATCAATATTTTTGCAATGCGTTTTTGGGTCATTAGCCGTCATATCTAACCGATACAGATAAATGAGGTATCTTATTAACGACTAAGGTATCCGCCATGATAACATTATATTTTAAGAAATGAATTTTTTGTAATTTGACCCTTAAAGGGCAACAATATGAATTTTTCAAAAATGCGTTTTTTGTGCCTCAAGCTATTTATCTCCCTGAATATCTAACCAAAATTGATAAATCAAGTAAGATTATAAGGAGTAATGTCTCAGCTTTGGTGACATCATATTTTTAGAAAGAAGTTTTTTGGAATCAACCCTTAAAGGGAAAAAGTATAAATGGTTCTACAACGCATTTTTGTGTCACGAGCTATTTTTCTCCCTTGATATCTAACCGATATAGATAAATGAGGTATCATATTAAAGATTAAGGTATGCACCATGGTAACATTATATTTTAAGAAAGGAATTTTTCATAATTCGATCCTTAAAGGGCAAAATTGTAAATTGTGTATTTTTTGTATCTCGAGCCATTATCTCCCTGGATATCAAACAAAAAGTGATAACTGAAGAAGGATTCAGAGGAGTAATGTTTCAGCTTTGTGACATCATATTTTAAGAAAGAATGTTTTGGAATTCAACCCTTAAAGGGAAAAACGATAAATTTTTCTACAACGCACTTTTATGTCACGAGCTATTTATATCTTCCTTGATATCTAACCGATATAGGTAAAAGAGGTATCACATTAAAGACTAAGGTCCTCCGCCATGGTAGTATTATATTTTTAGAAAGGCATTTTTAGTAAATTTACCCTTAAAGCACAAAAATGTCAATATTTCTAAGATGCATTTTTTGTATCTGGAGCCATTTATCTCCCTGGATATATAACCAAAATAGATAAATCAAGTAAGATTATGAGGAGTAATATCTCAGCTTTCGTGACATCATATTTTAAGAAAGAATGTTTATTGGAATTCAACCCTTAAAGGGAAAAAGTGTGAACGATTCTACAAAGCATTTTTGTGTCATGAGCTATTTATCTCCCTTTATATCTAACCGATGTAGATAAATGAAATATCATATTAAGAACTAAGGTGTCCGCCGTGGTAAAATTATATTTTAAGAAAGGAATTTTTCATAATTCGACCCTTAAAGGGCAAAATTGTAAACTTTTCTTAAGTGCATTTGTTGTGTTTGGAGCCATTTATCTCCCTGGATATCTAACCAAAAGTGATAAATGAAGTAGGATTGTGAGGAGTAATGTCTCAGCTTTGTGACATCATATTTTAAGAAAGAATGTTTTCGGAATTCAACCCTGAAAAGGAAAAAGTATATATTTTTCTACAACTTATTTTTGTGTCACGAGCCTGTTATCTTCCTTAATATCTAACCGATATAGATAAAAGAGGTATCATATTAAATACTAAGGTCTCCGCCGTGGTAACATTATATTTTAAGAAAGGAATTTTTCATAATTCGACCCTTAATAGTCAAAAATGTCAATTTTTCTAAAATGCGTTTTTTGTGTCTCGAGCCATTTTTCTCCCTGGATATCTAACAAAAATCGATAAATGAAGTAGGAGTATGAAGAGTAATGACTCAGCTTTGGTAACATCATATATTAAGAAAAGTTTTTTTTAACACTTAATAGGGGAAAGGATAAATGGTTCTACAACTCATTTTTATGTCACAATCCATTTATATCCATTAATATCTAACCGAAATAGATAAATGGGGTATCATTCTAAAAGCTATGGTTTCTGCTGTGGTAACATCACATTTTAAGAAATGAATTTTTCTGAATTGAACTCTTCAGTGGCATAAATATCAGTTTTTCTAAAATGCGTTTTTTTGTGTCTCAAGTCATTTATCTCCCTTGATAATTAAACAAAATTGATAAACGAGGTATCATTTTAAAGATTCTTTGTAAGGTCTTAGCTTCTGTTACACCACATTTTAAGCAAGAAATTTTTCAAAATTCTAACCTTACAGGGCAAAACTATTAATTTTTCTGTCAGGAGCTATTTATTTCCCTTGATGCCTAACTGAAATTAATAAATGAGGTATGGTTTTAAATATTAAATTATCCGCTTTGGTCAAATCTTATTTTAAGAAAAATCTTTCTCCAAATTCAACCCTTAAGGGGCAAAAATATCACCATTTCTATAACTTTTTTTTTTTTTTTTTTACCTCGCGTGATAACTAACCAAAATCGATATATGAGGTATCATTTAATGACCAAGGTGGCTGCTTTGGTCACACCATATTTTATAAAAGAAATTTTGTGGAATTCAACCCTTAAAGGGCAAAAGTATCAAAATTATTTCTACAGAGTGCTTTTTTCTATGTCAAGCCATATATCATCTTCGATACCTAGCCGATATCGATAAATATTATATTGTTTTAAAGATTAAGGTCTCCAGTTATGTAAAATCATAAATTCAGAAAGAATTTTTCAGAATTTGGTGCTTTAAGTGGTAGCGTGAATGAGAAAGTTCAGAGCCACGTCCCTAGATTGCAGCAGCAGATATCAAAGAGAAGTCAAGAAACTTTTTTTTTATTTAATAAGTAGCTTTTTGCATATTTTTTTCTGTTACAGAAACACTTTCGTTTTGCTATGCAATTCCAATGTAAACATTTTATTCGCACAGCAACAAATATCACAGAGATGTTGATACGTTGTGTGCATTTTGTTCAGGTTGGTTGTATTCTGTTAAGGTCAGTAACAGTTTGTTGTAAATACAGAGTGTTTTAAATTTTCCTAACTGTTTCGTAATATGTTGCTAATATTTTGATGCGTACCTATTATACTAAAAAATATGCTAAAAAAGTACGGTTCTACTTCACATTATATTACAAGCATTCAACCTCACTATTCATCAAATTTAATCGCGAAATTTTCACATGGGTCGTCTAGTTTATTTTAATTTCCTTTGCTTTCACTAAGCAATATTACTGAGGCTATTATTTCAGCTACAGGTAACTGTGTCAGCCTTTCAAACGTTAATGTTAATAACATTTCCAAGCTCCACGGATAATAAAAAAGAAATGTGTAAGACCCGTGAAGATTTTTGATCAAATTTATATCGTGATGCATTATTGCCACTAAAATGCGATACAGTACATGTATTAATATGTATGAGATTGAAGTATTGGTTTTCTGGTGGCAATTTTAGCGTAGTATATGGTTAGGTTGAAATGCAACATGGACCTGGATGGAAACAGAAACCTTTTGCTACAGCGCAAGGCACAATGAATTACATTGAATTTTATTTTATAACAATTCTATTTGTTTAGCAACTGCTAAGAAATTAACTGTCAGAACACTGAAAGAAAAGTATGTATTTCATTTAAATTGCCATATTAATTATCACTTGCTTTTTTAATTAAATTATTACTTAGTTTGAATGAAAGAAGTTCCAAACTGATCATGATCTATGTGGCCTAAAACACAATTATAACTAAGCTTATGTGGCATAGCATAAATTGTTAAGATTTATTTTCAGCATCCTTCGTTTTCACTGGGGTCATTATTTCAGTGTCAGACGATAAAACATCGATCTTCATAAGAGGTAATAAGAAAGAAAGGTGTAAGACCCCGTGAAGAATCTGGACCAAGTTTATATTGATGACACTGACATGGGATAAAGAGAATGTATTAATTTGCATGTGATTGTAGCTTTGCTTTTCTACCGGCAATATTACTAGAGATTGTGGTTAGGCTGAAATGCAATCTGGGCCAAGTTGACAAGAGAAGCTTTTTGCTACATCACAATGGACGAGAAATTACAATGAGCTTTATTTTATAACAATTCTACTAAGTTAAGCAACTGCAGAGAATAAAATACCATAACAGTGTGTTAACCCGCCATTTTTGATGGGCTTTGGGGCTAGTTATATGTAAACAAAATATTTAGTAAGTTAGTTTTTCATGAAGAATATATAAATTTTAGAAGTGACTTCCCGAATTTTGCTCAGTGTTAAGTTAAATTCACTTTCTCAATACTGTTAAACAGCTGAACAGAATTCACAGCAATTTCAAGCTATATTGCCAATTCACTGAAATCACATGAAACTTATTTGATAGGTTGAGAAGATTTGCCTGAACAGGTATTTATTGACAATTAGCCCATCCAACTGTCCATATGCTGCCACTCAGCTACATGGATGAGATAGTGTAATTATCGAGAGAGTACGCATGCTGAGACAGAGCTATCTATTAATGTCCAACATCACCTGTCATGCCATGATGTAAATTTATGACGCTTTATGCCATTTTCTTGGTGACACATTTCATTTAATACCTTTCTAAGCTTCCGTGAATAAATTAATTGACATAACACTGAAATAAAAGTATGTATTGCGTTTAAATCAACATACCAATTATTAGATGCTGATTTTAACATAATATTCATTTTATGTAAAAGTATTTTGATAGATAGTTATTAGAACTAGCACTTGACAGCAAAGGGCATAAATATTTTTTTAAATAATTTAATTTGTTTTCCTAAGTGTTCTGTTTCTTTCATCATTGCTTTTTATTTTAAAAAAAGTAGTACCACACTGTTCGGATCTAGACAACATAGACTACAATTCAAACTAATATTATGTGGAATGACGTAAGTTGTTAAGATTTATTTTTAATTTCCTTTGCTTTTACTGATGCCATATTTCAGCCGCAGGTAACTGTGTCAGTTATTCAAAGCTGTTAGTATCTATCCAAATTACGAATATAAAAAAGGATTTTTGATTTAGTTTATATCGTGATGCATTATTACCACTAAAATGTGATATAGTACATATATTAATATGCATGTGATTGAAGTATTGTTTCTTGGGCAGCAAGTTTAGTAATGTGAAAAAGTTGAAATGCAACCTGGACCAGGATACAACGAAAACCTTTTCTTACAGGGCAAGGTACTAGGAACTGCATTGAGCTTTATTTTATAATAATTAATCAGAAATGTAATGCTAGAATGGCATATTATTTTATTATTTGTTGCTTTTAGGAAGATGGAATAACCTGCAAAGATTTCTGATTTATTTTATATCGCGATGCGTTATTAGCACTAAAATGCGATATAGTAGATATATTAATATGTGTGTAATTGAATAATTGTTTCTCTGGCAGCAAGTTTAGTACATGATTAGGTTCAAATGCAACCCGGACCAGGATAGCAATGAAAACCTTTTGTTATAGGGCAAGGCATTAGGAATTGCATTGAGCTTTATTTTATAACAATTCCATTTATTTAAGTAATTGCTAAGAAATTAATTGCTAGAACGGCATATTAATTATCAGTTGCTTTTTTTTTACTGATATCTTCACTTCATTTGAAAGAAAGAAGTTCCAAATAGTTCACGATTTATGCAACCTCACCAACAATTAAAACTAATATTACATGACATAACGCAAGTTGTTAAGATTTATTTTTAGCCTCCTTCGTTTTCACTGGGATTGTTTTTTCAGCTGGATGTAAGCCGTGTCAGACGTTAAAACATCGATCTTCAACGTAGACAATCCGTCTGCATCATGAATACAAAGGTTTTTGATTTAGTTTATATCACGATGCGTTATTACCGCTAAAATGCAATATAGTGCATATATTAAGATGTGTGTAATTGAATAATTGTTTCTCTGGCAGCAAGTTTAGTACGTGATTAGATTGAAATGCAATCCGGACCAGGATAGCAACGAAAACCTTTTGTTATTGGGAAAGGCACTAGGAATTGCATTGAGCTTTATTTTATAACATTTCTATTTAGTTATGTAATGCTAGAACGGCATATTAATAATCAGTTTTTTTTTAACTGAAATCATTACGTGGTTTGAATGTAGAAAGTTCCAAATTGTTCGCTATCTATGCGACCTAACCCACAATTAAAACTAATATTACGTGACATACGAGTAACATAAGTTGTTAAAATTTATTTTTGGCATCCTTCATTTTCACTGAGGTCATTATTTCAGCCGGATTTAAACTGTGTCAGGCATTAAAACTCAATCTTCATCTTAGACAATAAGAAAGATATAAGAAACTGAAGATTTTGGATCAAGTTTGCTATGCATGATGCATGACTGGTATCGATGCATAATGACATTGACATGCGATACAAGGAATGTATTAATTTGTGTGTGAATGAAGCTTTGATTTTCTACTGGCTTTATTAGCGAAGATTGTAGTTAGGCTGATATGAAACCTGGACCAAATTGACAACTGAAACTTTTTGCTACATCACAAGGGTGAGTAATTACAGCACATTTAGCTTTATTTTATAACAATTGTATTTAGGTATTGGACCATATGTTCTCATTAAACAAAAATTTTAAAAAATTATAACACTATATATCAAACATTTTGCTTGTACTTTGTAAGTAGCTGGATATGGAATTTAATGATGCCATTTTGAACCCCGTCTTGATTCACAAAAGCATTAATTTTTTTTAATCTAATGACAATATGAATTTTCCTTTCAAATTAACAAAGTAATAAAAACTTGCATGTGTTATTTAAATAAAAAATGTTTATAGTTCAATTCATTTCAGGATAATTTATTGAAGAGTGTTTCATTTATAAATGAAAGTAAAACTGCTGCTTTCAAATATATATATATTTAATTAATATTCAATGTTTTGACAGGCTTTTTGTAAGCAACTTTTGTTCTCTATGATAATGTCTCCTTACATACCAGAACAATACATAATCAAATATGACAAACACATCAAAATTGCTTCCTTAGTTTCCAAGTTATATGCAGATACAAATCTATTCTAATATTATGAGAGTCATTTGATAAATTTGGTAAATTTCTATAGGAGATGGCTTACATGATGCCTCAAAAGTTCCATTCTTTAAACCCCACCAGGCCAAGTTTTAGGCAGTAGTGAAGCTTTGTACAAGTGCAGTAGTCGTTTGAAGATAGCAGATTTACAATTGCCACAAAGATGGACAAATACAAATTCTGTGCTGTGATAAAACAATTTTATTTAAAGAAGTGGACAGCAACACATATCACAGGTTAGTTAGATTCAAGACTGTCTATTTCTGGGTAAATGAATTTAAATGTGACCAACTCAGCACTGAAGACAAAGCACACTCCGGATTCCCAGCTCGGGTTACCATGCCGGATATTGTTGATAAAATCCATGGTATGGTTATGGAATATTGCTGGGTGAAGGTGCATGAGATTGCTGAGGCCATATGCTTTATGACAGGATTAGTTCATAACATCCAGCATGAAAAATTGCACATGAAAATGTTGTGTGCATGATGAGTGCCACAATTGCTGACTCTCAATAACAAATGCATGCGAAAGGATACTTCAATGCAGTATTTGGCTGTAATGAAGTTTAATCTCCAGGATTTTTGGTGTTGATTCATGACTGTAGATGGATGGATCCATCATTATACTCCTGAGTCAAACGAGCAGTCAAAACAGTGCATAATGTCTGATGAAACTGTGCCGAAGAAGGTGAAGACTATTTTGTTAGCTGGCCAATGATTTTTTTGGGGTTCTCAAGGCATTATCCTAATTGATTACTTGCAAAAGGGAAAGACAATAACAGGAGAATACTATGCAACATTAATGGGCTGTTTGAAAGAAGAGTTGAAAAGTAAACAGCCAAGACTGCCGTGCAAAAAAGTGTTGTTTCACCAAGACAACAGAACATCTCACACATCAATCATTACAATGGCAAAATTACACGAATTGCGATTTTAAATTGATTCCCCATCCACCCTATTCTCCAGATTTGGCTCCATGTGACTTTTTCCTTTTGCAACATCCGGCTCGACGGGAAGAAATTCTCATCGAATGAGAAAGTCATCGTAGCTGTCAATGAGTATTTTGCAGACTTAGTGTGACAAAAACTTCTCTGATAGTATTAAAAATTTGGAAACTTACTGGATCAAATATATCAACATTGATGGGAACTATGTAGAGAAGTAAAGGTGAATTATTTTTTTTTTAATTTGCTTTACTTGATTTTTTACCAGACTTATCAAACAACCCTCATATACCGCCTGTCTCTTTTTGCTTTATTATTTCTTTATGAAAGTAAATAACATTCAATACCAAAGAGGAAATTAAATTTGAAGATAAGAACTAAATAAAAAATAAAAGTAAAAATGATTAAAAAATAATAAAATAAGTCGTAGTTAAAATAGCATTTGGCAGCCCACATGCAATGGAAAGTATACTATTCAAAATCATGGAAGCTAAGCAAGTAGATAAATCAAATCTTAATTCTTTTACTTTTGACTACAATTGACAGCATTAGAGATATTTTTTTTCTTTCTTCATTACATATTTGGCAAATGTAATTAAGTTATCCCAAATACTAAACATTTCCACTGCTTACTGAAAACAATAGATTATATAATAAAATAAAATCAGAACTGAATTGAAAATTATCAGTTCAGTTCTGATTTTATTTTTTTAATTTTATTAAAATTGTTTAAACATGAAGTCTTTTTCTGGAATGAAATAGTGATGATTTCTGGATTTTCTAATTAAAATGCAGAAAAAAACCCCAATACTATACTTACTAATAAAATTCAACACAGTATTATTTTGAGTATGTATTTAAATGTAAAAAGGCTTGAAAATATAGTTAGGAATCAAATTATTCAATCCAAATAAAAACCATACATTTTAAAATAACATGGCTTATTCGTTTAAGAAACATTGGAGCAGAAAAAAAAAAATGTTACAATGTGATATTAATATGGAAAGCAAAGATAAAAGTGATCCATCACCTACCAGTGCTGAAGGAAGCACGGTGTATAAACTTTCCAACACTATTGTTTTTGTCACATCCTCCCCCTCCCGCATTCTAAAGATAACAGTCTAAAACACACAGCAATGTGCTTCAATCCATATATTCATGATTAAGGGCTAAACCCAAAATATTATTATTACTATTTTCATTACTGCAGCCTCCTACCTTGTTGATAAATGATAGATTCACTTATTTCTACCTTCCATTTTGACATTCTCATGTGATATATTGTTTGTGAACCATACATGAAAGAAGCACTAACACGAATTTACAAAATGTCACACACAAATGTATTAGGAAAATAGAAAAACTAATGATGGCAACCATTATTCCTTGTTCTCCTACCCATCAGAGTGGCTGTGCACATTAAAGTGCCACTATGCTGGATTGGAGAGATAAAATGGGTCTAGGTTCAAACCCCAGACCCAGTGTACCAGCCATTCTGATAGTGGTTTTTAGGCAGCTTTCTGGATTAACATAGGTGAATGATGAGATACTCCCCAATTTCCATACTTCATAAATAAAAATACTCTTATCTCACAGGACACAAGTTGTACATTTCACAGTCAGATGGCCCTACACTTCTACCCCCTCCCACCTTTTTTTTACATCAAACTGACGATAAGCCTAGTAAACCAGTAGGAGATGGAACATTGATTTTTTTAAAGCATTTTTACTGTTACTATACCAGATCTGCAGTTGATTTTTGTATGTTATTAGTAGTGTTGTGTGGTTTTGGGGTTACAGCAATGTCAAGATCTAATTCATTAGTATCCACATAAATTATATGGCTATTCTTTGGATTATTATGCACAATGTTGAAATTAAATTCTCCTTAAATCCCTTGTGATACTGACCCCACTACTAAACAAAAACTTTAAAAAAAATGTATTCAAAAGAACTCTAAGAACGTTTCCAATTTAGTTCTTATCAAGCACAATCTGCAGCTGAAAGCTATAACAGTACCCCTTGCATCGCAAGTGTTATAAATATTTACCATCTTTTGATAAGTGAAAATGTACTATGTTGCAATTCTTTAGTACACATAAATAAGGAAATATATTTAAAGAAGCTAACATTTTCATGTCATGGAATTTATTTTCTTCCTGTGTTTTACTCCTCAACACACTTTGGAACTGTTCTTTTCCATCTTTTTCTGCCCATTTTGAAATGTCTTGTCTGTTTTTACGTAATCTTCATCTCTCCCCATCCAAAAAGAACATTTTCATCTGTATACAACCATTGCAACCAAATAACTGCTTCACATATAATAAACTTAGTTTTGAATGTTAGTTGTTTTCTTCAGTTGTTCTCTCCAATAACAAACAAATCAGTTCTAAATGTCTTAAAATGAGAATCACTATCCTGTAACTTCCTTTTATACATTCTTTCACAAAATTCTTCCCTCACCTATCATTTCCTGAGTGTGCTCATCTTATACCTTACCAGAACAATTTATTTTCAACATACTACTAAATGCTTTTATTTTAATTCTTTCTGTTGTTACCATGTACAAGCCCTTCTATATAAAGCAATGTGAGGAAGTTCTTACTGAAGCATTCATCATGGTCTGATATAAAAAGATTTATCATTTTGTAGGAGGCTATTTTTGTAATTGGTTTGGGTGTCTTCCATTATAAAATATCAGCAGTAATTTTACTTCCAAAGTAACAGAATTATTCTACTGGACCGACTGCCATGGGGATGATTAGTTTGCTAAAACTTAATGGTCTTTGGTTTTCTTTTGTTTGTACATAGTTCAAACACACCTTAACTTTAAGGCAGGATCTGCCAAGAGGATTGTGTCAGCAACTAAAATCAGAATAATTATAATTTCTCTCTTAACATTTGTTCCAAACTGAAATTCTTCTTTCATTCTATCATATAATTGTTTTAATTTATGAATACATCCTTTCACAATAATTGGTGCATCAAACAATTTAGTCTTAGCAAAATTATTGATTTTCCAGGGCTTAGTAATTCACTTCACTAAAAGGAATCCTGCTCCTTTTACGGTTTGAACTATCCTACAGATGACATTACATGTAGCAATTTGTCTCTGATTTGAGTAAGCTGTGTTCTTGATTTTAAAATAGTAATTTTTTTTGTGTAATGAAAGTTTATGGCCTCACCAATAGTGATCACTTTACACTTAATCTGAGCTCTGGATATGAATTTATTTTCTACACAAAGAAGAATGTGTGAAGTTGCATTTGCCTTCGTTATTACATAAAAGTGCCCAGATCCAGTGCACCAGGTGGAGTGTTCCAAACCACATCAAGTTAAGGATGTGTACTGCTTTAGTGATTGCTGTAACATGGGTGGTGACAAGCTGAATATCACTGATAACTGGCCCTGCTTTTAACTCATTTTAACTGACAATTGACTCTCATTTAGATGACTCTTTTTATTATAACCAACAGATTGTAATATAGATAACAAATTCATCTTCTATCTCAGTATTTAGGACTGATTTATTTAAAAATTTTAAGACTGTATTTAATGTAATATTACCATAAGCATCTTTTAGTTGACAACACTCTAAAAGTATCACTCTTTTTCTTGATTTGTTCTTCTAATATTAATTTATTATAATCCTTATTTTTCCTAAACACAAAATGATCTACATCTAATCTCTCTTATATTTCTTTTCTCTATTCTTTTGTGCTCTACTAATATAAACAAGAATAGAGAAAGTATGTGAATGTTACTTTCTCAAAATTGAGGGCAGGAGATAATTGAAAACATGAATTTAAGATGGAGAATAACAAAATAATTCCAGTTAACTCATCAATCATGATAGAGAGTAAATGAGAATTTCTACAAATTGACAAAACACTAAAGAATGAGCAGATATAGGAAATAAGTTTTAAGATAAGTACATGCTAAATAATAAAAAAGTGATGGGATTATCAGAGGAGTAAGAGAAAATGTACTACTGAAGACTGAGGCCATACACAAGTCTGCAAGCAAGAATATGTTTGTAACCAATATATTCTACCCACAAATTTCAGAAAGCAAACAATCATTTACTGCAAGTTTCTTCCACCCATTGTTACTATTTTCATGCTTCCCCTTCATCCTCCACAGACCATCTACACTGAAAATAAACCAACCAAACTCAACAAGGCAACAGGTGTAGATATGGCTCACATGAGTATGGCATAACTAGCCATGTTTGTGGTCATCTATGTTTTGTCATCCAGGACTTCTTATCCTCAACTGTGGTGAAGTGACATATTTTCTCTCTATCCTGGTTTAAAATTATATTACCTTTCAGAATGTATCCTGTTCCATTATTACCATTCTTTGACAATTATCCTATTTAAGAAATGAAATTTCTATACCTAACAAATGTTTATTCCTGTTTATAGATGTCATGCATTTTAACTCTCCAAAATCCAATCAGTCTCCCACTGATATTTATAACTAAAAAACAATTTGAAAGTTATTGTATTATTCATGTAAAACTGTATAACACAATGTTGATGACAAACATCGATGAACACATTAGAAGCTTGGATGACACAAATAAACACCACTGTAAATTTTAGTACATGTAAGTAATTTCAGTATTCACTTCTTCCTTAGTTCATGTCAATATGAACAATCATTACATCATCATATTGGATCTATACAAAATTAAAGTCTGAAATGAGTTTATACATTTTAGGCTTACTAACTCAATTGTCTTTAATTACTTCATTATAGTTTTGGAATGAGATGAATATCACTAATTTGGAATAATAAACAACTAACTTGGTATTATTTAACTGTTTTTGTGAACATTAGGGAAGATTAGAATATGTCATTTGGTTGTAAATGGCATCAATTGCACATTTTCTTCCAACAACATGGTCATTTCATCATATCTAAAGTACAAAATATCACGGCAAAAGAAAATATATTTAACAATTAATAAGTTCAAAAATACTTCAATAAAATATTTTTTTTAAAAATATAAGATACTTTTGCTGAGGTATGTATAAATAAATACGGCAAAGAATAAAACCATTTGTACTGCTTGTATCAAATTTATCCATTTCAACTAGTGACAAAAATTCCAGCAAGACACTGAAAAATTGGGTAAGTATACCTAAGAACAATTGGATTTGTATAAAATATCATACTGACTATCAGGAACAAGACTTCATTTGTGCATACAAAAAAAATTAATGACCACAATGCAATAAGGAACAAACAATGAGTAAATGTAAGAATTTTTGAATCTTGTAGAAACACACCTTTCTCTGCACTTTCCACTTCTTCATCCTCTTCAGGTATGACACCAATTTCACTCTTAATGACACCAGATTTCCTCCTAATTTAGAAAACAAATAAAAAAAAAACATCAACAACATTAATGAAATTAACAAATATGCATATTTCTTAAATTACAATAACTGTTTATGAAAAAACAATATTAACTTCAATCTAAAACACAAATACAATCACTAGCAAATGCTGCAAGATACAAGAAATTCAAGTTTCAAAATTGCATAGACAAGTGCAATTTTTTAAAGGCCTAGTTCATATTGGTAGACAAAATTGTGCAACTGTCTATAGGTAATTGAAAACTTTTATTTATAGACTCCCCCCCTGTTGAAATTACGTCTCACAGACAGAAATTAACTGTTAATTCAGGTAGGGAATTAAGTTTTAAATAATAAATTCAAGTTCTAAACCTTTCTAAACAGCTGTAACAGGATACAACCTGTCATCAGTATATGCAATGTTTGGTTATAATATAATTTCACTAAAATCAATTTTTTTTTCACTCTGAGTTTTTCATGATAAAAACAGTTAAAAGATAATAAACTTTGGAACCAGGAAACCATACTAAAGAGTTTAAAGAGATTAAAAGCTAAAAAGCCAGTATAGAAATTATAACATAATTATACACTCTAAAATTCGAGAATTCAGATGTTAGAAAAGATGTAGGAAGTCAACCTGTAGCAAAAAAGTAAAGTAATTTTTTCCTATACAACACACTAAAATTTTAGAAAGCTCAGTACAGTTTAAAGGTTGTTTTTGAAATATTATATGGTAAAGCCAGACATGTGCACATAGGAAAATTAATTGTTTCAAGTAATATACATAAATTCAGGAAGAGAAAACATTATCAGGATATACTATTGTTTATTTTAAACAAGGAAGTCTTTTTAAGAAACAGTATTTTTGGATGAAACGAAACAAAGTAGCGATATTTTTAATATGCCTGACTTCTTGATTGCATCAGACAGCACGATGTTCATTTCAAAAATTAATTACAAATTGGAGAAAACAGCTAGAGACTCCAAAAGCGAGCCATGGGCATTTGAGAACACGTCAAATCTTTTAAAGTATGTCTCAAAGTCATCATAAAGTTATTAGCGGGGTCGATTACATCAAAGTTCAATTTTTATCTGTATAGAGTCCTCAGAGCAATATGGAATGATAACCAAATACCAGAAGACTGGACGAAAGGGGTGATAATTCCTATCTTCAAGAAAGGGAACAGAAGGAAAAGTGAAAACTATACAGGTATTACCCTCCTATCCCACGGCCTCAAAATTATGGAAAACATGGTTGAAACTAGAGTACGAACAATATTAGAACCCATCTTAGAAGAGGAACAACATGGGTTTCGGGCTGGAATAAGCACAACAGATTTAATATTTGCCTTGAGAATGCTGGTAGAAAAATATTGGGAAAGTGGGAAAAACCTAATTATTGTGTTTATGGACCTAGAAAAGGTATACGATAATGTTCCTAGATCAACTATCTGGAAAAGTCTAAGAAAACTTAAAATACCAGAGTACCTCATTAGAAAGATCCAAATACTGTACAATAACTGCAAGAGCTGTGTCAATGTTGGGGATGGTTACTCTGAATGGTTTAGTACAACCAAAGGAGTACAACAAGGAAGTGCCCTTTCACCTCTTCTGTTCATTGCAATGATGGATAACATCTTAAAAGAACTAAAGAGAGCATTCAATAGAGATCTACAGGCATTGGTGTGCTTCCGCGGGGCAGCCACCTCATCCTACAACCTGATGAAGAGCTAAGCTCGAAAATTTGTATTATGTTTGTGTTTGTGTGTTTTTTCGTGTTTTGACGCCGCTGGAGCCCTCATCTTTGGTAAGCGGTGGTTTTTCTCCTATCCCAATGTCTAATATATCCGCTCTCAGCGCCTTTGTTTCCAAACAATATATATATATATATATATATATATATATATATATAAAAACTGTAGCACTAAAAATAAGTGAAAAGAATACCAACTGTCATATAAAATTACAAGACCACCAAGTTGAAGTTGTTGACCAATTCAGCTACCTGGGCATCATAATTGCTAATAACGGTAGAAGTGAGTTAGAAATAATGAATAGATTAACCAAAGGAGCAAACTTCTACAGTACCGTGCGGGGCTTACTATGGGACATGAAGGTTCCCAGAAGAACAAAAATTGTCTTGTACAAATCATATCTCATTCCTATTCTCACATAAGCTTTGGAAACATGAACACTAACATCAAGGGACTTTAGCAAGATCCAAGCATGTGAAATGAAGTTTCTTAGAACGGCCCTCCAGAAAACTAGATTTGACCACACAAAGAATGATGAGATTAGATCAAACCTAGAGCTAAGGGAATCCATCGAAGAGAGACTTAGGTCATCAAGACTTCGGTGGTTTTGGCATGTCAAGAGTACAAGACTACCAAAAACTTATTTGGAAAAAAGGATAGTGGGCAAAAGACCAGTGGGAAGACCAAGAAGATGGACAGACCAACTGAAGGAGGACATAGAGAGAAGAGGCTGGAATTGGGAATACATCACGGACTGAGAAACTTTTCTGGATAGGAGACAGCGGAAAATGATAGTCTATAACAACCAAGACTCATAAACCACACCCGGGAAACTAGAGATGGTCCCCAACGATAATGATGATGATGATCAAAAAAGTAAATAGGTCGTGTTTAGTACCAAATAAAAGAGAATTAAATTAGAAGGTGTAAAAACATGGTCAATCTCATAGCTGTAAAACTATAAAAGTTATTAACAAATTTTGGAATCACAGGAAATGACTTTTTGCAACGAAATGGTTATAGATACAGAAATTTTTATAAGGATCAAAATTTTATTTACCTCTCATTCTAGCTGCTGTTAAAGTTTAGTGGAAGTTAAAGGAATAGTGAGAGCTACGATAGGAAGAACTATTTTGCGGATCACTGTATGACTACATAGGTCTCATGCCAGTTGGACTTTGACCGCGCAGTGATCTTTGGAGAAAACAGGAGTTCTATATATACGGATAGCGAGCGCTTCCATCATATTTTGCCTGGTGACCATCGGAGCGGTAATGCTGTAGGGCTGCATAGCACTTTGCACTTGAGAGCAGGAACTGTGGTGTAGCTAGACATGTGCGAGGGACGGCCATGTTAGAATTTCAGTAGAACATTTTCGGTTTAGTACTATGTGACTTTCAAATTAACACAACAGGGCTTGGTCTGGTTTGATCACTTTTCACTACTAGCAATCTAAGAACTTGGTGAAGATTTCTGATACACGTCAATTGTTTGGACTTGCTATATTTTTCTCAGAATATAGTGAAACTTTGAATTTGAACTTACCAGTAATGACTTTTCATTATGATGTGAACCTCACTTTTCCTAACTTGGGGTTTAATTAAGCTAGGTGGCGACCAATAGAATTTTAAAACAATCGATTATACAATAGGCACATGATCAACACAGTGTTGTCCCTTACATGGGATCGAAGTTAATGGCAAAGTGTTTATTCCAACCCCAGTAAGTATTTTGCCTTACAAAAAGTGTATTTGATTCTGATATAGACACTGACCACAAACTGAGAGTTCTGAAATTTAAGAAAAAAAGGAAGCAACACAGGCAAAACAGACATGACATGAGCAAATTAAATGAATCTCACGTAAAAAAAGTGCAAAGGTGGTACATTTGGATCTAATAAATAACTTTTAAAAATTTAATAGAAGAAAAATGGAATGCACTGAGAAAAACCATATCAAAGCTTGTAAAAATAATTTGACATTTGGATTACAGAAAAATTTTGGATTTCATGGATCAGAAGAGCAGAAGAAGAAGAAGAAGAAGAAGAAGAAGAAAAAAATACACAAGATGAAACTGGAAACAGCAACTATGATTAATTAGAAACCAGATTAATAGGAAATGCAAAAACATTCCTGCTGAAAGAATAATGGCAGGAATAACAAGTAAACAGTTAAATACTGTGGACGGAAAATAAAATAAATCCACACTGAAGAAAGTCTACAATTAATTAATAGCAACGGAGTTCCAACTGGCTGTTTCTGCTGTGGCCACCCAATTTAACCCTCATCTGGAAGGACTGGTGTATGGTGTAGGAGTGGCAGTGTTTGTAGTATTCCAGATGTATTTTTTCCATCCTGTACATCAAATTACCATCAATTTTTCCTTGTTTTTCCTGTTCAGGAACCATGTTAGAAAGAAATTAGGAAAATGAATTAAAGAAAAATTAATAGCTTTAGAACGAGAAGGGAGAACTTGCAGATTTTGATGGTTTTGAAGGTGGTGTTTCATCAAGGATATCGCTAGATTTTTCAAAAATATATTCTCAACTTAGACAATGCATCAAGTTTGAAGTACAACAGCACTTGCAAATTTATAACTACAACTTTAGCAGTACATAAAAAACTGGGTTCTCTAAAATAATGCCGCATGAACGCCAGTGTACCGTCTGCCAGCATGGCGCAGCGGGTAGCGTCACGAATTGCGGTACCGAAGGTCGCCGGTTCAATCCCGCCCACTGACAAAAATTATTTAATTCTGTTTATTATTTCCAGAAGATTCTACATGTTTCCTAAGGTCACTTGTAACTTCTACACATTTCACTTGTTAACTACTCTTGTAATCTCTAGTACGTTCTATCTGTGTATAAATAGAAGAGCATTCTGCCCAAGAGGCAGTCAGTGCTGCGTGTATGTTTGAGTTCTCAATAAACCTGTTCTCAGTTTAAGTGCTGTGTTCATTGACAAGTAACCTTCGAATTCACACCTGTCCCGGTTCCAACGCGACAATAACAAGTGCGCAGGAAAAGATTTATGAGGGCAGAAATAAGATTGAATGGATTGGTCAAACATATTGAACTTGGGGGAATGTTCCTAGGAAGAGTGGAAGAGGAGTGAGTGTTTAAGAAGGGGAAGCCTGTTGTTCACAGCCAGAAACAACTGATTGGTGTACTCAGCATGTCAGCCCCTCCACTTGATGATTAAACCATGGAAGTGTTATAGTGTACTTCATTCACACAAAACAAGAATTGGCAGAGGACTTTGGGAAGATGAAGGACTGATTCGGGTCCCACAGAAACGCCAGATGAGGCTAATGAAACAGCAACCTACGAAATCTACACGAGGCATCACACCACTAAGCAAACAAATAGCCTATTAGGCAGGTTGATGTGAGCAGAATTCAACTTCTTGTGCTCATTTAACTTAAACACTAGTATATTAGTTTAAGGAGTATTCGCATATGCCATTATATTTTAGATGCACTGGTTAGTGCCAATGTTATTCCTCTTAATTAGAAAAAAAATTCAAAATATTATTTGAGAAATATGTTTCTGATGACGAAGAAAAAAAATTAGGTCAAATAAGAACAAAAAACAATGATAACATACTCGGTATAATTCAAACTCTACATTTCAGAATTTGGTATCCTTTCACTGTTTAAGGTAAATTGTTGTTCAGCAAATCCCTCAGTAACATATTTCACTCCCTGAATACTTCACCCACAAAAGAAAATTTTCTTCTACCGAATTTCTTTTAGAGTTATTTATTAGATCTAAATGCACTTTCTTCCTCCTGTGAGATTCGTTTAATTTGCTCATGCCAAGAATTAAAATATGGTCTTTCCATATATGACTCATAGCTTTTTGTCCAATATCTAATCAATTATCATTCCCAATAAATATATGCCTTATACATTCCCACCAATCTCTTCACTCGCCTGTCTTCTAAACACTCCCAGCCCAATTCCTTTTTCAAATCAGATGGTGTTCCATTGTAATTTCTAAAAACATATTTAGCTACCTTCCTTTGCATCCCCTCTAACTCCTGTTTTTTGATACCCATAGTGTGGTTTACACATTTCTTCTACTATACTGCAGTAAGGACCTGATCAAGGTTTTGCATCCCAGTTACCACACTTTCGTGGTACAGCCACCCTAATGGATGCAGGGCTTTGAAACTTTCACTCCCTCTTTGACCAAAGGGATGAGGCCAACGCAGTTTATTATAAAATTATATTACAAGGTACTTATATTTTGTGCCTTCGGTGAGCAATACACTCAACACTGTATAATTATAAAATAACTTGCATTTTCTATTTGAATACCCACTAAGCCGACTTTTTTGGCATTTATCTTCTATCCTTGGTGACCTACAAAATTAGATAACTTAGCCAGATCATCTGTACCTGTTCCTAGTCCTTGTTTTAATACTGCTATACAAAAAAAAGTATCTAGAAAAAACCAAAACCATTTGTTAGAAGAAAGAACAGCAATAATCCCAATATGCTACACTGTATCATTCATGTTCTCACTTCTGCATCTACTGATACTATATTTCCTACTTTAATTTTTTGTTTCATTATATATATGAAAGTCTCCAATCATCATGTTACAATTTGATTCACAAAATGGTTTTGACTTTATTTGACACAATTTCATGGTTGAGTTTGTTAAATTCATTCAACAAATCCATTGCCACACTATCAATCTGGCAACTTATTTGTAATGGCTTAGATATAGCTCTCTTAGATTCACATAACTAAACTCTACTAAACACGTGTTTCTGATTTATAAAACATTTTCTTAGTCACACACATTCCCAGTGTTACTGTTTATCAGGCTTTTGATCAACCTGCCCTGTCTGCCACTAAGGTTAAGCTAATAGGTTTCCTCCCATTTAATAATTGTATTACTGTGGCACTTTTTCAGCCCTCTAATATAAAATAAGTCTATAAACTCAGTCCACTAATATTTCTAATGATACAACTGCAAAATTAGTTAACTATAACACATCTGTAGTAATATTATCCATAACATGATTTTAAAAAAAATATACATGGCCCCCTGATTAAATTCTTAAAATCTATTCTAATTTCCTAGGCTCCTCGTTTGTTTTAATGTGGAATAGTTCCTGCTCTGATATTTAATGTACTAGACATTGATGACAGTCCCTAAAGGTCCATAAGAACCACCTGCTTAACACGTCGACCTTTTTCATACTCTTGACAACACTTTCCCATATCCATCTTTTCCACAAAGTTTCTTAAAATAGCTGTAAATTTCAGATTGCATCAGACAACATTTCCTCTCAAGCCACAGTATTTTTTGTGAATGTATCCACTGGAATAAATATACTGATGAAGAAAAAGGAAACGTTAATGAGGCTCTCCCGACACTGTTCACTTTAACTTTGGTGTTGGTCATGATCCACAGTCGTTGCATAAATCTTTATGAATTAAAATCCGTCTGTCAACAGCTATTTTATTAATGTTTCTTTCACCAGGCATGTTTTGCCCTTTTGGAGTGGGGCATCATCAGTGGTGGCTATAAATATATACATATTGTAGTAATTATATCTGTATACACGATAAACTATTATATATTTATTCATCCTACAATGTTGTGATGTCTGTATACTATTATGTTGGTTCATTCAGTTCAACCACAACACCAGGGTCCTAAGAAGGAAATGTGTTATCAGTCTGAAATTTACTACACACGTTCCAAAAGGCATATTATCTCATAAAACGTTGTATGTGAAGCCGTCAATGTATAAAGTTGTTTGAAATGTGGCTAGATCGTGACAAGTTATCACACAATTAATGTCATTACCACCCACGTTATTACATGTTGATATTTTTCTGCGTATTTCTTACTCTTGGTCCAGGCTGCATTTCAACCTAACCACAACCGCTGTTAGCAAAAATTTAAACTAATTTAAATGCTCTGCATCAAACACCTGTACTGTAGCGCCATGTTTTACCCTGTAAGGTAGGCTGCCATGCAATAAATCCTAGCATTCAAATCCAATATGTCTGCCACGAACAGATAAATTGTAAATGTTACTGATTTTCTACATATTAAGTATTGCAATTTGTATGTGGAAAGCAGTTTTTATGCAACAATGAAGACTTAAGACCACGTGGAATAAATATCAACAGCTAATAACGTGCATTTATTGTGTGACAACTTGTAACAATCTAGCCATATTTCAAACAACTTTATACATTTTTCACACATTTGACGCCTTCCCATACAATGTTTTATGAAATACTATGCCATTAGGAACATGTGTAGCAAGTTTCAGACCTATTGCAATTTCCTTCTTGGGACCCTGGCGTTGCGGTCAAGCCATTCATTCCACTACTACTATTGTTCAACATAATGTTTTCATTTTATATGTACAAACAAGTATAACTTTGTATAAAGTAACTTCATAATATTAAATTAGCTGTACATTTGCATACTTTATTTATTTAACACTCTACTTACGAAAACTGTGGTGGCTATAACATATCAATCCATAACAGCCGTAAGGAACCGGGCTGATACCGGGCTGTAGTATAGCCTTAGTGCCTAAACTAACAGTTTATGTTGACTCAAAGTTCTGCAGAAAATTTATGAAATAATTTTGATTTGACCATGTAGCCGGATAAACTCAACGTAAATGCTTGAGGTCGCCACAATATTTGTTAAACCACAAATAGGGAAAAGGTTTACTGTCTACTAAAAATCACAAGTCCACTTTACTCGAAATTTTAAAGTTTATTCAAAGAAATCAAAAGTTCAAAATTAGCATTATACAGTTGAGCAGGCAAATCGAAAGCACTTTTCCAAAAGGTTGCAAGTTGTGGAGAGAAATTCAACTGACCAACCCCTTTAGTGAATTTACAAGTTCATGTTAAAAGTTAACCTCGCATGCTCTCACACCAAAGTTTCAACATGGCTGACTCGGTAGCTTCACCTTCAACCGATTTCCTCCTGCCCCGACACAAGACTGATGCAGGCTCAATCACATAATGCTCCCGGAACAAGAAAGACAAAAGGCCAAAATCAAACGAAAGACAAACCGGGACAGACAGACCATAATGGCGGCGGGGTCTTTTTATAGGAACCACTAGAATCAGTGACGTAAGCAACTGTATCACATCTTTTCGCTTCCGCAAGATCAAAAGTGTGTGTAATTTATTTGGCGATCCAGATTATTAAAATTGTTTAAACTTTGACAGTGTCTAGACTTATCTACTGGAAGTCCAACGGCAGTTTAGTGAGAAATTTAGAGTAACTAGTTTTAAAGTTTTATTTAATTCCGCGTGGTGATACAAAGCTATAAAGCAGGGGATTAACCCAAACGTTTGAATTTTTACAGCGACAATCAACGACAATCTATTTTCAAAAACTTAATTACCAGACAAATGCTTAAACTTTTTACAGAAACCAATATATGTACGAAATCATCTCAATTAGGGCTATCTACTGATGTAATTTTTAAATTAATATCTCTTTTAATTAACAAGTTCATTTTTTCTCTTAATTAAAACTACTAATTAAACTTTACCAAATTAATTAATTTTATTACCAAAATATCGGGGACAGTGCTGACTACAGCTGGTGATAAAAGATCAGTTGTCGCTTTACTCGATTTAAAGATATTGCAAATATTAGAATTTCTACTTTTGACCTTGTGGTTTTGAGGGTGGTTGAAGCTGTTGTGTATTATGGTATCCGTGTATGTGGGTTTTCTGTAGATGCTGAATGAATGTGATTGATCTTTTCTGCTAACTGTTATGTCGAGAAAGTTTAGTCACACGTAAATAACAAATAATAGTTCATATAATTACACAAACAAGGATATAATTTAATATATAGCAAACATAGATTCTGGAACTGTAAATACAAAATAAACAAATCACAGCAAACATTACAAACCAGTTCGTGTGTTATCAATGACTCTCTCTTTCTAAATTACATACTATTTTGCATTCCTTGCTTAATGTAAGTGAAAATTTATTAAATATATCTTGAATAAATAAATGGCTCTTGCCATACATCACACTTGATGCACTGCCCTAAGATGCCTTATTTTCAGTTCTTTGCTACTATCTCCATCCAAAAATATAACTCATAGTTCAATTAATTCTTTGTAGTCGTCCTAACAAAGGATTTTTTTTTTAAATTCAGTCAAACAAAAATGTAGCAATTATTCAATGTGTTTGTCATTGAAATGTTTTTTTCAGAGTGCCATCATGCAAAAAGAAACAATTTCCTTTCTAACATTTGATCTAAAAGTCCTAGGAACCAATGAGATGACCTATGTTAAATGCAATTGAGTCGCAGCTCATTATCTGCACTTATTCAGAGCATTCAGAACAACCTCACCTTGGTATTTATCAACAGAAGTTGTTCCCTGATACGAAATGTAATTATGGGATGGATTGGTAGTCACTCTTCTTTGGAACTTCTTATGCCCAGACTGGGCAACAACTTACCATACCACTTAATGGTTAAGACTTGGGACACATGATTTTAAAATCAGTTATTATACCTTCCGCTCATCCCTTCCTCCTTTGTGCCCTCATTTGTTGAATGGAAGACTTTTTTTTAGTGAAAAAATCATCAATGCTAAACCCAAGTGCCTACACAATAACTTGATGAACATCAACTGAATCTCTTACACTTAACTGGCATCTATTAAAGACAGCTATTAATTTAGGAGTAATGATATCTTTTCTTCTGCACTTTGCAGCAGTTCCTGATTGTATTATTTTGGGTGGGTTTGTTAAATGCTTTTCCTGATGTTCTCCGATAGTAGAAAATGTGTTGTTGAGTTCTTCAGGTAGCATCAACAAATCTTAGGACGCTGAAGAGCTTGACTACACGCTGGACCACACATGTTTAAGTATTTTTCTCTTCACATTTATTTTACCCTTTCTTCTTTTTCAGCTAGTTTTCAACACATCCCAAGCAATCTGGTCTCCCTTGCTCTCTCTGTCAGTGTTAGATTTTACCATCCTTTGTTTACATCCTTTCGATTTTGTAAGCGTGTGCAATACCATAAACATTTTCCAATTCACCTTTGAAATCCTCTTCCCTTCCCTTATAAACATCCATAGATTTGCTTGCATTCTTTTTCAATTGTCTCCATAATATTCCCAGAATATAATGCACTTGTGTACAGCAATTTTACAGCTTTCACATGTAGTTAATTTTCCTTCATGGATATTAAAAAATAAAACTGATAGAACTAATGCAATTTGGTAGTTTTCCCTCTCCTAATAAACATATGCTCTTTCTAGCACTACATAATCCTTAAACTATCTATTAGAACAAAACAACATGTGATACCTACTCAAGAAATGTAATGACAGTAACAATTAATGTGGGCATGCACCACTACTCTTGCGTAGCTTATATAAAGATGAGTCAGAGCAAGTCGGCATGGGTTACCATTCTCCGAATGATGTAACAATTTATTCGTTAGTTTGAATGTGTTTTAGGGTAAAATAAAAAAATAAAAAGGGGCTATGCATTAGGAACCTGCATGGCCCCTTCCTATGCCAATTTCTTCCTTGGTCATCTGGAGGAACGTTTCCTCAACTACACCCCTCCCCTCCCCTAAACCCACTGTGTGGTTCAGACACAAAGATGATATATTTATGATCTGGACCCACAGTGAAAATCAACTCCTAAAATTCCTCTATTCCCTTAACAATAGCCATTCCATCAATTTCTCCTCAACCTACTCAAGTACACACATCATATTACTCAATGTGGACATCACGCAAAGGCATGGTGCCCTTCACACCTCTCTCCACATCAAACCAACTAATCTACAGCAATATCTCCATTTTGACAGTTGCCACCCATTCCACATCAACGTTACCTTCCCTAAATCCTTGTTATCTGCGACAAACGTATCCATTCTGATTCTGAATCCCTCTCCAAGTACTCCCAGAACCAATCCCATCCCTTACTAGGGTGGTCTGAAAAGTTTCCGACCTAACAAAGATACAAGACATTTTCTCTGATTTTTTTTTTTTATTTTTCAACATAGTCTCCTTGTAATTCTACACACTTCTCCCAACGATGCTCCCATCTCTGTAACCCGTCCAAATAGTACTCAGTGTTTTTCTTTGCAAAATAATTGTTCACGAAGGTATTGCCTCTTCATTTGACGAGAATCTCTGTCCTCCGAGTGCAATTTTGAGATGAGGGAACAAAAAGAAGTAACTTGGGGCTAGATCTGGTGAGTAAGGCAGATGGTCAATCAGTTCAAACTGTAATTCATGAATTTTCGCCATGGCAACTGCTGAGGTGTGAGACGGTGCATTGTCTTGGTGAAACAGGATTTTCTTTTTCAGCAAATGTGACCGTTTTTCTGCAAGTTCTGCCTTCAGCTTGTCAAGTAATAACGCGTAGTATGCTCCTGTAATGGGTTTTCCTTTTTGAAGCTAATCGATTAAAATAACTCTATGACTATCCCAAAAAACAGTCGCCAGCACTTTCCCAGACAAAAAAACAGTTTTTGCCCTTTTTGAAGCCGGCTCTCCCATTGCAGTCCACTGTTTGGACTGTAATTTTGTTTCAGGCGTATAATGGTGTATCCAAGTTTCATCTACAGTAATTAATCGGCGCCAAAACACGGATTTATTGTGCCTAAACTATGCCAACAGAGCGATGGAAATATTAATTCGAACACGTTTTTGGTCTAATGTGAGCAAACGTGGCACCCAATGTGCGAACAGCTTTCTCATATCTAAATGTTGATTTAAAATGTAACAAAAACGTTCTTTTGATATGTTCATAACCTCTGCTATCTCTCTCACTTTAATTCGGCGGTCGTCTAGCACCAATTGGTGAACTTTGGCGATGTTTTCATCGGTAGTTGCAGTTTTTTGATGTCCCGAACGTTCATCGTCTCCCAAGCTCTTACAGCCGCTGCCCAAAATTTCATTGTGGTAAATGATGGTGCAGAGTCCCCATACACAGAATCCAACTCATCTTTGATTTGTGTAGGCGTATTGCCTTTCCAAAACAAATATTTAGTGACAGCCCGATACTCGATTTTGTCCATTTTCACAAAAACACTCACATCAACTCACTCAAACGACTGTTACATAACAACTGCACGTCCAAAATGGCTAAAACTTTGGTGAGTAACTGTCAACAGATAAACAACGAAATTCACTAGCTTTTATTTACGAGTTCTGCCATCCTCACGTTGAGGTCGGAAACTTTTCAGACCACCCTGACATTTCCCGCTCGTACCCAGCAGACCTTGTACATAAACAAATCATGCGTGCAATCACCCATCCTACATGTAACCACTCCCGCCCGGCACCTCTAGAATCTAATCATAGCCCTGTCTTTGTCACCCAGTCTTGAATCCATCAATCGGATCCTACAACAGGGGCATGACTTCCTTCGCTCCTTTCCAGAAATGCACACACCCTTACCAAAAATTCTGCCAACTGTTCCACATACTTGTTTCAGCTAACCACCTAAGCTGAAAAACATCTTGGTTCACATATACCCTCTATCTGACTCTCCTAAAACACCTTATGGATCTTTTCCATGCAATGGACCTCGCTGCAAAACCTGCAACATGCATCCTCCCACATACTGTAAGCTACCCTTCGCTCTATTTTCGAGATTCCGTTAAAATCCGACAAAGTTTGAGGTTCACATCAGTACACGATACCATAGTTAAAATCGAGATAACAACACTTTGAGTAAAGAAAAGTAAATAAACAGCACCTAGCAAACATAAATAAACCATAAATTGCAATAAATCAATGATATTCCAGCAGAAAATAGGTTATTCCAAATAAAAGGAAACTTTCACTATCAGATCCTAATATTGGTTAGGGAGATATTCTGAACAGACTTTAAGGAAATAAATGTTAAATAACAGTAAATATAGTATCTAAACAAACCTTTTATCAAACTACTAAACATTATTCCAAAGGGAAATAATTTCAATATAAAGCAAATCTAACCCTAAATTTTGCCATATACCAGATTTTGGTATTTCGAAAGAGATTTTTATACAGTAAAGATTGTGAGAAGCTAATAAAAGCCAGGCCTAGACCTACAATAACAATAACTTCACAGTAAAATATAGTTCAGAAGAGATCTTAAAGAAATAAATACGATTGCTAGCAGGATGACAATAACAGATTGTGATGTAATTTGACCATTTAAAAGTTCCAAAAGTAAATGTAATAATGCCTGAGACAGTTTAGAAGTATAACTGATAAGTTTCTAATATTCTAACCACTTAATAATAACATGAAGTAGTTTTGAGGGAAGTTGATAACTCATTTGCATAAGCAGTTTACATAAACGATTTTAGGCCTTTTAAGTAATTTCAGGAGTTAAAAAGTAGATGAAATGCAGTAAATAATCGTCTCTTCCAGTTTTAATAGGTTCCAAGTAGTTTAAACCCAGAGAAATATGAAATATCAGTAAAAATAGGAAGCCGGTAAACAGACGTGAATAATCAAACCTTTCAGCATTAATTCCAGCAATGTTAAACCGTTTTGAAAGCAATAAGAACAGGTAGAAGCTAGTAAATACACGCAATTAATTTTCTATAACCATTAAAAGACATTTTACTAACCTGCTGTTTGTTAATCCAATTTCGAAATAACTCGCCAGAGGCACCGTACACAAAATAGGCTTTGACACTAATTTTAAACACTGTCACACGAGATAAAGTAAATAATAAATTAAAACAGTCCGAAAGAGAATTAAATTCATCTATATCTCGTAGTTTCCAGCCGTTTAAGTATTTTTAAATGTTATTCGAACATACAAAATAGGTCACTCAACTTTAACATTTTCTCATTCAAAAACCTACCAAGATTCCGGTTTCAAAAGTAGTTTTCCTTAAAGATCCACTCTTCTAGTTTCACACACCTTAATTTCATGTCATTTAACGAAGTAGAACAGATGTTAGAGAATTTTCAAATTCACTCGACAACAGCCCACATGGCAAGAACAGAATATTTTTATTGTGGCCAAGATATCGCACCTACGAAGATGGGACAACTTTTAAAACACGCATTTTAATACAGGCTACACTTTAGTAATTTTTCCGGTTTGATAGATCACATACCTTCAGAGTTATACACAGAAATATACATTTAAAAAAGATGGCGGAAGTGCGAAATCTCTTTTTATAGTAATAACTTAGTCAGTTCCTAACCGATTTAAATAAAATTTACATTTTTGAGCGGTTAAAATCCGGGCCAACACTTTGATCATAGTTTCATGTTTATAGCTTATGCCGTTTGAAAATTCCTAAAAATTTCTGAACATTTCGCAACCGGGGGAAAATTTGAATTTGCAGTGATGTCATATCAAAAATAAAAGTTAAAAATAAATTAAAATTTTGCCACCCAACATGACACACATAAACTCCCATAACTTGTAAACATTTTAGATTTTAAATTGAGCACCTGTGAAGGAAGTTGTAAAAATAAATGTAAGGGAATATTTTAGACCACGGCAGAACACTGCCGGAGTGCAGCGTCCTTGACCCACTCCTATATAAGCGAGTGAGAGGGTGGGAGTACAGGCAGTCCAAGACAGTCCATCATATCGCTTGGAGGAGAACACACGTTTCTCGCGAATGCTCCGGCTCCGGCACGCGGAGGCTTATTGGCGGGGAAGTTAGGCTTGATGGCATGATGGCCGACCGGCGCCATTTTCAAAATTCGGCATGAACAATGTAACGAAGTAACATTTTCCGACATGAGGTTTTTCTAACGTTCAAGTTTCATTTGGGGTGTTGCGGTATGTTCTGTTTCATGATTTGTAATCTTCGGCTGATGATTTTTCTCCGATTGCCAATGCTAACTGTGACTTTTGTAACTTATGTGAAAATTTTCAAGAATATATTTCAGTTATCAGGATTCAGACTTTCATTTCTACATTAGTACCTTTCTTACAGGAGGTTAATCTGTAAGTGGCGACTGCAGTAATTATTACAGTTAGCATTTTACAGGGTTTAACACGGTTATAGAACTTTTTCAGAACTTTGACAACTTTTGGATGACTTCAAGTTTAGGTGCAGATGCTGATACCTAACCCCAATATCAGCTTATTCCCTAACAATACTACATATTGCAACCCTGTCACAGGGAAAACCTTCCCCATCACTGGACGTGCCACATGCTCCACAACCCACATCACATACCAGCTAACTTGCCACCATTGCACATGTTCCTATATAGGTCTGGCTACACAACAACTTTCGACCAGAATGAATGGCCACAGACAAACAGTCCACACCCGCAATTTATACCTGCCAATACCTGAATATGCTAACTACCACAATTCCAACTATTTCAATGAATGTTTCAACTTGAGAGCAATCAGAGTTTTCCTCAAAACCACCGCCGGCTCAGAACTTTGGAGATGGGAACTTGCATACCAAAATATCCTAGAAACCAGACACCCACCCAGCCTCAACCACCGACAAAATTCCTTTCTTTGATGCATCACTTATTATTATCTGTATTAGCATTATTTTCATTTAACTAACTACATTTTTAAAAATATTTATATATCTATATAATATTTTTTTTATAAAATTTACATATCTATATTTATTTCCCCAATTACTGTTCTCATCTTCTATCCCCTCCTACAATATACATATTTAAATATAGCAACTTTGTCCCACTGCCATATTGATAATACACTCAGTCACGTAATAAACCTCGGCATGTGCACACCCCCCGAACCACATGACCCATTATCTTTAACATTAAGAATGTTTAAGACCGAAATATTGTGCATATTTGTGTGTTCGTGATATATGTTCTTCTCCTGTCACTGCCTTCAACTTTGGTGAGTGATGAGTCATTTTCCCTTTCCTTTTAATTTACATTGCCTAAAGCTGTTTCCTTTTTTTTTTTTTTTTTTTTTTTTTTTTTTTTTTTTTTTTTTTGTTGAATTATTATGCTATCAATACTTGAAATGTAGTGTTTCTGCAAAATTCATCAGATTTAGAAATATATTGTGTAGAAACACTTGCATCAAAATATTCTTCACAAAAGTAGATTCTTGAAAATGTAGATAAACTATGAGCATCCTCCCTCCCTTGCAAGTTTTAAGCACTTTTTCATATTTTTTCATTGTTTGGAACATTTATAAATAATGTAAGCACCTTAGAATTTTGGCAAATTCTAGTTTTGCTTAGGCAGGACTTAGAAATTTCGAGAAGAATAGTTTTCAACTTTAAGTAATTTCCCTGTAATCTTCCCCACAGTAACAATTCACCGTAAAAATCATTTTAAAGTGTAATTATAAAATCGAGAAACGTTTATTTTAAGAAATATTTAGGTTTGTTCATGTTTTGAAACACGCGATCAGAAAAGTAGAAATTCTAAGATTTGCAATATCTTTAAATCGAGTAAAGCGATCTTTTATCACCAGCTGTAGTCAGCACTGTCCCCGATATTTTGGTAATAAAATTAAATAATTTGGTTAAGTTTAATTAGTGATTTTAATTAAGAGAAAAAATAAGCTTTTTTATTAAAAGAGATATTAATTTAAAAATTACATCAGTAGATAGTCCTAATCAAGACGATTACGTACATATATTGGTTTCTATAAAAAGTTTAAGTATTTGTCTGTTAATTAAGTTTTTGAAAAATAGATTGTCGCGGATTGTTGACGCGCGTAAAATTCCAGAACACTTAGGGATTTTCCCCGAATTAGAATGTGTCACTACGCGGAGTTTTAAACAGCTAAAAAATTAATTAATCACTCTAAATTTCTCATGAAACTGCCGTTGGACTTCTAGCAGATAATTGTCAAAGTTTAAACATTTTTAACAATCTAGATCGCCAAATAAATTACACACACTTTTGATCTCGCGGAAGCAAAAAGATGTGATACAGTTGCTTACATCACTGATTATAGTGGTTCCTATAAAAGGACCCCGCCGCCATTATGGTCTGTCTGTTCCTGTCTGTCGTCTGTTCTGGTCTGTCTTTCGTCTCGCTTAGTCTTTCTTGTTTGCGTCGGTTGGTTGTAACTCGCCATGCTGGCTAGTTCGACCATGTTGAAACTTTGGTGTTGTGTTATATAGTAACTTTAATGACTGTTAAGAACTTGTAAATTCACTAAAGGGGTTCGGTCGGTTCTAATTTCTCTCCACAACTTGCAACCTTTGGAAAAGGGTGTTCGATTTGCCAACTCAACTGTTAAGTGCATATTTGAAATTTTGTGACTCTGAAAATAAAACTTGGAAAGTGAACATTTCGCAGTAACCTTGCAACTTTTTCTCTATTTGTGATTTAACAAATATTGTGGTGACCTCAAGCATTTACGCTGAGTTTATCCGGCTACATGGTCAAACCAAAATTATTTTATAAATTTTCTGCAGAACTTTGAGTCAACCACAAACTGTTAGTTGAGGCACTAAGGCTATACTACAGCCCTGGTATCAACCATGGGTCTTACAATAACTTGTTTGGCATTTTTATTGTTGTGCTTTTACACTGTGGCACTACACAGTACTTATAAAATGAGGAATTCATTTTTAATTAAAGAAAACTGACTCCTGCCATATACATACACTACTCTTTTTGTTTCGGGTGGTGTGAAGACATTCAAGAAGCCATAACAGTCTTGAGCATTTTTGAGGTAAATTTAAATTGTTTTAGAAATGCAAAATACATAATGTAAAAGTTAGATTATTTGAAAAAATAATACATTTTTGTGCAAAATAGATAAGTAATTTAGTCAACTAGCCAATTGAGGCAATATCCTGTTTGTTATATCAAGAAGCCCATGTAATCAATTAATGTCAGTGGAACAGAAATAAAATAACTACATTTTTGGACAGAAAAAACACAAAAATAAAAACAAAAATAATTTTATTTTAATTTAGTCTGGAATGAGATTTTCCAGATTTTTCTGCAGATCTACCAGTTCTTTTACAGTAGGAAACATTCAATTGAGTTATTTCAATCCCAGCAGCCTAAAGAAGAAGAAGAGGAAGGAGAAGAAGAAATTACACTTTGTGAGTCGACACAAAATAGCATGAACATGAATGTGTAAACAGTGTGCTTGCATAGGCTCATCTAGCATGACAGTATTTTGGCACAAGTCAAAGGCACTTGTGGTGAGCAAAATTCCACTGTTTACACTACTGCATTAGTTTATCAGCTGAAACAGCTCCGAACGATGGATCGCAAAACATTTATAAGTCCTACCTATAATGACTGGTTAATATTACACGATCTTAAGCATTATTTTTATTAAGTTAATTTGCCTTATACCATTAATACAAAAAAGTTATTAACACCATATAGTTATGGACAATCACACTTTTTATGGTATGTGTATGTTGAATCTAGTCTTTTGTTTTGACATTAAAGATTCAATTTCCTCAAAAGAAGTTCAATATCAGGTTGTGACATTCTACAGACTTTCGAAGACAATTCACACATACCATTTTTTTTGGAACATCTGTTTCATACTTACCCTGAAAGTGTAAAATTATTTAATGAAACATAAAAACACTACTATAAACCTACTACTCTATGATTTTGATTTGATCAAGCACAAATCATAACTTCTGAATTAATATGTGCAATTATAAATTGTGTAGCAATGGAAGGAAAGAAATGCCTCAAGGCAATATTTACATGGAAAGGACAGATAACACTCACCATTGTTGAAAGGAGGAGGGCAGCAACAACACAATACAACACACAAACACAGAAAATACAATATATTGGTTTAAACCACTTGTCAAGTCAAAAGAAGTAAGTGGCTGATCTCGCACAAGCCTTGCGGTCAACGCAGCCACTCACGGAATGAAACTGACCGTCAGGGGTGGTGGGCTGTTTTTCCTGGCCTAAATCACTGAACCAAATTCTTCGTTTGGGCTAGGACTTCCTCAGATGCTTTCCTGAAATGCGCCTCATTCTTCCCAATATCCTTCCCACCACACCCAGTGTCACCTTCAGAAGACTGCTTAATCTAAAAATATACTTGTACATAAATATCAAACCTCTGATGCTTCTAAACCAATGTTTGGATCCTTCCCTTCTATTGCAAAAGTGCAGTATGCATTCATCTACCACTGCCTATTGCAACCCTACTACTGGTGAAACCTACCCCATAATATGTCATACCACTTTCACAACAACCCATCTCATATACCAGCTCACCTTCCTCCACTGTCAAAGTTCCTACATTGGCCTTACCTCAAACTCATTATCCATCAGAATGAAACGTCACAGACAAACAGTTTACTCCCAAAACCTAGACCTCCTTGTTGCTCACATACCAGTACTCACAACACCCGTGACCTCTGTTTCACAGTCAAAGCCATTATAGTACTTCCAGATACTACATCCCAATCTGAACTACACAGGTGGGAGTTGGCATATCAACACATCCTGCAGATTAGACAATCCCCAGGCCTTAATTTCCATACTCACCCTGCACACCCATCACTGGCCAGCATAATAGATCGTATACATTTATAAACCATATTTCAATTTTTTATTCATTTATTATTTTTTATTATTTCAATGATGATTATTATTATTTCCCAATCCTTCTTGTGATTTATACTTGCGGTTATATTATTGTTGCTCCCCCCACCACCTCTGAGGGTCAATTTCATTCTATGAGTGGCTGTGATGACTGCAAGGCTTGCATCAGCTCAGCCACTTACTTCTTTTAATTCAACAAAGATTTTAACCCAAAACATTGGATTTACTGTGTTTGTATGTTGTTTTGTGTTGCTGCTGCCCTCTGCACTTCAACTTTGGTGGTGATGGGTGTATTTTATCTGTCCTTTCCATTTTCTTTTTGCTGTCATCAGGCTTTCAACTGGTTTGATGCAATCCTTTTCTACCCTGTGTTAACCTCTTCATCTCAACATATCCCTTACAACCCATGTCCTCAATTATCTGCTTCATATATTCTAATCTTTGTCTTCCTCCCCAGTTCTTACCTTCGACTGTTCCCTCCTCCAGCAAATTAACCAATTGTAACATATATTAGAATTTCACATAATGAAATTAGTTTCCAAAATAGCGAGCTTAGTTGAAGTATATGGTACCACCCTTTTTACAGTCAATTTTAGTAATAATTCACAGCAATGTATCTAATATAAGCAATAGTTAAAGTTTAAACAGTGAATTCAAGAGATAAATCCATTTTAAAGATCGTTTTTAAATATTATATGGTATAGCAAGACATATTCTTTTTGGAAAAGCTATATATTTCAGTCTTATTCAGTAATTCATGAAGAGAAATTGTGTTCAGTGGAAAGTTTAATTAAATACAAAGGTTTCTGAATAAGTTTCATTTAAATATACTGAAATATTTAAGTGTGATAAAGTGAAATAGGTTTTGGCACTAGAAATGCTCTGTCAGTGTAGTTTGGATTGAACCACATTCGCGTGGAATAATATTTATAAAAAAATTCATAGCAAATCAAGGAATCCACTTAGAGACTCCAAATTTTTACAGTAAACATTTTTCAGTGTGGAAATTTATTTGAAGTTACTTTAGAGTCAGTATCTTTAATAATTTAAATGGTCAGAATTTATTCACAAGCTTTACTCCACTTTTAAAAATAGTAAATATACTTTATTTGATGTCAGAGGGAAGGATAGTAGTTTGAGAAGAGAATAAAATTTGTTTCAGTTTGATAGAGGTAATATTACGAAAGTTATAGTAATCTCATCTAAATGTTTCTTTTCTGGCAAAACTATTAAAGTTACAAATTTTTTATAATGACTAAATTTGACGTTTGTGATACTATCTAGCAACCCCCAAAATTTCAAAACGATAGGAACATTTTTAAGGTTCAAGGACAAGGAGATGACGAATTATTGTTCGAGAATGGTCTGGTATCTTGCAGTTTCAGTGTAATCCAGAAGCAAAATCGATTCCCAGGGTCAGAAAGTACAAATAACCCCCTCCCCCAGAACCTAGCCTCACCCAGTCTTTCAGAAGCCGTTAGTATGATGTGATATAGGCTTGTGCAGCAGCTATGTAGAGCACGATAGCTAGTTTGGACTCGTGGTGTGGCATATAACAAACTTGTGCGGATATGTTTAACTTTTGAAATCGCAGGTGAATGAAACTTTAATACCTCATGTAAGTAAAAGTAGCTGAGGAAGCGTTAGGTTGGTCTCGTTCAAATGGTTGGTCAAATTTGCAAATCTTCTTCTGTGACTTTGTCTGATTGACTATTCAGTTATTGACTGTGCAAGATTTTTTCAGAATATAGTGAGTTTTAACAACCGACTCTTAAATATTATTTCCTTAGCTTAAGGTAGAAATAAAGCTAAATGGCAACCATGGTGTTATAAAGTCATAACTGGACATATCTAAGGCTTATGCATGGTTAAAGTTCAGACAACGTGTTTACCTAATCCCAATGAACAGTTTGTTTCTCACACAATCCAGAATTCTCAAAATATAACCTACCAGCCTGTCTCTTCTTTCAGTAAGCTTCTTCCACGAACTTCTTTCCTCAACCTTCATTTCCAAAACTCATTCACTTCTTACTTTCTTACTGAGTGCACTTAATTTTCAGCATTCTTCTATAGCACCACATTTTAAATGATTCAATTTTCTTTCTTTCCGGTATTCCTAACGTCCATGTTTCGCTATCATAAAGTGCTGTGCTCAACACATAGAGTTATAAAAAGTTCTTTCTAATTCCTAGATCAATATTTGAAACTAAAAGGTTTTTCTTTTTGCTAGTGCTATTCTGCTTTTAACGTCATTCCTGCTTCAGCCATCAGTTGTAATTTTGCTTCCCAAGTAACAGAATTCACTTACTTCCCCTATTGCATCCGATCCTATTTTTGTATTTAATATACTAATATTGGTGTAATTTCTGCGACATTTCATCACTTTTGTCTTGCTTTGATATATATTCAGTCCAAAATGATCCTTCATTGTTCATGCCATCCAGTAAATTCTCAGTATCCTCAGCCCTTTCTGCCAACAAGACACTGTCATCAAGCAAATCATAGCATACTGATTTTTTTCTCCCTGAACACTTATGCCACATGGAAATTTTTCTTTGACTTTCTTTATTGTTTCTTCTACATACAAGTTGAATATTAATGGGGATAGACTGCAACCTAGACTCACACCATTTTTAACTAATGCATGTCTCTCGTGATTCTCTACTTGTATAATAGCCACTAGATTCTTATATAGTTTATGGAGTATTCTTCTATCTCGGTACTTTAAACCTGACTTCTTTAAAATTTTGAACATCTTGTCCCATCTCAAATTATCAAAAGCTTTTTCTAAATCAACAAACACCATAAAAGTATCTTTCTTTTTCTTGAACAGCTCTTCAAGTTTTAACCTTAAAGACAGAACTGCTTCCTTTGTACCGTGATTTTTCCTAAACCCAAACTGTCTCTTCTCCCACCCTTTCCATTCTTCTGTATATTATTCTGGTCAGTAATTTTGAAGCATGTGATGTTAGACTAATGGTGCGATAATTCTCACATTTGTCGGCTTGTGCTTTCTTTGGAAGTGTGAAGATGATACTTTTATTAAAATCAGTAGGAATTTCTCCTGTTTCATAACTTTTTCATATCAGCTTGAATAATCTTTCGATTCCTTCTTCTCTTAGGAATTTAAGAAGGGATCTCATCAATTCCAACTGCCTTATTTGTTTTCAAATCATTCAGAGCTTTATTAAATTTTGTCCCCAGAACATGAGTCACCAATGTCTACATCGCCTTCCTTTTCCATTAAACTACTAGCAGTTACCCGCGACTTCGTCCGCGCTGAAGAGTATTGTATATTAGATTTTCTTGAGAGGTTTGGTTGCTCAGTGGTTAGGGCGTCCAACTGGAGATGGAAAAGTCCTCAGCTTGAATCCCAGTCTCGGAGAGGATTTCAAAGGTCCTTAGCTCGACCTTCACATCTGGCATAGGTTGTGTGACGTGAATTACGCCACAATGGTCACTTGGTTCTGATTCCGTGTTGAACTGTGGGTCCTCTATGTCCTGGTAGGATTACTGGGTTACGTTAAGAGGCTACGAAATGGACTGATTGCGAAGACGTAAAGAAGCCTTGTCACCAGGTCAATACGACCATACAATATATTTTAGAGCTATTTTTATTAGTAATAGTAGTAATAAATGTTGCAATAAAAAAACAAAAATCTATTTATGTTCCACACTTCATTGAATTTTTAAAACAGTAAAAATATTCCGTTTGTAAGGAGTATTTTCAGTTTAATATATCCGTATATACAATATTGAGGATTTGTCTCCTAGGTTTTGCCTATTTTCATAGCCCTAGTTTTCTTACATTTCTTTGAAAGATTTGAATTTCGTTTACCCAGCATCTCTTAAAATTACTTATTTCATCTCGCGAATAAAAATTAATATAGTTTCAATTAATGGAAGCTCAAAACGTCAAAATATTAGCAATACATTGATGGAATCGACTAAATATCAACAACAAAAAAATACTAACATCCAAACAGCAAATAAATACTTAAGTGGCCCAAGGACGTTCATTTCCGTTAGTATAATTGCGATTTTAAAAATGAATATTTTGATTTGCATTTGATACCTGAAAAAATCTTTAAAAAAAAAGAACTTAATTTGCTCTTTGAATATTGATTTTTTTTTTTTTTAAGAGGATATATTGATTCCATCAACAGAAATTTACATATTACAGTAGTAAGTATAATAGTAATTGATTCTTTTATCCATAATGATCAGTGGTATTGTGGTAATGGTTTCTCTATCTGTGGAAGCAACTGAATTGCCTGTAGACCAGTTTACTATAGCTCATTCGTTTTGAACATTAATTCTGTGCTAAAATATAAATTTCAATGTTAAAGTAGTAATAGATTGTTTCTTCATAATTGGTTTCTCACTCTACAAACAGAATTAAATGACAACCGTCGAATTACCACTCCGCTTGCCCGCCACTCCATTATCTGAATAAAACATTGATAAATTTCAAAAATTTACTTCGGGCTAAATCGTCCAAGCTTACTATAGATCTTTTGATACAATATCGGTACATAGCAATACATGATGTCACTAAAATGGTGCTCATGAAAGAAGCTTAAATAACTAATAATGTTTCAGTTCTCATTTTGGCCCAGGCTGCGTTTTAAAATTACAGCTAGAATATCAAAGCTTCTATCACTCGCACATTAATACATTCACTATATTGTATGTTACTGACGTCATGAATAGCGAAATAAAATTGACTTATTGTTAACACAGTAAATTAAATATTGAATACATCTAAAACTACATTCAGCCGCATGAACTATGTCGTCAGCTTCATGACAGTTATTGAGGTAACGTAATTAAAAAAATTATACTAAAATGCTTTTAACTTACAGTGTACAACGGAAAGTTCACAATTCTCTATGGTCGTTAATATTGCTGGTCAAATTTACATCGCGATAAAGTGACTTTTATTGCTCGTGATTTAGCAAGGTGTATAATGAAATTAATTGTGATAGTAAATTATGATATACTAATTAGGAATTTTGATATAGAAAATTCTGTTACTACTCAAAATGTAGTTCCAGAGCATTTAATGTGCTGAGATGTGTTCGTATCATTTGATTTTGTAGCGACAATATTAGGAGAAATAGTGGTTTGGTTGAATTGCTGCCTGGACCAGAATGTTTTTGTTACAGCAGAAAGCAAAAGGAATTTAGTTATTATTAGTAATAAGTATGCAAATGAGGTGTATTGTGTTGTAAACGACTTCCAGTGTTACTTCATGAAACAATAAGTTTATACATTAGCCCATTGAATACATTCGTTTTAAGTGTAGAATTTGATAGATATTTGCAGAATATTGAACAGTAAGTAAAAAGCAGTACTATTTATACAAAAATTCTGAACGAAAAATAAAAAGGGTTCGTTAAGTTTTAAATTTCGGAAAAAGTAATTTGTAATGCAGAGATTGTATAGTAACAAAAAAGAAACAGGAAATAAATTAAATCGAGACAGAATGGAATCCGTAACATTTTTATAAATACGACCTTTCGGGCACCGGCATTTTGCACTTTTAGTAAATCGGCTTTCGTGCTGGTATACTCATAGCATTTTACGTTTTTTTTCCCCAAGCTCTGGTTTTTCACATTTTGTATGACGCATATATTAAGATCGAAATTATGGTGTAATATTTGATATGTCATACTATTTTATGAACGCAAATGAAAACATCTTGCGAACTTGACAACAGTAGCTACCTTTTATTTTTAATTTAAGGTTAATTACAGATTTATATTTCCTGCTTCCAAACTATTATTTGTCAAATGCGACGGTTTTATGGCTTTTAAACTAAACACAAACTTGCATATGTAAGAAGGTTTTTGCTTTTATTTCTGAAAAGTAGTGTTTGCGATTTACGTAAAAAGCAAAGAGTAAACGTGGCATGGCTATCTACGAAGTAGGAAACTCTTTGTTGTTTGCGAATTGCTATTAATGGCAATTTCTAAAAGAACTATGCGTTTTTGTGGGATAAAATCTATCCTATGTCACTTCGCATGCAATTAACTGACTTCATGCCAAATTTCATTTAAATATGTTGATTTATTAAGGCGTTATTGATTGCAGAAGTACATTCCACACACATCCGAACTTTCTCGTTTTCTCATTTATAGATATATAGATTGTTCAAGTCATCCCCATCATACAGTTTCTCAATGTATTCCTTCCATCGGTTAGCTCTATCGTCTGAGCTTAAAAGAGGTTTCCCATCGGCAGCTTTAATGATTACACCTCTTCTCTTCATTACTCCAAAATTCTGTTTGATCTTCCTATAAGGGGTGATCAAATGAAAAGGTACGAAACGACGTAAAAACGTAACAGTTAAATATTTGTATATTCCGCCATGAGAGAATGTAGCGAGACATCTCGGGATGCGATTGGAGTCTCTGACTGGGATCAGAGCATGCGCGGGTGCCCACATGCGCAGTAGAGAGCAGAGGCTCTTATCAAAAGCGGCGTCCAGATGAAGTGGAAGTCCGTATGAGGATTCCTCGAGCACAGAAAAACCAGTAACTCCAATGTGTACTGTGAGACAATCTGACGCCTACGCAGGTCCATCAAGAACAAAAGACCGCGGCTGCTCGGGGAGGGTGTGGTTCTGCTCCATGATAACGCGCTTCCACACGTCTCCAGAGTCACACACATGGAACTGGCCAAGTTCAAGTGGGAGACGTTAGACCATCCGCCCTACAGTCCGGACATGTCGCCCTGCGATTTCCATGTTTTTGGTCCACTGAAGAAACACCTGAAAGGGAAGTGCTTCAACTCGGACAACAAACTCAAGGACGCTGTGAAGGACTGGGTCTCGTCACGGCCACAGGAATTCTGGGAACAAGGATTCCTGCGGCTTGTTCATCAGTGGGATCGTTGTGCTCAGGGCTATGGTGTATATTTTGAATAAAGTCTACATTTGTACCCACAGTGTCATTTTGTACCTTTCCATTTGATCACCCCTTGTATATGCAACATCTACTTTACCTACGACCATTTCCTTTTCTACTTCTTCACACTTTTCTTCTAGCCATTTTTCTTTTGCTTTTTTTGCATTTCCTATTTATTTCATTTCTAAATTGCCTGTATTGCTCTTTTCCTGCTTCATTCTAAGCATTTCTGTACCTTCTCCTCTGATCCATCAGCTCCAAAATTTCTTCTGTGACCCAAGGTTTTCGGGCAGCTTGTTCCCTAAAGCCTAATATTTCTTTTACAGCATTCATTATTTCGGTCTTTAATGCATTCCATTCGTCCTTGGCTGAGCTCCTTTCAGAGCTACTTCTTAGACCTAAGTCTACCATTTCTGCAAATTATTCTCTCGTGCTAGATTGTTTCAGTTTATTCACTTCCAGTCTGTTCTGCTTATATTGCTTCCTTATTCGCTTGAATTTCAGCTTGCACTTCATTACTTTCAAATTTTGATCAGAGTCTATTTCTGCTCCTGGGTAAACCTTAAAGTCTAGAACTTGATTCCTGAATCTCTGTTTGACCATGATATAATCTAGATGATATCTGCCTGTATCCCCAGGATGTCTCCAGATGTATATCCTTCTTGCATGGTTCTTAAACAGTGTGTTTGTCACAACTAGCTTATATCGTTCACAAAATTCTAACAACCTGCTTCCTCATTCATTTCTTTCTCCTAGACCAAAACTTCCTACAATCTCGTTTTTTCCTTCTCCCACTATCACATTCCAATCACCCATGATTATTAGATTTTTCTTCCCCTTCACATATTCTTCAATTTCAGTGTATTTTTTTTTTGCTGTCATCAGTCTTTAGACTGGTTTGATGCAATCCTCCATCCCTTCCTATCCTGTGCTAGCCTCTTCATTTCTACATACCCCTTACAACCCACGTCCTCAATTATCTGCTTCATATATTCTAATCTCTGTCTACCTCTACAGTTCTTACCTTCGACTGTTCCCTCCACTAACAAATTAACCAATCCAGCATGTCTCAAAATATGACCTACCAGCCTGTCTCTTCTTCCTGTAAGCTTCTTCCATAAAATTCTTTTCTCACCCATCATTTCCAAAACTCGTTCATTTCTTACTTTGTCTGTCCACCTAATTTTCAGCATTCTTCTGTAGCACCACATTTCAAATGCTTCAAGTTTCTTTCTTTGCGGTATTCCTAAAGTCCATGTTTCGCTACCGTAAAGTGCTGTGCTCCACACATAGAGTTTTAAGAAGTTCTTTCTAATTCCCAGATCAATATTTGAAACTAAAAGGTTTCTCTTTTTCATGAAGGCTCTTTTTGCTAGTGCTATTCTGCTTTTAACATCATTCCTGCTTCAGCCATCGGTTGTAATTTTGCTTCCCAAGTAACAGAACTCACTCACTTCTCCTATTGCATCCGATCCTATTTTTATATTTAATCTGCTAGTATTGGTATCATTTCTGCTACATTTCATCACTTTTGTTTTACTTTGATTTATATTCAGTCCAAAATCTTCCTTCAGTATTTTGTTCATGCCATTCAATAACTTCTCAATTATCCTCAGCCCTCTCTGCTAATAAGACAATGTCATCAGCAAATCGTAGCATACTGATTTTTTCTCCCTGAAAACTTATGCCACATGAAAATTTTTCTTTGACTTTCTTCATTGCTTCTTCTACATACAAGTTGAATATTAACGGGGATAGACTACAACCTTGTCTCACACCCTTTTTAACTGATGCATGTCTCTCGTGATTCTCTACTTTTATTACAGCCACTTGATTCTTATATAGTTTATAGAGTATTCTTCTATCTCGATACTTTAGACCTGACTTCTTTAAAATTTTGAACATCTTGTCCCACCTAACATTATCAAAAGCTTTTTCTAAATCAACAAATGCCATAAAAGTATCTTTGTTTTTCTTGATCCGCCCTTCAAGTATTAATCTTAAAGACAGAATTCGCTTCCCTTGTACCGCGATTTTTCCTAAACCCAAACTGATCTTCACCTACTATCTCTTCTACTACCCTTTCCATCCTCCTGTATATTATTCTGGTCAGTAATTTTGAAGCATGTGATGTTAGACTAATGGTGCGATAATTCTCACATTTGTCGGCTTGTGCTTTCTTTGGAAGTGTGAAGATGATATTTTTATTAAAATCAGTTGGAATTTCTCCTGTTTCATAACTTTTTGATATCAGCTTGAATAATCTTTCGATTCCTTCCTCTCCTAGAGATTTAAGAGTTCTGCAGGGATGTCATCAATTCCAACTGCCTTATTTGCTTTCAAGTCATTCAGAGCTTTATTAAATTCTGTCCTCAAAACAGGATCTCCTATGTCATCAATGTCGACATCGCCTTCCTTTTCCAATACACTATTGTTCAAGTCGTCCCCATCATACAGTTTCTCAATGTATTCCTTCCATCGGTTAGCTCTATCTTCTGAGCTTAAAAGAGGTTTCCCATCGGCAGTTTTAATGTTCATACCTCTTTTCTTCATTTCTCCAAAATTCTGTTTGATCTTTCTATACTGCAACATCTACCTTTCCTACGACCATTTCCTTTTCTATTTCTTCACACTTTTCTTGTAGCCATTTTTCTTTTGCTAATTTGCATTTCCTATTTATTTCATTTCTATAATTGCCTGTACTGCTCTCTTCCTGCTTCATCCTGAGCATGTTTGTACCTTCTCCTCTGATCCATCAGCTGCAAAATTTCTTCTGTGATCCAAGGTTTTCGGGCAGCTTGTTCCCTAAAGCCTAAGGTTTCTTTGCCAGCTTTAATTATTTCGGTCTTTAATGCATTCCATTCGTCCTCGGTTGAGCTCCTTTCACAGTTAATTCTTAGACCTAAGTCTACCTATTTCTGCAAATTTTTCTCTTGTGCTAGATTGTTTCAGTTTATTCACTTCCAGTCTGTTCTGCTTATACTGCTTCCTTATTCGCTTGAATTTCAGTCTGCACTTCATTACTATCAAATTATGGTCAGAGTCTATGTCTGCTCCTGGGTACGCTTTACAGTCTAGAACTTGATTCCTGAATCTCTGTTTGACCATGATATAATCTAGCTGATATCTGCCTGTATCCCCAGGACGTTTCCAGGTGTATATTCTTCTTGCATGGTTCTTAAATAGTGTGTTCGCTACTACTAGCTTAATATCTTTCACAAAATTCTAGCAACCTGCTTCCTCGCTCATTTCTTTCTCCTAGACCAAAACTTCCTACAGTATTCCCCTCTTTTCCTTCTCCCACTATTGCATTCCAATCACCCATGATTATTAGATTTTCCTCCCCTTTCACATATTGGATTAATTCTTCAATTTCAGCGTATATTTTTTCTATTTCTTCGTCATCTTCCTGTGACGTTGGCATATATACAGGGTGCGGCAAAAAGATCTGACGGTTTTAAAGTAAACACAACATGAAAAATAAAAGTGATACAAAATATTTTATTGCTTATTACAGAAGGGTGTTCATGTAAATTAATGAAAATAATATCAGAACAACCAATTTCATCCGTTTAAGATGTGAAGATAACGTCCTTTAAATGACGTCCGTCTTTGACCAAGTCATTCTTCCAGCCTTGCACTGAAGCTGTTGAACACCTGCTCTAACATCGCACGAGGCAGGTTGGCGATTTCTTGGCCTATGGCTTCTTTCAGTTCGTCCAGTGTGGGGGGTTTGTTTGTGTAAACTCTTGCTTTAAGGAACCCCACAAGAAAAAAATCACAAACGCTAAGGTCTGGAGAGCGAGCTGGCCATGCAATGTCCCCAAAACGCGAGAGATCGCTCGACCACGAAACTTGCTTCTCAATACGTCCATAACCTCATTGGCTGTATGGGCAGTTGCCCCATCCTGCTGGAACAATATCCTCCTGCGCACTAAACTATTTCTCTTAAGTTCAGGGATCAGGAAGTTTTTCAACATCAACAAATAATGTTGCGAATTAACCGTAACGGTTCGACCACCCTCTTCAAAGAAGTATGGCCCAATGACACACCTTTTCGTTACACCACCCCACACCACACGATAACCTTAGGACGTTCATGGAGTTGTTTCGGATTTGTAGCCGACCAATAGGCCTAACGAGAGTTCTGTTTGTTAACATAACCATCCAGATGGAAATGTGCCTCGTTGTTCATCATTAAAATTGTTTCATCAGTCAACATTGCAATAATTTCTTCTGGAAATGCTTTACGCTTTGCATAGTCATTAGGCTTTAATTGCGGGACAATAGCCACTTTTTACGGATGGAAGTGCAGATCGAGACGCAATATTCGTCTTACTGAGCGGTCAGACATGTGCAAAGCAGCAGCTTGTTTACGGGCCGACCGCCGAGGACTGGCTTCCACAGTTTCTCTTACTTGATTGATATTCTCTGGCGTCCAGGCTTATCTTGGATGGCCTGTCGACTTTTTTAATGCTGAACCGGTAGCTCTGAAGGTTCTCACCCATAGCATAATTCTGTTACGAGTTGGGATTATTCCCCTTGGACCCACATTGAAACGTCTTTGGAACTGCCACTGAGCAGCAACGCAGGAATCGCAACATTCAAAAAACGCCTCGACAACAAAATCACGGTACTCACCCGACCACTGCTCCATGGTTACTACAAATGTCCACGTGTGGGCTATGGAATGCGCCTATCCCCACCACCCTCCACCATCTACTCGCTCTACAATACGGCGGCGAAAACCATCAGATTATTTTGCCGCACCCTGTACTTGTACTAATGTGGTTGGGACGGGCTTAGTTTCTAACCTCATCAAAATAATCCTGTCACTAAATTGTTCATAATAACTAACCCGTTTCCCTACTTTCTTGTTCATTACAAATCCTACACCAGTGACTCCATTCACAGCTTGTGTGCTAATTATCCTGTGTTCCCCAGACCAGAAATCCTGTGTGTCCTTCCATTTAATCTCACTAATCCCAACAACATCTAACTTAAGTTGTTCCATCTCCCTTTTTAAGTTTTCTAACCTACCTGCCCTATTCAGACTTCTAACATTCCACACTCCGACTCGTAGAATGTTTCTATCCATTCTGATGACTCCTCCCTGAGCAGTCCCCACCCGGAGATCCGATTGTGGGACTATTTTACCTCCGGAATATTTTACCCAGGAAGAAGCCATCATGATATATGTAATTTGAGAGGATTACATGTCCTCGGGATACCCTTTGGGTCTTTAATGCAGTGGTTTCCCGTTGCCTTCTGCATCCCCATGCCGTTGATCATTTCTGATTCATCCGCCTTTAGGGGCTGTTTCCAACCCCAAGGGCAAGAGGGTGCCCTGAACCGCTCCCCGCTCTTCCGCCCTCCTTTCGGAGGCCGTTGGCAAGCAGTGGGTGACTCCTTATACCGGGAATCTTTCAGTCGCCAGAGCCTCGTCCGTGCAAACAGGGTGCACCACGTGAAGGAGAGGTTGACATTTGGTTGGAAAAGACAAGTATAGTCTCTCCCAAACCCTTACACCCCTTTCAGTGTATATTTTCTCCATTTCTTCATCATCTTCCTGTGACATTGGCATATACACTTGTACTAATGTGGTTGGGATTAGCTTAGTTCCCTCCCTCATCAAAATAATCTTGTCACTAACCTGTTCATAATAACTCACCTGTTTACCTACTTTCTTATTCATTATAAACCATATACCAGTGACTCCATTGACAGCTTGTGTGCTAATTATCCTGTGTTCCCCAGACCAGAAATCCTGTGCATCCTTCCATTTAATCTCACTAATATCAATAACATCTAACTCAAGTTGTTTCATCTCCCTTTTAAGGTTTCTAACCCTATTCAGACTTCTAACATTCCACACTCCGACTCCTAGAATGTTTCTATCCATTCTGATGATTCCTCCCTGAGCAGTCCCCACCTGGAGATCTAACTGGGGGACTGTTTTACCTTTGGAATATTTGACCCAGGAAGAAGCCATCATGATATTTGTAATTTGAGAGGATTACATGTCCTCGGGATACCCTTTGGGTCTTTAATGCAGTGGTTCCCCATTGCCTTCTACATCCCCATGCCGTTGATCATTTCTGATTCATCCGCCTTTAGCGGCCATTTTCAACCCCAAGGACAAGAGGGTGGCCTGAACCGCTCCTTGCTCTTTTGCCCTCCTTTCAGAGGCCGTTGGCAAGCAGTGGGTGACTCCTTACACCGGGAATCTTTCATTTACCGGAGCCTCATCCATGCAACCAGGAAGGAGAAGGAATGTGAAGGAGAGGTTGACATTTGGTTGGAAAAGGCTAGTATAGTCTCTCCCAAACCCTTACGTCATTTCCATATAAATACAATTATAAATTCTGATTTTTATCCCATCCACTTTTTTAAATACATAATTTCAAATGCTGACTGAATTCTAGAGAAAGTGTAAACAGCAGTCCCTGTCAGCATATGTAGAAGCTCTCGAAAAGCTTGAGGCGAGTCATTAATGTAAATGTGGTATTTGTCGGTTATTTTATGTTAAAAATAGATTAGTTGATTTATTCAATGTAAATTTCATGATTAAAATAAATTCCAGATATTATAAAAAGTTGCTAAGTTTTGGGTGGTCTCAGTTAAATTCCATGATACTTTTCAAAATTCCTAGAATTCCTGATAGTTCCAGGTTGCTTTAAATTTCCTGATAATTCCTCATACTCCTGCTTTGCGGCCATCCTTTTAACGTTAACTACGGGGTAATACAATCTCATTCCATTCTGGCCAGCACTTGTTTCACTGAACAACCACCAGAACCATATACCTTACATCTTTACGGCAAATGAATGGTAAAAGTTTATACAATGATTTCATTATAACCTCTCAAATACAATTGTTAAACTACCATTTCATTCATTACGATTTTTTTTCTGCGCTACACATAACAGAAATATATTTTTTTAATGGTTTTTGTCATGGAGTAACTCCTTTCTTCAACTTGGGTGAGTGATGTGTCTACTTGATGTTTGCTTTCCATAGAAATATAGTTATGATTAATTACAAGAAAAATGAGAAGTATAAAGTATATGCATCCATTAACAATACCTTTTTAACTGCTTTACGTCTCCTATAACAACTAGGTCTTTAGAGACGGGAAAGGATGGGGGGCAAGGAATGGGAAGGAATTCGGCCATGGCCTTTTGAAGGAAGCATCCCGGCATTCACCTGGAGTGATTTGGGGAAACCATGGAAAACCCAAATCTGGATGCCCGGACGGGGATTCGAACCGCCGTCCTCCCGAATGCGAGGCCAGAATGCTAGCCATTACACCACCACGCTCGGTTTAACAATACCAATCTGATACAGGTAGCACCTTATGTGATGAAGAAGTTTGTAACTGTTGAACAAAAACTGAGACTCTCACATCAAAATTCAAGGTAATGGAGACAAGAATACTGCAGAGCCTGTCAAGTCATTAACACAGTAATGTGAATCCAAAAATTGCATGACATGTCAAATAAAATGAGAATTTAATAGTTTATGCAGAAAGAGGAGGAGAATGGCTTCAACTAATCACATTATTTGATAACATAAAATGTGAAATATGTATTTTATCCATTTTCTTTTATCTGGAAAGAAAGGAAAACAAGTACACAAATAACAGTGTTTACAGAACAGATTTACAAAGTACAAAAAAGTTGTATGGATATTTGAGTCAACAGATAAAATTCAGTTCCATAAAAAAGAAACTTCATGATGTGAATATTCCCCAACCTCACTCTCATTTTCAATATACATAAAGAAAGAAGAGAGAAAACACATCACTATTTCCTCATAACCCTGTCATGGTAGCTAGCAATTAAAAGGTTACAAGTCATGAGTAAGCTACGATTTAGTGAAGTGTCAGCTTAATAAACATAATGGAAATGATGAATAAAGTTTAAATGAAAGAGACATAGAACACAAAGCCTCAAACCAAAAAAATAAATAGGTAACAAATACCCAAGAGAAATGTGAAATAAGAAGAGGAATTGTTTTACTGGATACATAAATATAAATTGATATCACTTGTTATGACAGTGGCATTGACAAAAGCCAAGTGGAGAACAGGTGTAATGTATTTTTTACCAAAGCAGTGTACTGAATTTGAAGACTTCTACTTTAGAGATATGACCATTATAGAAATATGAAACAAATATTCAATTACATTTTCAATTCCTTCATTATAAATCGAGACAAAAAACCCTCTCACTAAAGATGAAAGTAGGTAAAACAGCAATTTTAAGAATACATGGCCTAAAGCAATTCTGTGAACTCACTTAAAGTGACTAGTAACGGAAGCAAAGGAAAAAAAATAATTACAAGAACTTACTGTATCAAATTTATAGTAATCACAAATCCCGATCTGGGTTTTCCGTGGTTTCCCTAGATTGCTTCAGGCGAATGCTGGGATGGTTCATCACAATAGCCCATGGGCGCCACCTGCCATAACCCGTATATCCCTTCACACCCATTACCTTTCCTGATAGGTGCAATGCACCCTCCGCCAAACACTTTTAGTGAATCGCGGAGTAATAGTAATAGTAGTAATAGTAATATATAACAAACCTCCCTGTTTCTGCATATAAGTATATTTAACTTACTCAGTTCGAGCTCTCTTTGTTGCACGTGTGGGGAGATGGTTCCTTGAAGGAGGACTTCGTTGCAGCATTTGCTGGTGTCGTTTGTACGATATGACTCTGTAGGTATCACTCTGAGTGAGAGCCTTAAGAACAAGTTTTGATTTATTGCGATTCTCAAGTGAAACATATGCCGAAGTATCACTAATCCATGCAATGAATACCGAGCCTGGAAACAATGTATACAATTCCATCACAAGTCATTTAATATAAATCAAAAGAGTACGGAATCTAGATTTCAAGTAAAAGCAAACAAAATTCCTTAAACTACTTACCAAATGGGCTAAACAGGTTTGTTAAGTCATGTGTTTTCCACTCCCTTGGGAATGTGACATGAAACACATGGTCTCGAGGCACCTCGGCTTTTTAAAAAGAAAGTAAGATTTTACAATAGGTTATGACACGATTGAATAGATTTTAAAATAAGTAAATAAATAAAAAACATAAAAAAGAGACATGAGTATTTAACATAAGATATTTTTGGATTCAATCATGTGTCAGCAAGAGACCACATGAAATATATGGATGGGTTCCATCTTTACTCATAAAGGAAATTGTTCAATAACTTTTATTTTTCTGTTGTTAGAATTTATATACTGTGGTGTATATATTATGGTGAAACACCGAAATCTGGAGAATGTCGACATTCACCGGTGAATGTCAACATTCATATAGTCGCTTGGTGTATGTCCGAAATATTTGCTAAATACCCTTATTTCTGACTTTCACCGGTGAATGTCGACATTCACCATGCACTAATGGTGAATGTTGAACATGTCCGAGATTTATATTTTTTCCTCCATAATTCAGTCGCGATAAATTTTTCTCCTCTCTTTCTGAGAGGAATAACTAAGAACTTAAAACACACAGTACTTTCAAAATGAGAAAGGAAAATTATAGAAGTTAAAAACTTACTTAATTATACAGTACATTCAAAATGAGAAAGGAAAATAATAGAAGTAAACAACTTACTTAATTATACAGTATGTTCTAAATGAGAAAATAAAATAATAGTAATAAAAAACTTACTAAATTATGTGAATCAAATCTTATTTATTGCAACAACTTAAACTATTATGACACTTTGAATTGCACAAGAGGCCCTTGCTTTTACAACTGCATTTATTTGTGGAACACTTCCTTTTGCAATGACAGCGTGTATAGCCTTGCCCACCACTTCTCGAATTAGCTGCTTATGCTTCTCTCAGCGAAATTTCTTGAAAAGAAATCTTATCTATGGAAAGGAGCTTTTCTTTACAAATTTCGAACTGATTACATGTGTAAAGCTGCTTGAGGGTACCATTTTCATTCGCAAGTTTATAGAAGTCGGAGTCTTCTATGCCAACAACAACCGCTAACACATTTTGGTTATCTGTACGACCACGGTCGACATCAGGGACTTGTATTCGTACAGTATCACCAATTTGAGCAGGAGAAATTGATTTTGTGAGGTTCACAACATTTTTGTTGCTTGCAGTATAAGATTCTCTTTCGCGGCCACTCTTTTTATAGAAATTAACTCGTGTTTTTCATTCAGAACTTGATGTGAAGACGTGGTAGATTGCAAGTCCTCTTCAATATTTTTCTTTGGAATTTGGTTTTATGTTTGACCACCACTAAAATTTTTTTCAGGAGTATTACCAGTTTCTTCAAGCTGTTCTTCGGTTTCAAAAGTATTGGCAATTTCTTCAAGTTGTTCCTCAGTTTCGATACTTGCGATTTGTTCGCTAGGCAAAAAAGATGATGCTATGCCTCTTTTCGCTTTAATGCCAAATATGGCTTCATAAGGACTTTGGCGTATTCCTTCGTGGTATATAGTGTTCTTGGCAAATTGAACAAAGGGTAAACCTTCTGACCATTTATTTGTATTGTTATCGTTCATCCATGCAGTTAGCATATTCTGTATATCCTGATTGGCCCTTTCAACTGAGCTTGTGTTTGACTGTTACAAGGCTTTCCATGAACTATCTTAACATCTTTCCACATAGCGCATATTTCGGATATGACTTGAGTACTGAATTCTCTACCATTATCTGATTGCAATATTGCTGGAGCACCAAATGTTAAAAATATTGGAAGAACGTGATTCGCTACTTCTTCAGCCCTCTTAGTTTTCAAAGGCCGTAGCTGGACAAACTTAGTTAAATGGTCTTGATACACCATTATGAACTTGTATTCACCATTTGAGTTTGACTGCAGATCTATCAGATCAACTTGACATCTTGAGTTTAACTCAGAACTGATCATTGGTTTCACAACAATACCTTTCTTAGGTGCATTGTGTTTCATTTGACACTGCATAGATTTAAATACAACATTACAACTACATATGTAATATTTTTGTATTTATTTTGCAACTCTTTAAGCATACGTGTTCTTACTCCATGGCCTATCCTGGTGTGAGCTTCATATAGTATACTGAACAATTTGTCATTGGTAACATAATACTGTATATTCGTTTCTCCTGGTTTTAATGGTACAATTAACTTCTCTTCATCATTAATTTTTAAAACGTTTTATTCGTCTGTAATCCAAAGGTGTGTTGCACTTAGTTTTAGCAGAAACCATTTCAGAAAGTATTTTAGAGTACTTTTCTCAAGAAAAATAAAAGCAATTGTCTTCTTGTTTACCCGCAATTAATACATTTAACTTTTCAAGAAAAAGATCACGATTCACTGCAGTATCTATTCTGTATAAATTAGGAAATCAGAAAAAAAAAATAATAATAAGAAAACTTTGCTCTCACCATCGAACCTTGCATATGCATAAGACTGACAAAGCTGACTGACTCAACCAGCACAAAGAATTTGACTGGAAACAGCCAGTCGCCAGGATTTGGCGGGAGACTCCACCAGAACAAAGGATTTGGCGAGAAACAGCCAGTCGCCTCTTTGTCGGCTCCTCTCTTTTCGACCTCCACCAGAGCATATCTGTGATTGTCGACATACACCGGCGAGGGTCCAAATGTACAAGAATGTAATGAAATATTCGATCTTTCACCGACGTATTTGGTGTTTGTTGACATTCACCGGTGAATGTCGACATTCTCTGATTTCGGTCTTTCATGGTAAAATATATACACTATATTTACAAATAAATTGTTAAAAAATTCCATTAGAATGAAAAGAATATTAACAAATTCTCGAAATAAAAATATTGTAATTAAAACCTTAAACAAAAGCTGTCAGCCAGATTACACAGATATTCCTTTGCTGCTGTTTCCATTTAAGATATTAACACAAAACTACATTTTTGGTACCTATGAAAGGACTATTATTTAAAATTCATTTCAAGCACAACATGAATGTGTGTTGTTTCATTTTGATCTGTTTTGAACAAACAACAGCAAGGAGCTGATGTGACTCTAAGTCAAATGAGAAACTGACATTATAAGTTTAAACTTCTTATATAAAAGCCTGAGGGCAAGAAAGTTCATGCATGTTCACTACCAGACATTTTTATAATTTCTTTATAGAGTGTCCATAAACTACATAGCTAGGTCTGGGGGGATGGGGAGGAGGGGATGAGTAGAAAGCTACAGTAGGCTAAGTAAGGGGGTAAGGGGGGAGGTCAGTGCCAAGCCACACAGCTTTTCATTCATATTATTTGTCAGTTAAAATATGGTACAGAATACACAACAGCATGTGAATTTTTAGTTCCATCATTTAATTATCTCCGTATGTAAATTACAATAGTTTGACAAGAGAAAACAATACAAAATTTCTTATTGAATCAATCAACAAAGAAAAAAAAGCTATGAGCCATGGGAGAAGAGGGAGGAGTATAGAGGCAACATCCAGGTCAGGTGACGTGGGGGGAGGGGGATTCAGAAGGAGGCCAAAATGGAGCTATGCGGTTTATGGATGTTCTTAGTCATATTCTAGATTAATGCCTTTATAATTATAATTTAAGTAAAATCCAAGCTTAGTGTCTATAGTTACTGCTTTATAGTAGTCAAATTTTCAAAGCATTGGTAATACTTTATTTGTATGTCCATTTTACACATAAAATAAAGAGGAATAACAGTGGTTTACTTTGCTTACGTTCAGGATGGTCAAGACTGATAAAAGGATGATCTTGCAATCTCATCAGGAAAATCCTGTGAAAAAAGGTCATAATAAAACTGATTAAATAACTGAAACATTGCAGGTATCTTCAAATGAACAAAAATGATTTGAAATTAGTGTATATCTTATGCCAAAATATGTATTTTGTGTATTATTGAAAACATGGAATAAAATATTTTGAAGTTTATTAAAAAAAAACTGTAACAAATCAACAAGATACAATGCTATATGGTAATATGAAATCAAACAAAGAACAAGAAAGCAAACTCATCATTTACTAAACATGGAGACAGAATTGTCATTATGACAAAATGAGAGCAAATTCAGGTTGTATATCGACCGTGTACCTACTGCCTAAGATGAGGGGGAGCAATACAAAAGATAGAAACAGCTGCATCTTATAGCTCCTTACATTCCTTCCCAGTTTTTTTTTATTCTATCTCCCCAAACTATAACCAACTGCAACTCCATGCCTCCCCCCACCAAACACACACACAAATAGATAGTAAGACCATCACCAAAGCTTGTGAGAACTTAAAAACATACCCTGGAGATAAGCTTCAGTGATGTTAAAAAAAGGATTGGTGAGACTTTTGACAGGGACTGCACCACTTTCTGAACCTACCCTAAACTGGTCCTGACTTGTTGAAATTTGAAAGAACTGCTTCGATATAATGTCCTATTCACATTTTGCACTCTAATTTTGCAGAAAAGTCGCTGCAAATTAAATTTAAAATGCTGAAATATGAGAGGCTGAACAATTGAAAAATGCCACCAGCAATGCAAAAATCACATAAAAATTATAGGTACAGGAGTCATATCAACCTAAACAGTTTGGTTTTGTCATAAAGGTCATAGTTAGGTTGAAATACAGTCTGGACTAAGAGATAAAAATTTATTAATTTTTTTTCCTGCGGCATCCATCTCAGAAATGGCATATTTGTGTACAACAGAAGCAATCGATTGTTTCCGATTGTTTGTATCGATATAAGATGGCGAGAATTGTTGTACTACAACTCAGACATATTTTTTGTATTTGTTAATTTCATGTGACTTTTTAAAATAGAGGGAAGCTGAAACAACAAAGAATTTAATCAAGATGTCGAGGGGTTGTCAATTATTTTGCAGCACTGGTGGCATCTAATAGCTGTGTATGCCGCTCATATTTCAGCATATTTAATTTAAATTGTGGCAACTTTTCCATAAAATAAGAGTGCAAAATGCTAAGATGACACTATATTGAGGCAATTAGTCCAAATTTCAACAGTTTCAGGATGGTTATGAAAGTGGTGCAGTCTCCCTTTTGACAAATTACCAAAAGCCATACATGATACCCACTCAAGAAAACATGGTGTTGATTTGAGGATCCACAGGTACACTTTCTGACTTCAAGATTATCATATATCTTAGACATCATTGCATTTCATGACCATATTGGATATCGTATTATCTTATGCTTGCATTCAGCCAACAGAGGATAATTCATCACCCTCTTTTACTATCCTCAAATAAAAAAGTGACTGTCCTTTAACAAGATGACTTTTATTGTAAATTCTTTTCAGGCTCCAACACCAAATTAACTTAAAATGCAGGTTCTTTGTCAGCTGTGACCATTCTCTACTTCGACTATAGTCTTTCTATTCATTTCCCAACCTCACAATGACAATCAAACAAACTCTAGGAATAACGGATATTTAGATTTTTTTTTTGTTCACAGAATACAAAGTACCTTAATTGTTATGAATAAATATTATATATAATTGTAAGGAACTATTGCTGCTATGTCATAAGGTGTGTGATGTAGAGAAAATAGGAATGGTTGTGTGTGTGTGTGTGTGTTTTTTTTTTTTTTACCTGCTTAACGTCTCTCTAACAGCAAGGTCTTTAGAGATGGGAGAGGATGGGGAGCAAGGAATGGGAAGGAATTTGGCCATGGCCTTTTAAAGGAAGTATCCCAGCATTTGCCTAGAGTGATTTTGGAAACCATGGAAAACCCAAATCTGGATGCCCGGACGGGGATTCGAACCGCCGTCCTCCCGAATGCGAGGCCAGAACGCTAGCCGTTACACCACCACGCTCGGTCTCCAAATCAACAAATGCCATAAAAGTATCTTTGTTTCTCTTGATCTGCCTTTCAAGTATTAATATTAATTCAATGAAAGTTTCACAGGTGTCCAGCCGGATGGTGTCATAAAACGACGACGTTTCGACAATGTTGTCGAAATGTCGTCGAAATCTCTATTTAGGCATCTAAATAGACCTGATGAAGACAACCGAGCAGGTTGTCGAAATGTCGTCGTTTTATGACACCATCCGGCTGGACACCTGTGAAACTTTCATTGAATCAGTATGCCGGGCAAGTCTCCATTTACATATTAATGCTAGAATTGCTTCCCTTGTACCACAGTTTTTTCTAAATCCAAACCGATTTTCACCTATCTCTTAACCAACGCTTTGCATTCTTCTGTATATTATTCTAGTTATAATTTAGAAGCATGTGATGTTAAATTTATAGTGCTGTAGTTCTCTCATTTGTCAGCTTGCTCTTTCTTTGGTAGTGTGAAGTTAATACTTTTATTAAAATCAGTTGGAATTTCTCCTGTTTCATAATTTTTTGATATCAGGTTGAATTATCTCTCAATTCTTTCTTCTCAAAGGGATTTCAAAATTCTGCAGGATTTTCATCAATTCCAACTGCTTATCTAATTTAAAAGTAATTCAAAGCTCTATCAAACGTTGTCCTCAAAACGGGATCTCCTAAGTCATCAATGTCACCATCGCCTTCCTTTTCCATTACACTGTTGTTCAAGTCATCCCCACCATACAATTTCTCAATCTATTCCTTCCATCGGTTAGCTCTATCTTCTAAGCTTAAAAGATATTTTCCATCAGCAGCTTTAATGTTTATATATCTTTTGTTTATTTCTCCACAATTTTGTTTGATCTTCCTTTATGCCACATCTATTTTGTCTACAGCCATTTCCATTTCTACTTCTTCTCAATTATTTTGGAACAATTTTTCTTTTTTTGCATTTCCTGTTTATTTGATTTCTAAATGTCTGTATCGTGATCTGATCCTGAGCATATTTGTGCCTTCTCCTTTGATCTATGAGAGCCAAAATTTCTTCTGTGATCAAAGCTTTTCAGGGCAGCTTGTTCCCAAAAACCTTGCGTTTCTTTACCAGCTTCTCTCTTCAATGCATTCCTCAGTGAGCTCCTTTAAGAGTTAGTTCTTAGACCCACTTCTAGTATTTCTGCAATTTTTTCTCTTATACTAGATTGTTTTAGTTTATTCACTTCTAGTATGTTCTGCTTGCATTGTTCTTTATTCTCTTGAATTTCAGCCTGCACTTCATAACTATTAGATTATGGTCATAGCCTATGTCCACTTGTGGATCTGCTTTACAGTCTAGTATCTCTGTTTGACCATGACATATTCTATCTGATATATGCCTGTATCCTCTGGACATTTCTAAGTGTATATCTTTCATACATGATTCTTAAATAATGTATTTGCCATTACTAGTTTATATCTTTCACTAAAATCTACCAACTTGCTTCCTTCTTTCACCTAGACCAAAACTTCCTACAGCATTCCCCTCTTTTCCTTCTCCCACTACCGCATTTAATTCACCCATGATTATTAGATTTTTACCCCCCTTCACATATTGCATTAATTCTTCAATTTCAGAATGTATTGTCTACATTTCTTTATCATCTTCCTGCGACGTGGGCATATATACTTGTACTAACGTGGTTGGGGCGGGCTTAGTTTCTAACCTCATCAAAATAATCCTGTCACAAAACTGTTTGTAATAACTCACCCTGTAACAATTATTGCTGAGTGGTGGGCTGTTTAGTATTTATTAGCTGGGTGTGCTTCCAGCCCTTTGACCAATAATTAACCCGCACAAGCCTTTGTCACTCTAGCACAGTCTTCAGAAAACAATCCTCTGTAACTTTTAATTACTTGATGATATAACAGATGGTAGGAATAGTTTAGACTGTGAACGGAACTAGCTGGTAATACTGAAAGGTCCTGAATAAGGTTTTCTGCAGATTTGAAAGTCAATATGGCCGCTACCCAGGAATCGGGAAATTTACTAGGATTATTAATTTAAATGTCTATCTCTAAAGGTTACTACAAAAGAAAATTTACCGGAGTTCAAAAGATTTAAACAGTTTATTTTAAAACACAAATACCCAGTTCCGTATTATAATGAAAGTTTCAGATATCGAGCTTCACCTAGAAGAAATCAGGGATATCACTAAATTGCACATGCTTGTCGTCCTGGGATATTGAACGAATTCAGCAGTCTTTACACCTAACAGTACAGTGATGCGGATTAGTGGAAAGCTCCCGTGGCTCAGCAAACTCTACATATGGCTGCCTTGCAGATCAATCATAGAGCTATAGGCACGTCAAATCACCGTAGCCACTTGTAGAAGACTAACTAACAACATGGCTGCCCTGCTTCTTGTTTGTCTTGCAGCCAATAATAAGTCTTTTTAATTGTCACATGGTATAACTGACCAATGGTTTGTTTCTTTATGACCTAGCCCACCAGAGATTGTTTCTTGGGATTGCTTGTCCACTCTATTCTTTTTTCTTTGCCTAATACTGCAATTCACAGTCCAGTCTTGTTGGCTAGCATAATCTCTGCTGGGTCAACCCCCCACACCAAAACAGTTTGTCGAGTTTGTAATCTTAACAATCGTGTTACAACCCGTTTCCCTAATCTCTTGTTCATTGTAAATCCTTCAGCAGTAACTCCACTGACAGCTAGTGTGCTAACTAATTATACTGTTTTTCCAAGACCAGAAATCCAGTGCATCCTCCCACTTATCTCACTAATCTCAAAGACATCTAACTTTAGTTGTTCCATCTCTCTCTAGGTTTTCTAATCTATCTACCCTATTCAAATTTCTAGCATTCCAACTCGTAGAATGTTTCTATCCATTCTAATGACTCTTCCCTAAGCAGTCCCCACATGCATATCCAATTGGGGGACTATTTTACCTCCAGAAAATTTTACCCAGGAAGAAGCCACCATACTATATGTAATTTGAGAAGATTACATGGCCTCAGTATACTCTTAGGGTTTTTAATGTAGTAGCTTCCAATTGGTTTCTGCATCCTCATGCCATTGATCATTTCTGATTCATCCAAGTTTAAGTGCCTTTTTCAATCCCAAGGGTAAGAGGGTGCTCTGGACTGCTCCCCACTCTCTCATCCTCCTTTAGGAGCCCATTGGCAAATGGTGGGCGACTTGTTATAGGGGGAACCTTTCAGTCGCCACAGCCTCATCCATGCAAATAGGGCACACCACAGGAAGGAGAGGTTAACATTTGGTTGGAAGAAGCTATTAAAGTTTCTCCCAAAACCTTAACCCTGAATTTTGGCTACAAAGATAGTAAGAAAAGGTTCAAATACACCTGTTAAAAGATTTTGAATAAGCTAGCGTTCCTGTTATTACATTCCTCAAAGATAATTTTTGATGCATTTTGAAGAGATTATTAATCAATTCATATCATTTACTAAAAATGGTATTACACAAATATAGAGATAATAAGAAATAATAAAAGATGAACAAAACATGTTTGACCGCAGAGAGAATGTGGTGTGCAAAGGAAGCACTAGAGTGAGGTATCTGTTAAGACGCCAAAGGTTAACATTCTTCTGGTGTTCTGACTTAACAATGTCTAGGTTGTAAAAATTCCAAGATCTGCACTGAGCATGGTGGGTGAATGGTTAACGTTCTGGCCTCACATTCGGGAGGACGTGGGTTCGAATCCCCGTCCGAGCATCTAGATTTGGGTTTTCCAGGGTTTCCCCAAATCACTCCAGGCGATTGTCGGGATACTTCCTTCAAAAAGGCCATTTCTGAATTCCTTCCCATTCCTTGTCCCAGTCCCATCACGCCTTTAATGAACTTAGCTGTCGACGAGGTGTAAAGCAATTTTTTAAAAAACCTACAGCTGTTTAATACAGAACAAAAAAGAGGAGAAAGGTTCAGACTTAGGATATGTTCGACAAGATAATTGAAAATCTGAAAATTTTTTCTAAGATAATGTATGGAGGACTTGTGGCAGAAGATTGTAACAAAATCTCAGTAGGTAAATTCACTGCCATGGCCAGTGTTGTTACAGTAATGTTTGCAAATTGCCTGGTGACTCCAACAGTGCTACTGCAAATTATGTGTTTCGCAGATATCATGAACATAAAAGCTGTATTTAAATGTTTTAAAATAAAATATTGTCTATTAACAGTTGTTTTTTAACTGATTTTTTATTGGCAAACATATATTCATCATCTTTGTGATATGGGGTATTATCAACTGTTATAAAATTGGACATATTATTATTATTATTTCTATTATACATTACTAACAGTTATATTTTACCCATGTGTGCCCGCATGAGCTCAGCCTCATGGTTCTATTTTCTTGAAGAGCATAGCCTAAACTATTTTGGTTGTTTTGTGGAGTGTTATTTGTTATCATTTCTGCCGTCCTCCTGCCAACTTTGGTAAATAGTGGGTATATTTTAGTCTTCCTTTTCAAATAACTATTTCCTCAAGAACTTTCTTCAACTTCATTGTTGCTGACATCTTATCTTGTTCACGAACAGCAATTCTTGTTGCAGTCATTTTAATAACTACTGGGAAGTACCAGTTACAGAAAATTTTTGCAACAATAAGTAAAGTTCTTGACCAAGATACAAGAGCTGCTAAGTAGGACGTGCTTATATAACAATTATTAGCTGCATTACTGCCCAGGGTGGTGACAATAGGGGCAGCAAAATAATAATTGAAGGGGTGGCAATCTCAAAGTTACTGTGCCAAATCAGAAAATTCATAGATCCATCAGTGTTAATGTAATGTAACTTTGACACATTAATACTAACAATATGTACACATTTACAGCCTCTGATGACACCGTAAACCAGTGTTTCTCAAACTGCGGTCCCTCAACCACTAGTGGTTAGATGGTCTGCTGACAGAATATCATAAATTTAGATAATGTTTTCATTCTGAATCTATATAAATGAGAAAGTTTGGATGTACTCTCGGCCTCAATCACGACTTAATAGCTCAACAGATTTAAATGAAATATAGCACGAAGTTAGTAAATTGTGTGCGAAGTGACATAGGATAGTTATTATGCTGCAAAAATGAATAGTTCCTTTAGTAATTGCCATTATAAATTCACAAACTGCAAAGAGCTTCCTTCTTCGTATGGCAGTGCCTTGTTTACTCTTTGCTTTTTATGTACATCACCAACACTTCTTTTCAGAAATAAAAGCAAAAAGATTCTGATATATGCATGTGTGTGTTTAGTTTAAAAGCGCTAAAAATGATACACTTAACAAATAATACTTAGGAAACAGGAAATATAAATCTGTACTTAACGTTAAATTTTTTTTAAATCGTAATGTCGGTAAGTTCACGAAGAGACTTCTTCAGCTGAATACATTAAATGGTATAACACCTCAGGTATCACACCGTAATTCCGTTTGTAACATATGCATCATAATATACGTGAAAAATCAAAACTAGGGGAAAAGAAAGTTAAATACTAAGAGTATACCAGCACAAAAGTCGGTTCACTAAATGTTGTTTTGTATATTCGTGACAAATATGAAATGGTTTCGTTTCCACCTCGATTCAATTTATTGCCTATGTTTATTGTTTTATTTCTGTTATACATTCTGTGTAACATTACAAATTATTTTTACCAAAATTTAATACTTAACAGAAGATAACTAACCATTTTTTGTTTCTTGTCCAAAATGTTTGTAGAAATCAGTTCGAATAGTTGCCTATGGTAAAAAAAGGGGTTTTTGTTTACTGTTCAATATTCTGCAAATAACTATTTAACACTTCACTTAAAATGAATATATTCAATGGTGTATGGTAGAAACATTTCATTTCGAGAAGCCAAATTAGGAGTAGTTTACATTGGAATACATGTTGTTGCTAACACAGCGTTTATGAAAGCAGCTTAGTTAATACTAATAATTACTCAGTTCCAGCTGCCTCTTGCTATAACAAGAATATTTTGGTCCAGGCAGCATTTCAACCTAGCTACTATCTCCACTAATGTTGGCACTACAAAATCAAATGATATGGACACACCTTAAAAGAATCAGAATTAATTTCAAGTTGAGGCAAGATTTTCTATATGAGGTTTCCTTATTAGCTTAGCATAAATTAACACAATTAATTTTATTATACACCTTCAGCATGAATTGCAGCTTGGCTAAAGCACTTGAATTTCACTGTATCGCGATGTAAACTTGACCTGCAACATTAATGTAAGCTGTGTTAAGAGTTGTAATGATTTCTGGGCTTTCTGTTGTACAACGTAAGTTTTGAGCATTTTAGTATACATTTTTAAATTACATTATTCATGTGACTCGGTGTAGTTCCACATGTATTTATTATTTGCTTCGCTTTTACGTTGCCATATTGCAAAGGTCATTTTTCAACCAGCTTTTTAGCGGTTGCTTTGATATCACGATCTGAAGTTTATATCGAAATTCATGACATCGCTAACAACCAAATAGTGAATGTATTAATGTGCAGTTGATAGAACCCCAAATTTTCTAGTGACAATATTGGTGGAGTTGAAATACAGCTTGAACCAGAATGACAACTGAAACTTTATTAGTTATTTAAGCTGCTTACATGAGAGCCAATTTAATGACACATATCACGTTGTACTTAAATTGTATCAAAATATCAATAGTGATAGTTTCAGGGCAGGAAATATATATCTGTACTAAACCTTTTCATTTTTTTTTTTTTTTTAAAAATAGGTCGTAAAGAGGATGGCTTCAGTTGCAGACATGAAGTAGCGTGACATTTCAGGTATCACACCATAATTCCGTTCACAATATGTGCCACGTGAAATATCAAAATCTGAATCAAGGAGTTGTATTAATGAAGGTTGTGGTAAGTTTGAAATACAGCCTGGACCAGAATGATTACTAATATTCCATGCTGAACAGTGGATTTGGAGTGCAGAAGGTGGTTTCCATTTGAATTCTGACTATAATGACGTCAGAATCTGCTCAAAACGTCTATTGCTGCTAAGGGGGCGTCCATTAATTATGTGTGGTGAAATGGGGGAGGGGGGTATCCGGCATAATCTCTACAAGGGGTGGGGGGGGGAGCGGTTGAAGGAAATCTCAAGTGAGCTTTTAAAACTCTTGAAGGGCAGTTGAGGTTAAATAAAACAAAAAAAAGTGTCCACAAATGACGCAGATGACAACTTTAGGGGAGGGGGGGTATAACCTTCCTCAGAAGCAGTTTTTTTCGTTAGCAGGGTGGGTGAGGGGGAGTCCTGTCATCTTAGGGGGGACGTGTCCAAGCAGATCTCACTACGGGGTGGGGGTTCTGGCACGTGTTACACGTTGTTACCTATGTCCCAGCTTTAATGAACACTTTACATTGAAGAATAAAAGGAATCAGTTGCCCACATTTTCAACCCTAAAAGAGAATTTTTTATGCTGGTCATACTCCGAATAGTAACAACCTTTCAAGCAGTCGAAATCGCGGGTAACTGCTAGTATAGGTATATGTGAGTATAAGCTATAAGACCAACATTTTAAAAGCCATAAATGACCAGGCAAAAATCTGGTATTTCCAGGATGAGGATAGGACAGCATTGTACCAAAAGCTGTCCATTAATTTCCAGTAGGTATCAAGAAGAGCAACATTTATTGAAGGATTACACTAAAGATCTTTTTCTGTGGGTCTTGTAGTATGTGCAAGTGACCACAGTACAGTCTTTATCATTAAATGTGCCCAGCCTTTCCAGCAGCTATCTCCCTATTTTTGGACAGTGCAGCAACATAGCACAAGCACGGCGTAAGAGGAAACTGTAGCCAGTCTCCTGAGACCTCCCATGACAGCATCCTATTGGTGGATGTTGAATCAAAGGCCTTCTATATTTCAGACGATTTGTTTCGTAATGTCAAGTTGCAAAATATAAAATTTAAGTCCGCCCTCTGAAGTGTCTGGTTGGCCGGATATTTCAACCAATGCCACTTACAGCTGATTCCTTTTCTAAGATTATATTATTAAAACTAATATTAATATTTGGAAAGTAACTTAAAGGATTAGTTTAAAGCGTAGCAAAGAGTAGACAGTATGTTCAATTTTTTTCAGATTTATCTTCTTTACGCTACAGAAACGTTTATTCTCATTTTATTTGGTATAATTTCTTTTCTTATTTTTGCTTTTCGTGTATCCATTAATCCATCTATAAACAGACAAAAAGACAGGCACGTCAGGAATTGTTGAAACCTAATTTTTAGTTGATATGGAATCGATCCTAAGGATAAACTTAAAAAATACTTAACTTACTCCACAATCCGAAGGTTGGTTGGATCCTCCGGAAGGAGGCATACTAAGCCATTGTGTCAGAGCTAGGACGGCCAGTTCCATTCCTCTGGGACCTACAATTTAACATGGAATCTGAACCACGGAGCATCCTGGCGTAGCTCATATGATCAAACACAACTCTCAAAATTCCAGCACCTGCTGGGATTCGAACTCGCGACCAGAGCAGCCAATGTTTTGAAAGCTAGTGCCTTAACCACTGAGCTACCAGAACGCTCAAATCCTAAGGATATTAATGTAAAAACATATATCTCGAAGCCACTGATGTGTGCAGACAGGAAGTTCCATATAGGTTGGTTTGTTTACGGACAGAATGACCGAACTCATAGAGCAAGTGGCATGGTCTAGTGGCTGTCATTGTAGGCTAGTAACGGTGCGGTCGCTGGTTTGAAACTATATTGGGGTAATTTCTTTTTTCATTTCCAAACTATTCCAACATAACCATTGTTTATGTATAAAATACGTAATTTCTGTAGTAACAGATAACAATTAAAACATCAGACTAAAAAATGATTTCTATTAAATTTTGCTGAATAAAATCTTCATTATAAAAACTATAGCATTTAATCGAAAGCACTGAGCAATAAAAAACACCATCTCTTAAATTCACTCCTCATGAATAACCATTCCAAGCACCTTTATCTCTAGAATTATTGACTATTAGTGACAATATTCAAAGAACGTCCAAGCTGATATTATTTGCAGCAGGCAGCTGATATTTTTTGTTTTAGGTTTTTTGTTTTTAAATACTTTCACATACCTGTAGAAATAACAAGAATAACCTGGAACAATTAGATGTCATCAAAATAGCCAATTTATAATATTAAGTTTAAGAACAAATTCTAATCTCTAATGCAAATAATCTTCCCCCTTGGCTATAAAAAGATAATATTAGATGATGAATGAATATTAAGAAATTGTGATTGAATAATGCATTTTTAATTTCACCCAGTTTTTATTTTAAAATAATTTTGTCCTATCTGGCAGTATTGCGGAAGGTATTACTAACAGCAGAAGCACTTATTTATAATCGAAGAATTTTTGTTTAGTGGACAAACAAGGGAATAACCATGTTCGAGGAGGTAGAATTTTTTTGTATTACGAAATTACAGCTTGATTCTTAAATAGTATGTTTGCCATGATAAGTTTATATTTTTCACAAAATTCTAGCAAACTACTTCGTCACTCACTGGTTTCTCCCACTACAACTTTCCAATCACCCATAACTACAGTAAAAGCTCCTTATACGTGGGAGATATATTCTGTAAAAATGCCGCGAATATGGAAATCGTGAATATGTAATGGTAATTTGTATGGGATTATAGGGGATACATTCCAAGGTTACGAAAAAAAAACAATTAAAATCAATTCTAAGCAACACGCTTATGTTAATATTGTCAGGCTTAGGCATTGTTTTAAAGAATTAAGTATTTTTTTCTTGTTTTGCCACTTTTAAATGGTCTTTCAATTCAGACTGATATTCAGCTGTGACATTAACAGTTTGTCCTTTAAAAATAAGACTTCTTTCTATAGACAGATAAATTTTCATGAACAATCACAAATTTTATTTGCCATCTGTAGACCTTCAAACAGGCTTTTTTAAATGAAATGTCACCATTTCAGTGTGGGATTTAACATATCCTCCAAATTGATTTCAGTCAAATCTTCATCTTGCAATTCAAGCAACTCTTGAATGTCACTTGATTCTATATGTTCAGAATAATTTTTTTTACTCATGACTTTACGCCTCATCGACGTCAAAGTCATTACAGGTGGGATGGGCCTGGGGACAAGGAATGGGAAGGAATTCAGCCATGGCCTAATGAAGAAAGCGTCCCAGCATTCGCTTGGAGTGAGTTGGGTTCAAAAGCAAGTTGTCCTATTCCATTCGCAACTTGAGCAATGTTTGCAGTTAAAGTTTGAATTTGCACGGACTCTCCATCATTTCCAACAATGAGTTTACAGTTTTTTTGAGCATGATTTCAATGTGAACGGCTTAGCTCTTGCAACGATTCTTGTACTGTAACAATGCATTATGCTGAGTCAAAATTTTTCAAGCGTTGCATAACATTCATAAATAAGATAAATTGTGAACAAAGCAGAGGGGACAAGTGTTATTCACTAAGAACTATTGCAACAAAGTACTGATACATTCAGTGGCAATAAGATTTGGGATTATTTTTTTTTCTTTTTAATTTTTTTTTTTAACAGTTTAACGTCCTTTTTTAACAACGTGGTCTTTAGAGACGGGAAAGGATGGGGGCAAGGAATGGGAAGGAATTCGGCCATGGCCTTTTGAAGGAAGCATCCCGGCATTCACCTGGAGTGATTTGGGGAAACCATGGAAAACCCAAATCTGGATGCCCGGATTTTTTTTTTTTTTTTTTTTTTTTTTTTTTTTTTTTTTTTAATAGTTTCGGCTAGATAGATTGACTCTCGGCCCATGCTACTAATACTCAAACGATGCTGACACGTTAGTAAAGGATACAGAATGCGCTGAATGTACTGAATGGATCCACGAGTAATACAAATTTCAAGTGGTCAATACAGAAAGTTGTCACAATTATCTTATCCGCGAATACTGAAACCGCGAATGCAGAAAGTTGTCACAATTATTTTATTCGCAATAAACTGAAACCGCGAATAAAGAGCTTTGACTGTATTAGATTTTCCTTCCCCTCCAAATACTGGATTAATTCTTCGATTTGGTCATATATTTTCTCTATTTGTTCATCTTCAAGTGACGCTAGCATTTAAACTTGTACTAACATGGTTAGAGAAGGCTCAGCACAATAATCCTGTCACTAAGCTCACCTGTTTCCTTACTATCTTGTTCACCATAAATCCTACACCAATTACTCCACTGTCAGCATTGTGTTCATTAGTTTATATTCCCCAGACAAGAACTCCTGTTCATTCTTCCACTAAATCTCACTAATTCGAATAACATCAAAACTCAGTCACGAATGCCGTTAGCGGGGGTGAGGGGGTAGGGGGGGGGGGTAGATGGGAAGGGGGGGTGTTTATGGGATATATGGCAGTTAAAGGTGGTCGATTACGGCTTTTTCATATTTCTACCATAGACTTGTGTGTCCCTATAATTCTCTTTCCTGCCACAAGTACATAGCACAGACCATTGGTGTTTTGTGTGGTAGGAGCACCATGTATCCTAGTGAGCACTATGGTGGTTAGATGTCGGTAGCTATGGGGGTGTGGGAGATCTGGTGGTTGGAAGTAGTCGACCCGGGGCACTTTCACATTTCGACCAAAGACATGTGTGTCCCTATGTATCACTTTTTAGCAAAAAGTATCCAGCACACATCACTGGTGTTTGTGTGCGGTAGTAGCATACATTCAACAATCGTGCAAAACGTTGGCCAATTTTCGATATTTGTAGGGATGTGGGAGATATGATGGTTGAAAGTGGTCAATCAAGGATATTTTCGTATTTCGACGAAAGGCATATGTGTTTGTATATTTCAATTTGCTGCCACAACTATACAGCGGAAACCACTGGTGTTTGTGTGTGGTAGTAAAATCGAGTCTCCCATCGTGTGCTATGGTGGTTACATGTCGGTAGGTATGGGGGTGTGGGAGATATGGTGGTTGAAAGTGTTTGACGTAGGGCATTTTCCTATTTCTACCAAAGACGTGTGTGTCCCTATGTTTCACATTGCGACTAAAACTAACAAGCGCAGACCACTGGAGTTTGTGTGTGGTAGTAGCATGGAGTCTTATATCATGCACTATGGTGATTGAATGTCGGTATCTGTGGGGATGTGTTAGATGAAAGTGGTGGACCTGATATAAAAATAGACAAGCGTCTCTATATTTCACTCCACAGCCAAAACTACCAAGCTCAGTCCACTAGTGACCATGTGTGGCATAAACCTCAAGTCTCCCAATGTGCACCATGGAGGTGTTATGTTGGTAGCTGTGGGGGGTAGGAGATATGATGATAGAAATTGGTCGACGGAGGGCATTTTCATATTTCGACCAAAGACGTGTGTCCCTATATTTCATTTTGCAGGCATATATACCCTGCGCAGATCACTGATGTTTGTGGTATTAGTCTCGAATCTCCCCATCGTACACTCTGGTGGTTACATGTTGGTAGCTGTAAAATATAAATTCTTTACAAACACGAACAAAGACGTGGGCACCAGCTAGTTGTAGAATATTTCTGTCCTTTCTGATGTCTCCTCCCTGAATAGTCCTCACCAGAGACCAATTTGAGATTTTTTTTTCTGGAATGTTTTACCCAGATTCTAAATGTATGGAATGTTGTTGCAGGCCATTTTTTCTGCAGTTGCTTAGTTAATAACTAATTCAAAGGAAAACACCAATGTAACTGTTTAATTTGTTTATTGTTGTGTCAGTGACAAATCTATGTTAAAGCTTTGTATACAGTTTTTCAAACACTTAAAATTATATTACTACTATTATGAATATGAAATTTTTTATGGTTGATTTTTACTTACTATTTACATTGGTGCTGTGCATCTCTGCTTATCACCCAAAGCATGTCCTGGTTGCATCATAATATTTACACTTTGCAAACTGATAATTTGGAATGTTGCACTTTCTCGTCACTCAGATGTCAGCTGTAGCCACCTTGTTTGTTGATATCATGTTTTGTGTTGACAGCACCAGATTTGAAAATGCATGTATGCGTGATGATTTTGTTAGTCTGATTTATATTTATGTGTGTGGGTTTATTAGATTTTCGTGTTTACTTTGTTTTATCTGTAGAGTTTGTGTATATTAGCAAGAATAACGTTTGATTTGTGAGGTTCAGCTGGTCATTTAGTATCTGTTGCCTTCATTTGTATGCTTTCTGAATATAGAAGTTTTGCTGTATAGTGAGTGTGTTGTATCTGTAGTTGTTGATGGAGAGAATATGGATATCTGTGTTTATGTTTGTTGGTGAATAGTCATTTTCTATGAGGTGTTCGGCAAATGTGGAATAGTACTGTATTTCAGTGCTCTCATGCGTTCTTTATATTTGATTTAGAACTGTCTTCATGTCTGCCCTATGTATATTGCCTCACTTTTTTGGCATGTGAGTTGGTAAATGCCTACATTGTAACATTTGTTTGTGACTGACTGGGTTTTTATCTGCTTTTGTACTGAGTTGTCACTTTGTAGTGTAATGTTGATTCCTTGTTTTTTTTTTAATGTTTGTGATTCGGTGTGTGTATTTGTTAGCATTGAAACCATTTCCACTAGTTTTCATTGTCCTGTGCAGTTTGTGTGTTTGTTTGAACCATCTGTTTTGTGGATGTGTTTTCTGGAGGGATCTGTGTGGCTGCAGTTTGGTTGTGTTTGTTCTTTTTTCATTTGGTATATGATTTTTCTGTTTTATGTGTCAACTATCTGTTGTTCATATCAATTTTTTTTTGTTGCTATTGGGTTCTAATTGGTAGTTGTTCTTTGTTTGTGGGATCCTGTTTCTAATCTGTTTATCATGAAACGTATTGTAGCTTGTTTGTGATTATGTGGGTGGTTTGATGTGGAATGTATTATCGGGTCTGTTGCTGTAGGTTTTCTGTATATCTGGAATGAGTGTTGTTTGTCTACACATTTTGCAATGGTGAAATTAAAAATCAGTTTTCCTTTGTCTTCTTATTCTATTGTGGAGGCAATTTTTTTGGGGGTATATTGCTTATGTCCTAATGTAATTGGTTTATTGTTTCATCCAATTCACTGATGAGGCATAAAATCTCACCCACATATCTCCACCAGTATATGATCTTATATACTGTCTGGGGGATTGGTTTTTGCAATATTTCTGTTTCTATGTTGTCTATGAATTTATTGGCTAAAGTGCCTGTGATCGGACCCTATTGGGGTCAAAAGTAAAATAGTTCCATGAAGTCAGTATTTCTATTGTGTTTTTGGTTTCTTCTATATGGTTTCAGGGTAGTGTTTTGGATGTCTAAGTTTTGTGTTCATTAGTTCGGTTTCTTTGATTGGGATGTTAGTGTACATATTTTCGATGTAAAACGATACCTGTGTGTTTTTTTATACTTATGTTCTCCTTTAATGTGTAGCGTTGGTTTAGAATGATGTTTATGTAATTGGCTAAGTGATATGTTGGGACTTTTCTAAAATTAATTATTGGTCTTATGGGAATTTTTAATTTGTGTATTTTTGGTTGGCTTCTCAGTATTTGAACTGAAGGATTTGTCTACGTTCTCATCCCAGAGTTTTTTATTTAAACATTTCAGAGTTTTTTATTTAAACATTTCAGAGTTTTTTCTTTAAACATTTGACTGTTTTTCTTTTTTTGTTGATATGTTTTCCTTCAAGGTGATCTGTTTAAAAAAATATTGCTGTAAGTTCCCTAGTTAAACCTATGTTTATTTTACTTCCAGATTTTTGTTCTTTGGTTAGGATATATTCTGCTTCTATTGCTGTTTATTCAAAAACAATTTCTAATGAAATGCTAAATATGTTGTATTTGAGGTTTTTTTCTAAAATTTCTATTTCCTGTTGATTGATGTTTGTTTTCGATAAGTTTATGAGTTTTGGGTGAACATCAGGTGTTGTATTTCCAACTGTTTTCACTATATATTTGTTTATGTAATAACTGATATAGTTTTTTGTTATGAGTTTGCTTTATTTACTTCAGTATCTGTTCTGTATAGTTTTAGTTTTTTCTATTAGACATGCAAAGATTGATTTATTTTTTAACAACTTGGAAAGTTCTAAATGTGATCTGTACAAAATCCTGTTTAAATTGTTTTTTTGGCATACAGAGATTTTATTTCATTTTTTCAGTGACATGCTTAGTTTTAATTGCAGAAGATAAGCAGCTACTCACCTTCACATTGATATATTTAGGTATTACATTATTAATTCTGCATTTCTTATTGAACCTGATGTTTGCCACAGTTCTGTGGACTATCAGGTGTGTTTCCTTGTAGATGTTGAATAGGCCTGTTGGGTATGCCTGGCAGGACTACATGTAATTTGAGAGAATTATGTGGCCTTGGAATACCCTCTAGGTCTTTAATGAATTGGCATCTACTGACACTCTGACCTCATATTAGGGAGGACACTATGTGGGCCTCCAGATTTGAGTTTTCCATTCCTTTCCTTGTTCTCAGTCCTTTTCCGCCTCTAATGATGTCAATGTCAATAAGGCATAAAGCCGTAAGAAAAAATAATAATAAAAAAATTATAAAATAAATTCTGATTTATCCATTTTTACGGATTCCAATGCCAAGGGCTACACGGTGCACTGGATTGTTCCCCACTCCAATAAAAATGTTCAAAAAAAGACTTGATTTGTTTTCACTTTTGGACATAAAATAAAACTGGCTTTTATGCATAAATAATAGGTTTATTATTAATTTCCACAGTAAAAACATGGTAACTTGTGTTTTAAAAATCACATCCATTGAGTCAATGACATTTTTCAAATAAAATTGCAAGTTAATGAAAACTTGGTGTAAAAGTTGTGGTTTTATGTTATTGATCTCTTTCTCAATACTCACCTTTAGATCATCCAAAGTGGATGGAGAATTTCTTTAAACTCTGCTTTTGAGATACCAACACAGGAAAAAATTGGGAGGGAAGAGGTCTGAAACCTTTCTGGGAAGAGTTCATGAACTACCTCAACAGACTTATTGGATATGTCGCAAGTAGACCCATCTTACTGGAACTACATGTTAGTGTTGTAACCATGACATTAGTTTTGGCTGAAAATAATCTATTATCATTTGCTAATAGCAAAATGAACTTACCATGACTGTTCGTATTCTGTGATTTTCATAAAAGAAAAATCAAATGATTGCATAAAACTATATTGCAGCCTATAATCTCAATTTGGGGCAATGTATAGGGCACTGGTGTAATAATTAAGGATTCATGCATTTCCAAAAATGGTAACTCTGCTTATTGTCGTGTCCAACACCTTGGAAGTGAGCTTTGTCACTTAAAAAAAGTTGTTGTGGTCAGCAAACCTCTCAGGTATTTCATTCACAGAATTAAGTCGAGGAATCTTGTCGCCTTCTTTTAGCTTCTGAAATAATTGGATGGTGTAAGCTACTAGTTTTAAATCCTTCTTCCCGATTCAATGCAATGTCGAATGATGTATGGCTAATAGTGAAAATAATTTCTGTATGGACTAATGTAGATTAACCTGCATGGAATCTTGAATAGTATCCAAATTTTCAATGATTTGCAATGTCCTTGGATGTCCTGTACTTTTAAGTAATGTGGTGGACCTCATCTCCTCAAAAGTCTTCACCCAATGATTAATCACACAATTGCTCAGCACTAATGCAATACCATGCAAATTGTATTGATCAAAGAATAAACTTCAAGCCGTAACTAAAGGACTGTTGTTTTGATAAAATACATTAACACAGAAAGAATGCTGCTGCCCAATGTAATGGGGCATGGAAACTGAATTTCCAGGAATCGCACTCGTAAATGTGGCTAGCAAGTTGCTTCCCCCCTCACTTCCTGCACCACTACTTCCAAATCAGAATATGAAATGACCTTCAAGACACCCTGTAGTATGACACCATGTCTAGGGATTTCAATCCAGCAAAGCGGGATACCGCAAATCCCGTGTCATTAGACAGTCTGGCAGATCCCGCACAAAATTAAGCGGATCTGTGATCCATAAAATGCAGTGAAAACGTGTGTAAGACTGTTATCCAGTGTGCTGTCATCATTTTCTGGCCCCACTTGGTCTCTATCAGATGTATTGCACTGTTTGCCTGTGCCCTTGCAGTTGAAATTTGACTCATGTGAATAAACATTTGTTTTTGACAACCTTTGTCATATATAAGTAAACACATCGACTTTAACGTATTCATTAAAACTAACGTTTGTTTTGAATACACATTTCTATAATTTGGGTTATGTTACATATTAACTACAATTTTCTTGCTGCACACGTCACGTGTATTTGAAGATGAAGTAATTGGGACAACTTCCAGTATTTGTGGCTGAAAATTTGCTTATTCGTTGATATGAAACTAATGCTACTGTAATTTTAACAATTGCATATCTATTTATTTAGCAGTTATCAAAAGGCAATTGTATATCATTTAACTTATTGTCATCTTAATAGCCGCCTCAATGTGTTTGAAACAGATGTTCTGTGAGGAAAGTCGTCTGCTTAAATGTGCCGCTCTGCCTATCGATTAATCCCTCTTGGGATGATTTAGTCAATGACCACAATACATTATCTTTGAGTGAATAGCTTGCATCCCATAAACTGCTTGCTATGATTCGGATTAAAGGTAAAAAAAAGTTATAATGAAGTCTTCATGGGTGTATCGCTTAATTGTGTTGTAAATACACCATATTTCAATGGCTGCATCTGCCGTCTTCCTCGTGCATAAAATTTCATGTTTTTATAATGCAATCCAGCAACACATCCATTAGGACTTTGTGGCGAGACAGTATTAAGCCATGTATGTTATTTGTAAAGCTTTAAGTCACCACGAAGCACTGTTAAGCGCAGAGGTGTGTGGGATAAAATTGTAATTGTTGAGTCAGTCTGAAGCAGGCCGCCACAGGAGTCGGTAGCTGACCGCCGCAAGAGTAGTGTTAAGGTTACAGCGCAACCTTGTATAATTGTACATGTTGAGGTTCAGACCTTTTTCCTTAGCTGCTTTATTAATAAGGATTCTGTGAACTTATCCGTCTATTGCAGCTAAATAAGAAAAAAAAAAAAAAATTTAGCTGCAATAGACGGATAAGTTCACAGAATCCTTATTACTTGTATAATTGTATCGTGGGCCTAATAGTAATAAAACGTCGGTCCACTAATCACGTTAGGAAAGTGCTCATGACGAACGACAAGCTAGCAGTGGTGAGAAGTGGTAACACAGTGTGTAGACTCGATAGTCAGTGTGTTGGATGAAGTCGGCATCGGAAAATTCAGTTCTGCCATAACCAATGCCTCAACAAAGTTTTTGTAGCAAACTAAATCGCTACATGGCATACGTGTAGTAATCAGAGAAGACAGATTTTTTTATCTCCTCTTCGCGAAAATTATGCTTCCGACTTGGTTTGAAGCTACGTTCGACCGCCGATAGTGTGTATGGGAGAACACACTGGCTACAACCATCGTACACGATGGGAATTTTGACACTGTTTTCCGAGACGCAAGAATTCATGTTGCTGGGAGCAGTTTTGCTGCTAAGCAGTTTCACCACGCGGAATTATGGGCTGAGGAATGGCCTGTTGACATCGGTTTTGCAGCCTGCATAGGTAACGGACATCTCTGCAACATTCTCCTACAGATAAATGTGTAGCAAAGCCACAATAAGTGTTATTCGTGTTCTTTTCAAAAACTGTGTTCGTTACGCGAAGTCATAGGGCAATACAGAAGCCACAAACCATGTGTAGTTTTCACAGTGTTGAGAGCAGTTTTATACTAATTTGTGAATTCATTAATTGGTGCAAAGGTTTTGTACAATTTTGAAACAAGAAACTAGATTTTTGGTTGGTAAATAGTAAGATATTGTCATTAATAGCGAGTGTAACAAACCGCGTGCTTGCTAAATGTTTGCTAGCAGCAGTTAGGACCTAAGCATTAAATTTTTCTGCTGCAGTATTGCTGTATAAAGGATTTAAAATTGCACAAATGTTTAAATTGTAATTTTCCACGTAAAATTTTGTCACTTTACAGAAATTGAAATATCACATTGTTACATGATATCATCGACTACACACACACTTGACATATAAATTTATTATGACTATGTGCCTTGGCGTGATATTGTAATAATAAACATTTGATCATTTCCTGCTTCGGCAAATAAAAGGTCAACCAGAAATTTTAAGTTTTGTGTATTTGGTGGTTGCTACATTCCGACATATGGAGCTGGCGCCATACTTTTCTTGTATGAGCAAGATGGTCAAACATAATAAGTGTAAATAAAAAGTTCTTTGTTGCAAAGATTTAGTTCACTGGTTTTCAGTGCAGATAGCGATCTTTGACTTCCAGAATTCTTTGGTGCAAAGATTTTATTCTTTAGTTGACATTACATGCTTTGATCTTTGACTTTTAATACCGACATCACCCTAGCAGACGATGTTTCCAAGTGAATGTTTTGTTCGATTTGTTGCTTTACTTCAGTTTCAAGAACTATTAGCAACATAAACAGTTTATTTTCTTTTCTCAACAGTTTTTTTTTGTTTCTTTCTTTTTTTTTTCTTTTTTTGTGAGGGGGTAAGCACAAAAATTTGGAACCAAAGTTTAGTTATTTTGAATGTATTTATGCTATGGTTTTACAGTCTCAACAAGTCTGATTATGGGATAATTTGTGTGTAATTTTGATTTTTGTGATTTTAATGTAGTTTGTGTATGGGGTCCCGTTTACATCTCAACCCATTGCACAGATAACACATTTCAGTATGGAAGTAAACATGTCGCAAGTTGATAGGATTCTTGTTAGTGCTGAATTTAGGGCTGCATGGGCTGAATTTGAAAGCAAGATCTCACCTGTAGAAGTGGGAAAACTATCCCACTTGTTACAGTCATTGAAAGGACAGAGTAAACAATATGTATCATCTAGGAAAGAAACACCTGCACAAACCAAACAGACATGTGAAACACTTGAGGCACAAGCCAAACAAGCAGAAAAAAACAAACTGGAAATACTTGAAGCACAGGCTGAACAATTTGTATCATTTCACAAGGAGTTGCGGACGCAAATTGCAGAACAACCAAAGCGAATATAAAGCGATTCGACACATTCGAAGCATTTCACAAAGCAAAGCAAGCTGAACTTGCAGAGCAAACCAAAGAACTCGAGAAAACATTGCAGCACTCATACAACATAAACACTCAGGTTAGTCAGCTTTCCGAAACTTTTGATACTCGTGAAGTGAAGATGAATCACACTGTCGCCACACTTAAGGAGCAGGTGGGGTATGATACAAATGATGTGAATAAATGTACTACACATGATTTAAATGAGCAGAATACAAATGATTTAATTGAATCTAATAAGGAAACTTCCTTACTGAAAGAGTAACCACAACAGTTTCAGACACCGAGTAGTACTACCCATCTTTCGGACCTCACTGCATTATTAGATGTACAACCAGATGATAATATTCCAGTCTTAGTGCCTATTACAAGTTCTATAGTTCCACAGCAAACAGTTGACAACAGCTTAACAGTTAACCACAAGTTGTTTTGTTTCAGGATGCAACCTTGTCAAAAAGTAATGTTTCCAAAAGTTCTATGGCAAGGAACAAACTGGTTGTTTCCAAACATTACAGACCAATTCCGGTTACGGAGTTTGCAAGCTACATTTACAAGCTGATATTCCCTTTTGGAAGAGATACTACTTTCTTTTCCCATCGGGTTCCTAGAATATTTTCCAATAACATTCACATTGGGGACGAACAAGCTTTTCATTGTGACAAGTTTCGGCAATTTTTTCACTATCAAGAGTTTCTTAGCAATAAACCATATAATGATACTGCATTTGTAGACAACCTAATGAAAGACTATATCCTCCAATGTTCACCTGTCTCTTTCAGAACGGGTAACGCCATTCGGCAAAGTTGTCTCTTTCAGAACGGGTAACGCCATTCGGCAAAGTAGAAAACATACAAAAAAGAAAAGTGTTAAGAGAGAAGAAGCAGATGTACATGTTAAAATGAAACAAACGACATCATCACTGTACAGAAGTAAGTTGGATTTATTCCATGAGGGCAGCAATGTAGTTAAATTCAAGGGAAAATGTTTTTCTTGTAACATAGGACAGGCAACCAAATCCTGTGCTACATCTTCCATTAAGTTGATCTATAACCAGTACACATTTTGGGATGTGAAGAATTTTTGTCATATAATAGTTAAAGAGAAAGGGATTTTTTTTTTCCTTACATATTTCAATAGAACTATTTCTCATTCAAACAAACTGAAACTTGATGGTAGTTTTGTTGGGGGTTATAGTGATGAACAGCAAGCCCAAATTTAAAAGAGCCACAGCAGTTGTTGGGGCTCAGTTTCCTGTGGGAGGAGGCCCGGTTCAGATTGTACCTTCAAAGAAAAACTAAAAAGTTCCAGATTTGGTTTCCCACAGGTGCAACGGAGATCCAGGTGGAAATGCTTTTTATCGATGCTGTTGTGGTTCAGCATTCTTTTTAGGATATCACAACTTTAATCTACAAATCACTGCAGTCATCATGATTCGGCTCCTATGGGGTGGCCCTATCCAGGTGTGACCTTCAAAGGAAGCTGAAAAGCTCCAGATTTGGCTTTCCCATAGCAAAAAACTGAGATCGAGGCACTTATGCCTTTCATTGATGCTATTTGTGATTCACACTTTATTTTAAAATACAGTAATATGATTTTATCTGTTTTCTCACTGCACTTCAGTAGAAAGGGGGGGTGTGCATGCATCTGCATAATATTAAATTGTTTTGGTTTTTCCTCATGGTACCATCAGTAGAAGGGAGGTAAACACATATATGCAGAAGGTTACAAGATGATTTTTCAAGCTGAATTGCTTGCATGAGAAAAAGAAAGAAAGGACTTTTTGTTTATGGCTAACCATCCCTCTGCTCAATTTCACATGTGTAATTTCACATGCCAAGCCAAATAGTTTTGCCTTAATGTATGATATGTCATGAGTGCAAAAAGTGGATTAGATGAGTAAGTGTACTAACATAACATTATAATCATTTTCAATGATGATGTATTTCACCATGACATGTTTTAAATGATGATGTCTTTTATTCCAACATGTTTCCTACCACAAAATGCTTAAATGATGATGTATGTATGTGTTTTAGGGCATAACATCCATAGTAATTACATTAATTTTGCCCAAGTGTTATATAAAAGAATGTTTTTCAGATAGGAGTTTTGGAGGAAGAATAGCCCCGAAGTATTGTCTCTTTGTGTGTTTAACTTGGCAAATGTGCCACAACAGTCATTACAGAATTTATGTAATTAAATTAAAGTAAGGAGATCAGATTTTTTTTTTTTTAAGGGTTTTGTACCTCACAGCAATAAACCACTGATGATTTATTTTTTAAGTTTGTGGCATTGTAAATATGTTTTTTGAAGAATGAAAAGAGTGTATATTGACAAATTGTGTGAGCACAAATTTTGTTAACGATGTCGCTAACTTTTGTATCAGTATGTTCCTGTTTAGTTATGTGGCACCATTACAGGGCGATGAATTTTGGTGTCATTTTGTGTATTTTTGAACATTATTTTAAGATGTCACTTGTGCAGTAATTAAGGATAAGTTAATGTTATTTTTGACACTGTGATATAATGGAAGTTATAATGATCAGCCCATCGTCACCACTTTAAAATAACGGTTTTGTATGAATAAGAAGTAATGGATAGGTTAAACTGTCTCCTTAAGTTGTTGGATTTATTTTTTGGCTATTGTAAACTGTCATTTCCAAATAGCAAAAAAAAAAAAAAAAAAAAAATCCTTAAGGGGGTTGTGGCGAGAAAGTATTAAGTCATGTATATTATTTTTAAAGCTTGAAGCATTGTTAAGTGCAGAGGTGTGTGGGGTAAAATTGTAATTGTTGATTCAGTCTGTAGCAGGCCACCGCAGGATTCGGTAGCTGACTGCCGCAAGAGTAGTGTTAAGGTTACAGCACAGCCTAGTATAATTGTATCGTGGACCTAAAAGTACTAAAATGTCTTTCACTAATCACGTTAGTGAAGTGCTTCATGACGAACGACAAGCTAGTAGTGGTGAGAAGTGGTAACACAGTGTGTAGACTAGATAGTCAGAAACGTGGTCAGAACTTGCAATCAGAGGAAATTAAGCACTGTATAGCCTTATCCACAGTCAGGATGAATAAGCATAGTTAGTGGTGGTGATTGGGATAGATGTATGTGCTTGGTTAATAAATCAGATGTGAACTTAAATGCGACCTGCGAATTGACTTAGTAGAAGAATCGAACCTGCAAACCTAAACACATGTGATAGTGTGGGCAAGCACATTAAATCACTACAACTTCATTGCAATAGCACGACGAGAAAGTCTCCTTTATTACATAAAAAATTACTTTCCAAAGTCGTTATGCCACTTAAAGTCAAACTGAATTTCTTGACAGTTTAAGTCTTAGTGAGTAGTTTCTTTTAATAAAAATGAACCAACTATAAGATCAATCAAGAAATCAGGAGATAAATAATGAAACTCACAAAACAATTTTTTGTAAAAAACAGACCAAGTCTTGTGCTTATGCAGTGACAAAAAGTTATGATAATTTGTTCTGAGCCAAGTCTACACTCTACAGAGTATATTCACTTCACTTTGTGAAATAGAATGCTTTCTCTCAGTGTTATATCGATTATTTAGGGAGAAAAAAGGTTTGGTGACTTGACCATTATGCATACCAAGTTTTCAAACATGCGATTTATTTTAAGATGCATAATATTATCTAAGAATGAATATTTTGCATTTTTATTATATTTATTTAAAAATTGGTTTAGATTTTTTAAATGTATGTTTATTATTTAATTTAAATAACTACATTTTAAAAATATGCATTGAAATATTATTAGCCCCAATCTTGCGGGACGGGTGCAAATCCCACAAAAATCCCACGGGATTGAAATCCTTAACCATGTCCTAATGATACAATTTTGTTCATGAAAAAATGGGAGTTAAAAATTGTAAAATCAACTCAAATCTAACCCTCATCATGATAACTACACACAGTGTTCAAAAAACTTCCATAAAATTCAGTCCACACTATTCTTCACCACTGAATGTCCTTAAAACCATCAGTTTAAAGCTCACTTACAGAATCTCTCTGATGAGAATTCCGTATCCTGGCTGATCCAGATTGCCAACCCACAAAACAAAATCATATTCCCAACTGCTTCCACTGTCACACATTGAGACTCTCTGCACTACCGCAGTGCCCTGATACATCTGAACTCCCGTTATTATTATTATTATTGCGATGGAGCTAATGCTCCGGTGGCATTTCTCATAATCATCTAATTATCCAATTTTATATTATTTTTTCAAAATTATTTTATAATTGGAGTGTTTAATTCCTTCCTCATTTACTTTTCCAATTTTGAAATCTTAAGTTCCTTAAGCATTTTTGGTAAATTATTCATCACTTCACTTGGTAATTTGTTCCAATCCCTGACACCCATACCAACAAAAGAAAATGTTCTCACTCCCTTACGCATGAAATCGAGTGCCAGCTTGTGGTCATGATTGCCTTTCCCCTTCCATGCTCTATTCCTAATTCTTTGACCAATATCCCTCCAAGCACCATCACCAACATGCCCTGTACATTCCCAGCATTCAACTTCCTCCTTTCCTCCAATGATTCCCAATTCAGTTCCTTTATCATATCAATTACTGACTAGGTCCCGTGATAATTTGCACAAACCAATCTAGCTGCTCCTCTTTGTACAACCTCAAACTCCTGTATTTGATAACCAAAATGTAATGCCAAATACATCACCATATTAAACCAGTGGTCTCACCAGAGTTTTGTAATGCAATTCCCTAAATTATCTAGTACATCCTCTAATTTTTTTTATTTTTTTTTCCAAATCTTTATACAGTACAGTGTTGATAATCTGAAATAATTGGGACCGAGAGTGGTTCAGATTATAGATTTGTTCGAGTTTTAAATTTGTGTAGTTTTGGTTTGTATAGTTTTTTATATTGTCTTTAAAATTATGTTAGGAACTTAATAATTTTACGTAAGCCTAGCAAAAGAATTCTTTTATTTTCAGACGCTTCTTTTTGGAGGCATTTTTGCTTCATTTTAGAAGATTAACACAATCCCATTATAGGTGTATAATGTTGGCACAAGATACTAAATTCTACAGAACTCCCCAACACAGCAAATCAATAATAATTTTTAAAAAGGCGCAGGATGAACACTGTTGGTTTCAGTAAAAAAATTCCAAACTATCAGCATATTGAAAGAATTGTTGTCATCTTGTGGTTACAAGAAACATTCAGCATTGACGCCAGTGTTCAGTTGATTACGAGGATAATGCGGTGATAGTAAAGTAATGAAAGGTGTACAGATTGAACTTATTGTACCTAGCTCTTTGTTAGAGGAATTCCAGAATAAAACAAGTGCAAAGGCGTACAGTAAATAGAAACAATGTTGGCACTTCTCTAAAAAAAAAAAAAAAAAAAAAAAATAGCACACAACACAATTTATAAAAATATAAAAGTTTGGATAATTGATGTTCAGATTATTGATGCTCTACTGTATACAAAAATTCAGTAGTTGTTGATTCACTTGAAATTTATGGAGAATGTGGTAGGCGCCATAAAAAAAGTTAAAAAAAAAAAAGTCACAAACCCACATATATTATCCAATTTTGATGGAACACATATACTTTGAAACAAACAGCAAAATAATGTCAGCGTTTGGTTTACAAAAACCCAATCCCTCTCCCCCATCCCACAAACAGAAAAATACTGTCTATAATTGATTTTCAGAAACCCAATCCCTCCCCCTCTTTCCACAACCCTCCCACTTTTTTCCTTAATTTTTGTCAATGTTCTTTACACAAAGTTACAGTGTATATCCAATTTTCAAGGAACTCTGCACAAGTAAGCTTTAAAACAAACAGAAAAACACTGTCAACATTTGGTTTAGGAAAACCCAACTCCTCACCCCTTGCCACTCCTTAATTTTTATTAATGTTCATTATACATACTCACAGTTCATGTCCGACACCTAATGAACTTAGCACATGTTTACTTCAAAACAAAGAGAAAAATACAATAACATTTGGTTTGCAAAAACCCAACCACTCTCCCCCTTTAACACACCCTTCTTAATTTCCAATGTTTTTTTTTTTTTTTTTTTTTTTTTTTTTTTTTTTTTTTTTTTCCATAGAAACACAAAGTTTTCATAAGATTTTTATGGAAAACTGTACACGTATACTTTAAAACATAGATAAACATATTGATTACCTTCTGTTTACAAAACCTAACCACTCACCCTCTATACCCAAATTAATTTTTATAAATGTTCTTCATACAAAGCTACAGTTTTTATCCGATTATGATGAAACTTTGCATGCATATCCCTATTTTAAAACACAAGAGAAAAAATACTGTTCACCCTATTTTTACATAACCAAACTACTCTCCCTTTTACACCCCTTAATTTTTATATAAACCCATAGTTTTCATCTGATTTCAATGGATCGCTACACAATATACTTTTAAACAAAGAGAAATATACTGTCTACATTGTGTCTACAAAAACCCTACCCCTCATCTTCCATAATTTTTGCAAAAATTCTTTATACAAAGCTACAGTTTTAATCCGGTTTTGAAGGAAATTTGCACACGTATTCAATAAAACAAAGGGAAAATACTGCATACCTACTTTCCCCCACTGCACTACTTAATCAAAATTTACTTTTGAAACCATTCAATTAAAAAGAAAAAAAAAATCTTGAAATGGTAGGGAAGTTGGTCAAAGTGGATAGCGATATTCTGAGAGTTGGAAAAATTCCAATCGGACAATTGTTGACCAACAAATTCGAAGTTGAAATTTAAAAACTGTTTCAAAGTTTTTGTGGTGACACAATCTACAGTTTTTATCCGTCCTTGAAGGAACTGTGTGCACATCTCCTTTAAAAAGTTAAAACTGATGTTTACATTTGTTTCATAAAACTGTACCTGCTCTCCCCCTCCACTCATCTTTAAACATATTTACAGTGTGATCCCCTTTTATGTATTTATATTGAAAACTGTAGGGAAATCGACCAAAGTAAATGGTGATGCAGAATATTTATGACACCCATTCTGAATCTGAAAATTGGAGTGCCAATTATATTACTTTGAAACATCAATAAGCCAAAGTTATGCATTTGGACCATAATTAGTAGTTAAAAAATGATGAACAATCCAACTGCAGTAACAATTCTGATTGGACCTCATAAAAGATTTACTACTTCCACGAATAAAACTCATTTTGGCCGATGTGCAATTCAAGTGCAAACAACTTCGATTTCCAATATCACTTGCTATCAATAAAGCACCAGGGCAATCTTTGCAAGTGTGTGGTATGAATTTAAAAAAACGATCACAATTATATGTTGCATGCTCAAGGGTCGGTAAACCATATGATCTTTATGTTTATGCAGAAAATGGACAAACAAAAAAATGTAGTTTACCACCAGCTATACAATAAAAAAAAAAATTTATGTGAAAAAAAAAATTCTTTCATTACACAGCAACACGAAGCAGGGTATTAAATTGAATGATGTATTTGCTTGGTGAATCTATGTTAGCTAGAGTACATTTATTTCCTTCCCTGTTAATTTCATATTGGACTGAGCTACAGCGAAGTGTATATATATGGATGTGTATATATATGTATCCAAGTTTAATAGCCTTCGTCACAGTCTGAGCAATCACCATGAAAGTTGGCACCTGTATGTATTTTTTCATGGAGAAGATTTCTGATCAAAAAATTCAAAAAAAACTACACCCTTCCCATCCCTCCCTTTACACCTCAAGATTTTTATATAAACCCTCAGTTTTTATTGGATTTTAATGAAACTTTGCACACACATACTTTAAAACCAAGAGAAAAATAATATCCACATTAGTTTTACAAAAACCCAGCCCCTCTCCCTCTTTACACCCCTTCAATTATTGTCAATATTCTCTATACAAAGCTACAGTTTAATCAGATTTTGAAGAAAGTTTGCTAACATATACGTTAAAACAAACAGAAAAATTCTGTCTACATTTGGTTTGAGAAAGTCCAGCCCCTCTCCCCCTTTATCCCCACCCCACTTAATTTCTAATGTTCTTTATAGAAACCCACAGTTTTTATCAGATTTCAAGGAAACATGGCACAAATATATTTTAAAACAAAGAGAAATGTATTATCCACATTCTGTTTACAAAACCCAACCACTCACCCTTTTTACCACATTTAATTTTTACAAACATTCATCATATAAAGCCATAGTTTTTATCCAATTTTGATGGAACTTTGCACATTTGTTTTAAAACAAAGAAAAAATAACTATCGACGTTAATTCCACAAAAATCAAACTACTTTCCCCATTTACATCCCTTAATTTTTGCCATTGTTCTTTATACATACTCAGTTTTTATCCGGTATCGATGCAACTTTACACAAGTATACTTTAAATCAAACAGAAAAATACCCATTTTCCACATTTACCCCCACCTCTTTTAATTTTCATTGTTCTTTACAGAAACCTACAGTTTTAAATTTGGACAAAGTCCATTAAGCTGTTTTTAAGTTATGCCAGAATATTCATATAATATATGAGTCCTAATATCTCAAAATGTGTGTCAGATTTTAACTTGGACCCTAAGCTTTCAAGTTGGGAAAACCCCAAAAACATTTGCATGTTTCCAGATCAAACACATATTTTCCAGATACAGATTTATATATATGGTAGATATTAATGAGCAGATGGTTCATGTTTTGATTATTGAGCAGCAACTTTAACAGACCTAGTGATTAGTTTGAAATGCAGCCTGGACGAAAATGCAAACTGACATTCCATAATGCAGCATCCAATTCATCCCATTATGGGAATATTTCAGGTATATAAATGTTTAGTTTACTTCTAGAAATGGCTGGTGCCAAATTAGTGAAACTTGGTATACATGATTCACATCAGAAATACAAAAATAGTGTACTGGTAAATGAATCCCAATTAAACCAGACAATGCCAAGTACTATGCTAGTTTGTTTAAAAATGTAATTTTTTCTGAAGTTACAATCTGCATTACTTTCAGTTCATTTTGGTTTCTATGTAATTGCTTTGCTCTTTGATTTTCTTTGACCTTTGCACTTATATTCTCTTCGTCATTCAACCACACAGCATTTACCTCCAATAGCTAGTCACAGATTTAGCCACAAGTCTTTAAACATTTACATTTTCATTTCCTTTCATGTTTATTTTTTTTATATATAACAACAATTTATCTATTATGTTATAGAATTATTTCCTAGTCAACTTAAACACTAATTAATAGACACAATCATAAATTTTGTATACTTATCAAACTGATACTCACTTGTTTAAGTAAGGTTTCAAAAGTGAAGATGCAGATATAACTGGTTTTTTCGATTTAAGTTTAAGACCTGAAAATATAATACATAATAAAGCATATATACTAATATTTTCTTTAGCTTCCTTACGCTAACTTTGACAATATTTACATGAAATTATTATAACTAAGCTATGAGTGCACTCCACAAATTTAAGGTTGAAAATAATCACAACAGAAAAAAATTGAAATCATGGATTTAGGATAAAAACAAAAAAATAATGCGACCCAGAAAAGGCAGTAAGACTATAGAAGAAAATGCTATGAAGAACAGATCTTTTCTAATATTTTTCTGCTGTTCTGCAGTGTCCAGTGTGGTGTATGAGTGTTGTGGGAGACTGGCTCCCAGAGTGACTGTTAGTAAGGAATATGGTGAGGGTAAATTCAAACAGAGGACAGGTAGAGGAACAGTGATTTATAGCTAGTACCCAAGTATTGATAACGGATCTCTGGTGGGAGAAAAGAGCAAAATAATATAATAAAATCCTATCAATGTAAACATAACTTAAAAAAAAATCTTAAACCAAAGAATTTATTACGTTAAACACCATTTCTGGTTAAGCATTGGTCTAATTTAGGTAGTGAGGATGGAGGCAAGGGGAGGATGTAGGGAGGTAATGACTGAATATTGTCTTAAATTCTGACCAGGTGATTGCCTTGTGCCCAGTTTTACTGATAGGCAAGTTCACAGGAGGGGTGTCCAATGATGGGAAAGCTTTCTCTGCGACAGGGTTGGTGAACGTAGCAAAGGTGATGTTACACATCTTGCAGTGGGTGTCGTGCATGGGAAAAAGCCTTATGTATACAGTGAAAATGAAATAATAAGCACACCGTACCGAAAATGAATTACAAATTAGGATACGGAAATGAACTGTCACTTACCTTAGGAGACGGTTGTGTGGTGCAAACACAAAGTACAGATAAAAACACAAATGACATAGAAATTTTTGGGTCATAGACCTTTATCAACTGGAAAACAAAATAGAGGGTAGGTGTTGCAACAGAGAGCCTCAAAGAGTGACTGTTATCCTTGAGCATAGTGTGGGTAAATTCAAATGGAGGAGAGGGAGTCGGGTAGTGATTTGAAGCTAATACCCAAGCATTGCAAAATATCATAACAAACCACTTTTTAGGTAGAAAGACCAAAATAATATGATAAAATCTTAACAGTATACATTTAAATAAGCAAAAATAAATAAAACTATAAAATAAAAATTAAACCAAAGCCTCTATGAAGTTAAACATCATTTCTGGTTAGTGGTGGTCCAATTCAGGTAATGGGGATGGAGGCAAGGAGAAGATGGAGAGAAGGAAAAGTAATGACTGAATATCATCTTAAATTCTGACCAGTTTTACAGGTAGGCAAGTTCCCACCTTTTGAGGTTAGAGGAGCTGCTGCTCTTTGGGAGGACTCTGATAGCAAGGACTGTGAACCAAGAATTAAAATGATTGGTGTCATGGGAGATGGGATGTGTACATGCCATCTCTACTAGGTGGATTGGATTAGGTGTGAATACGGTCTGTTGGTGGCCATTAATTATCGGAAGTGAATTGGTGGTATGTATATACATATACTGGCCGACAAAAAATATGAATCACTCATAAGGGAAGGAGGAAACAAAACAAATATTCATACATTGTGAGGGTATGTGATGTTATTTTTGGTGATTGCAGAATTGAGTCAAATTTACAAAGAACTTGGCAGTGTGAGCCCAGATATCGGTATGACATTGCATCCCCTCTGGCCTAGATGCATGCACTGATTCTTTTTGGGAAGTGTATCATAAAGCCCTTGTGTCCTTCCCTGAGGGAAGCTGGCCCCATAGATACTGACAATAAAATGGGAGTTGATGTCTAAACTGGTCCCACACATGTTCCTTCAGGGACAGATGTGGGGGCCTTGCTGGCCTTGGGAGTACCTCAGCATCATGCACAAAGTATATAGAGACAAGAGATGTGTTTGGACGAGTATAGGACCGTTTAAAAATGGCACCATGATTCTGTCACATGAGAGTTAATTTATGAGGATGCAATATGTCCATGACATACTGTTGTGCCATCGGAGATCCCTCAATCACTCCCAATCATAACTTAAAGTCATACCCATTGGCTTCCCACACCATGACACCAAGATTAGCACAGATGTAACTTTCAAAAACACTGGAAGTACAACCACTTGTGGTGTGACTAATAATATTAAAACAATTATTTATTTAGTTCTAATGAAATTAGAGGAATAAAATTCCAAGATGAACAGTCTAATGGGACATGCACTGACGATACTTGAAATCATGCGACTGAAAGAAAACGACATTGCTATTAATCAACAATAGAGCTAGTTCATTTTGGATGTCACTATGAAGAATAATTATACATGCTATAAATAAAATAGACTCAACAGTCTATGTTGATTTTGTGATTTTCGGAGAAGTAGTTCAGATCATTGGTCATGTTCGTTATTCCATAAGGAATTTACAATGGGTGTTGGTTTTGAATATGGTTAATAATTAAAAAAATTTAAACTGCTATACGTCTCTTTTTAACATTGAGGTCTTTTAGAGACAGGAAAGGATGGAGGGCAAGGATGGGGGCAAGGAATGGGAAGGAATTCGGCCATGGCCTTTTGAATGAAGCATCTTGGCATTTGCCTGGAGTGATTTGGAGAAACCATGGAAAACCCAAATCTGGATGCCCGGACGGGGATTCGAACTGCCGTCCTCCCAAATGCGAGGCGAGAACAGTTATACATTAAAGGAAAATTATTTGTTAAACTGAGTCCACTTTCTTTTCAAAATCAAATTTTCATTATTTCTGACTTCTAAGTAAAATTACAACATAGATAGCGGACCTGTAGATTCATAAATAAGCAGTTGATAAAAAGTTAAAAGAAATAACCAACAAATTTTGCAACATGAATCAGTTACGAATCCCAACACTCATCCCAGGTTACCACCTTACTCCCGACAATCGTAACCAGGGTAGTACAGAATCACCATGCACATTGTGTTTAGCAATGAATCGCGATAACCACAATGCTGCATTTCACATGTAGAATCAATAGATGAGCATTAAATAAGGAGACAATATGAGCAGATGGATGGTGTAGTAACGGGCTTGTCAGCTGTGTCTCTGGTCATTGCTAATTTCTTCATGGAGTTTTTTTTTGAGGAAGAAGCACCTAACAATGCTCCACATGAGCCAATATGTTTTTACAGGTATGTTGATGACACTTTGTGATTTGACCATGTGGCAGAAACAGCCTTAACCAATTCCTGGCACATTTTAATCCTGTCCATAAAAATATTCAGTACAGCATGGAATTGGACAAGGACAGTTGCCTGCCATTGCTGGATGTATTAGTTATAAAACACATCAACAGTTCACTTGGGTACACTGTTTATCATAAGCCTACTTATACTAACTTGTGTTTAAATGCCAACAGTTGTCACCTACCTGTGCAATGTTACATGGTTAAACTACCTTGGTACATAGAGCACAGAGGATATGTGACAAAGATAGTCTTGCTTGTAAATTGGGCTATCTCTGAAGAACTTTCTTGAATAATGGTTACAATCAGTAGCATATCAGTCGCACATTTAGAAACAGGGAAGATCCAGAAAGATCGTATTGATACCAAAGGCAATGCCTTTCTTCCATCTGTAGGTGCACTTTGTTCTAAAATAAGCGTGGAAATCCTGGATGCTCCATTGTTGCGGCTTACGGATCCCCTACTGAACGAATCTCTCCATTGGTGCACCAGTACCCAGCTTTCAGCTCCCCTCCCACATCAAGGAGATACTATAATTCCCTTTCCACCTTTCTACTGTGCCCACGCCACTTCCTTCCAACTCCATCCTGGTAACCATCGTTGTCACATCACTGTACACACACATTCCACATTGACATGCCATCATTTTCTGAATAAGTGCCCTCCAAACAGCTGCTCCAGCACATCTTTCCTCACCACCTTGGTCGAACTGATACTTAACAACAACTACTTCTCCTTTGAAGGCAATACCTACCACCAAACCCGTGGCACTGCCATGGGCACTCGCATGGCCCCCTCTTATGCTAATCTCTTTATGAGCTGCCTGAAACAAACTGCTCCTGTGGCTGAGGTTCATAGATGACATTTTTATGATCTGGACACATGAAGAAAACACTCTTCTAAATTTTCTGGATAATTTAAATACCTTTAATAACTTGCTCAACTTCACATGGACCTACTCTCACACCCAGGCCACATTCTTGAATGTGGAACTGTCTCTTTCTAATGGCCACCTCAGCTACTCAGTCCACACCAAACCCACCACCTCACAGCAGCATCTCCATTTTGACAGTTGCCATCCATATCACACCCCTACAGTTTTGCCAATCGAGGCAGTCGTACATGTTCCAACCAGAAATCCTTTATGGAGTATTCAAACAACATATCACAAGCATTGATATCCTGCAAATAACCACCAGCTTTGGTTCACAAGCAACTTTCACGAGCCACATTGCAACCTGCTCAACCTATTGACTGCTCCAAGCCCTCAGAAACCAACCATAGTCCATTCCTGGTTACACAATACTTTCCTGGCCTGAAATCCATCAATAGAATTCTTCCGCAGAGATATGATTTTCTACTAACCTGAGATCCATTCTACCAAAAGTCCTCCCTGGCCCTCCCAGAACTTGTTCCATCAGGCCTCCCAACCTCAGACAGCTTCTAGTCCACAAACACAGTCTTCCTCGCCCCATCAGACAGCCCCAAGGATCTTTCCCATGCAATAGACCCCGCAGGAAGATGTGCGACATACACCATGCCTCCCCACTTTCACCAACCCTATCAATGGCGAGAGCTTTCCTGTCACAGGACACAACACCTATACAACCTTCCATGTAATATACCACATAACATGCAAACACTGCCTGGCTTCCTATATAGGTTTGACTACCAATTCGTTCGTCATTAGAATGAATGGCCACCATCAAAAAGTTTTCACTCGGAATCCAAAACATCCAGTAGCGATCCATGCCATCTCCCATGACACTTATAATTTTAATTCTTGTTTCACGGTCCGTGCTATCAGAGTCCTCCCAAACAACAGCAGCTCCTCTGAACTCAGAATATGGGAACTAACCTACCAATACAAACTAGGCACATAAGTAAAAATAATAACAATATTATTGTTATTATTATTATTTTCAATATAGGTAGTGCCCACTGTCTATATTGAACCACCACATACCAGAGGTGATGTTTAACTACATAGAAACTTTTATTTTTATTATTATTGTATATTTTTGATTTTGTTTACTTGTTTACTCTTATTTTCTCAAATTTATGTTATGAACATTTTAATGTATTTTCCTGCACTTTTTGTAACATTTTTCATTGCTCAGGTACTAGCTCCAATTCACTGTCCACCTCTCCCTGTCCTCTGTTTGAATTTACCCCTACCATGTTCCTGACTAATAGTTATTTTGTGAGACGGTCTCCCACATCACACTCCCTCCATGATGTTATCCTGTTGACGAAGGGCCAAGTCCCAAAATATTCACTGCTTTTACTGTTCTTGCATTTTTATATGTTCACCTCATGAAACCATCATCTAAGGTTAGTGGTGGTTCATTTCACTATCCTTTTTTTGTATATCCATTTGCTACTTAGCTCCTATTGTTTCCTGGTTAGTATATATACATATAGGTTTAATTATATTTTGCTCTTCCCACTGACGAGAGATCTGTTTGGATATTTATCTATGCTCGGATATTAGCTCTGAATCACTGCCCCTACTTTTCTTCTGTTTGAATTTATCACCACCATTTTCCTGGCCAACAGTCTTTCTGTGAGTTAGTCTCCAATATCACCCAACTCCCATAATGTTCTCCTGTTGAAATTTTTGGGTTTAGCCCTTCGTCAAAAGATCATTTTGGGTGTTGAGAGAGACTGCCTTACAGAAAGATGGTTGGCCAGGAAAATGGTGGGGGTAAATTCTTTAGAGACGGGAAAGGATGGGGGGTAGGAGGGGGGGCAAGGAATGGGAAGGAATTCGGTCATGGCCTTTTGAAGGAAGCATCCCGGCATTTGCCTGGAGTGATTTGGGAAACCAAAGAAAACCCAAATCTGGATGCCCGGACGGGGATTCGAACCGGCACCCTCCCGAATGCGAGGCCAGAACGCTAGCCGTTACACCACCATGCTCGGTGGGAAATTCAAACTGAGGACAGGTAGAGGGGCAGTGATTCAGAGCTAAAACTCGAACATAGATAAATATCAAAACTGATCTCTGGTAAGTGGAATGAGCAAATATATACATAAATAATTTTAAAAAAGACTCTACGAAGTTAAACATTACCTCAGGTTAGGCAGTGAGGATGGAGGCAAAGAGAGGATAAAGAAAGAAAAAAAGAAGTTAACCTAAGTAAAATTAAAATAATGACCAGATTTATGGTGAAACCAATAAATGAAGCCAGGCAGTGGTTGGATGTTAACTGGTAAATTACATGGAAGGTTTCACAGGTGGTGTGTCCTATGATTGGGAAGTATTCCCCGGTGACAGGGTTGGTGAAAGTGGTGATGGGATGGTGTATGTTGCAAATCTTGCAGCAGGATCTATTGCATGGGAAAGAGCCTTGGGGCTAACTGTTGGGACAAGGAATACTATGTTTGTGGACTAGGAGTTCACTGAGTTTAGGATGCCTGCTGAAACAAGTTCTGGGAGGGGCAGGGAGGATTTTGGTAAGAATTGATCTCATTTCTGGGCTGGTTTGCAGGAAGTCATAGCCCTATGAGAGGATTCTGTTAATGGATTCAAGGCCTGGGTACTATTGTATGACCGGGACTGGATTGTATTTGGTTTTTGCAGGTTTTGAATGATTGATGAGCTGAGTAGGTTGTAACTTTGCCTGTGAAAGCTGTTCGTTAACCAAAGTCGGAAAGTAGTTGCAAGATATCATTGCTTGTAAAAATGTTGTTTGAACACATGAGAGACTGTTGGTTGGAGCATAAATGACTACCCTTAATGCCAAGACTGTCGGGAGGGAATGTTTGGTATGGTACAGTGGCAACTGTCAAAATAGAGATACTGTTGAAGGTTAGTGGGTTTGATGTGGACTAAGGAGTTGAGGTAGCCATTGGAGAAGGACAAATCCAAGAATGTGGTCTGGGAGTGGGAGTAGGTCCAAGTGAATTTCAGCGTGTTAAAGGTGTTAAGATGGTTCAGGAAATTTAGCGGGTCATTTTCACCATGCATCCAAATGATAAAGATATCATTTGTGAATCTGCCAAATGTGGGGTTTGAGAGGGAATTCCTCCAGAAAGGTTACCAAAAGAGGGGGCCATGCGGGTGCCCATGGCAGTGCCACAGGTTTGGTGATAGGTGTTGACTTCGAAGGAGAATCAGGTAGGCAAATTTAATGAGAAAGGATGTTGGCAGGATGCTGAAGCATAAAATGTTCCATAGCCCTGAGGCTATGCCAGTGTGGAATATTTATGTACAAGGACATAGGTTTAGGCCAGGGGTGTGTCTGGTGTGGGTTAACCCCGTTAAACATGTCACTTGCTATCTCTCATTTCATTTTACAGTCAGTTATTTGTATATGTACATTTCATCTATTCATTTTATATATATATATTTCTATCTCCCTTTATTTTCGTCTATAAACAATCTAAATAAAATTATAACTTTTTGAATTATGCTACACAAAGATTATTTTGTTTCACTTTTATTGCTGGGCAAGCTTACCCCCCTCCCGGCAATTCTACCACCACTGCACATTTTCCGCCTGTGCTTCATTCATGTGGCAGGTTGGGATGTGACCACATCTTTCCCCCTGCCATATGTCTCACCTCTCACATGATTAAGACTCATGTCGAAATATTGTGCAATTTGTTTGTTTTTGTGTTTTTACGTTTTAATCTCGCCCTCCTGCCTTCATCTGTGGTGACGGGTATCTGTTGTTTTTTTTTTTTTCCTCCCTATCCTATATATATTATAGACATAATTAGGTGATTACAGCAGTAGATATTATAACTGACCAACACATGAACATGAGAAAGATACAAACACACCATCTTGCTGTCACATTTATAGTTACAATGGGCCCTATGTAACAAAATGGAATTACAAATTAGTTCAGGGAAATGAACCAATACTTACCTTAGATGATGGTTGGGCATGTGAATACATGTAATGATATGTCCCATTTGGTAAAGCTCATCGATTATCAGCAATAAGTGGTTAGATTCAATCATTTTATTGCCATAATTTACATTAATCTCACCTAAGTTACTTTGTTTTGTTTATACTGTTTGTGCTGTTCACAGCTGACAAGGTATTGTGAGGAATATTTACTGTCCTTGCTTGTTAAAATGAGACAGGATGATGGTTGCATTACTGTACACATAAATTGATAAAGAGTGTAATATAGTGTGGTCTGGTTGATGTCCAAAAGAACAGACTGCCCTTGTGTTCACTAATGTCGTCGTTATTAAATTGCTTGGAGGATGGAGAGGCCCTGGCATAGTGTGGGTTTGTTTGAAACAACGGACCCAGTGTTGTTAATGGTGGCATTGTGAGTTCATCTGTTTGGATATTCAATGAATGAAAGAATTCATTCAAACCATAGTAGTAAAGTACTAGGCAGACCTGATCTGCCAAATGCCCCACAGATGTCACTGGAAATTAAGTACTTGTTGATAATTAAAAATGTGTGCGTGGGAAGAGCAGGCCAACGGGTAGAGAGAAAATGTGGCTGCATTGAAGGGATAACTTTCCAAGAAAGCGTCGGAGGTGATGGGATATGTTCCATCAAGTAGAATTCATTCCCGCTTGTTTCTAATAAATAGTTTATGCTTGTTATTATGTGGGGCCAATTGGAAAGGGGCAGAGGAATGACCTGCCTTCATGTGTGGTGACCAGTGAGCAGACGGAGGACGGGAGTGACACTCGTTTTTGGCGCAGGGTCTGGGCTCGGTGCTGGGGAACTGGATGCTGGGCACTACAAGATGGCAGCTAGCACTTTTGGCTATGAGTAAGGCTCGAGCTCAGTTGAGGTCTCCTGGAAGAGCATGACACCGGTGGCTGTTAGAGATGAGAAAAACACCAGACACCTACAATGCAGGCTGACCTGCCACAGCCAGCCCTTTGCTCAGCTCACGCAGTGGAAAGCAACACGTATCATCGGCTCCAAGCTGTTCTCGTCTCTGTACCATGTTACACACTGCCTGTGCTGTTCAACCTTGAGATAACCTTAATGTACTCAATCTTCAACAAAGTGAAAGCATTTAAGAATATAAATTCCACTGCCTGTGAGAAAACAACTATTCATTCATTTATGAGAGTAATTCTATCATTCAATAAAGTTTGTTTTCATTGTTTAAGGGTAATAAAGACAATGTGCATTTTTAATCTATTCTGTTTGGCTTATATTGATGTAAATGAACATTTAGCAGAGAACCACACTCACAATCATTTACTTATAATAATTTAAAAAATTGAGTATCAAAGTAATAAATCCTGATGTATACCAACAACAGCACAAACATAAAAGGCATTGCAATTTTCAGTTACAGTCCATCAGCAAGCAGAGCATTGCAGACGGTGTGTGCCATAGGAGACCGCCTGAAATAGTGACTGTTGAGTAAGTCTTGTTTGGCAACCACCTTTTGCAATGTTTTAATGTGTACCAATGACGAATAATTCCAAAAGAGGAGGCCTTCATTTGTTCCTTACAAAAATTGTGCCAGATACCTGACTTAGTTTCGCAGGATAAGCCTCAGGGACTTCATTAATAAATTTAATGTAATTTCACAAGAATTCATGCTTCGATGTACACAAAATAACATTAAAATGATAGATTTAACTACAATAAGATTTTTTTATAACGATTTATTCTGTTGAATTTAGCAAATCTGTGATATAAATTATTAAGTAAGTACGGTAATTATCATTATTTATTTTAACTTTCTGCAACTCTGCTTTATTCATTTTATGAAGTAGTTATTTCCCTACTTTATAAAACACCATAATTGTGAAACTGGTGGGCGGTTGAAAAATTTACAACTAAAAGATGCAAAAAAGTTGGCGCGTAAAGAAGGTCTAGATGGTACATAAATACAAAAGGAGAGCAAAGGTTGTATTAGTTGATGGATATTCAGGCAGTTCCTCTTTGGTCATAACATGGTTAACAGCACTAAATCCTGATTCTATGAGATAGGGGAAAGGCATAAAAAACTTAATATCATTTTCCGCTTGTTTTGATACAAGACAGGCTGTTTTTTTTTCTTTTCTTTTTTCTGGTTTTCATATCCACCAGTATCGAAATTTGTGTTTACTTTCTTCATCATATATAATTTCAAACAATTCTTCTTGGCAAGTTGTATCAGCCTGTTTAGTATTTGCAGTAAAAGGATTTTCCATCCAGTCCTATGTCTTAAATTTCAAAATATCTTCAAATCATTTTTCCATGTCCAATATAAGACTGTTGAGGTCACTACCGAATCTGTCAATATGCTGTGAAACTATATTATCTATTATAGATGATAATTCATGGAACTGAAGAAATTATCTTTTCAATATATTATGACAATGTAGTTCATGTTTGTCAATAAATAATGGTACAATACTTTGCAATCTATAAGTATTTTACTAGCACCTTGAGGTGGTAAATTAACATTATTAGATCTCTTGAAAAAAATTTTAAAAACTCAATTAAACTGCAAAAAGTGTGCTTCGATATTGGACAATACAAATACCGCCCACCATGAAAGCTGAAACACCCATTCGTGAGTGTTAGGGACCATGTTGACTAGTACTGAGGTAGATTATTTTTTTGAAGAAAATAAGAGATTATGGAAGGGAAGGTGTATCCAGATTCCAGAATAGATGTGTGAATACAGCATTTATTAAGTTATACAAAAAATGCTGGATTTGTAGCGTTAATGAAATCTAATTTTTATTTTAACCTACCTGATATGGATCACATAACTAATGTACATACAGTAATTATTTAATTGTGAAATGAGCATACAGAAAGTGTTCCCTCTAACAAGTTAAGCACTTCACTGACATCCTTAATTAAATTAATGGGAAACTGTAATTTCCTTCTATGACTTACCAATGTGTTGTGCCATTGTAAGGAAACACATCCCAGTTACAAAAGCATCGTATCCAGCTTCATGATATTTTTCACTTATTTCAGTATAACCACATCTTTCATCAGCTGCATCTGCAGAGAAAAGTGGCAGCAATTAATTTTTTGATTAACTCCATACATCTGGGAAAGGATCCATATCTAAGAAAGCGAGATTTAGTTTTAATCCTATTATTCATTACAGAAAATTATTATGCAAGAATATACTCAACAACTGAACAAAACTGGGATTACTTTTACTTAATCATGCTTTTATGGAGCCTCCTCAAAAAGCTAGGTGGAACCCCACATAACTCTCAAGCAAAGCATCAGGTCACTCCAGACCAAATAGCAAGTCGACTTGCCAACATGTCTAGAGTTCCATCTAAAAAGATTGTACTCTGCCCCTACAACCCTCTTATCCCGTCACCGATATAGAGGTGGCAAGGGCCATCAAACAAATGAAGAATGGGAAAACTCCAGGTTTTGACGAAGTTCACCCGGAGTTCCTCACACACTGTGGAAAACATACCAAAAAATGGTTGGCCCGCTTCTTTACTAACATACCACAGACAAGTGTCATTCCTGCAGAGTTTAAACGGGCAAAGATCATAGCCATTCTGAAGCCTGGAAAAAGCCCTGAAGTTCCAGAGAATTTTAGACCTATTTCACTGCTAAGTACCACTTACAAGCTATTTGAAAGGATCATCTACAATAGAATCAGTCCAATTATTTTCGCAAACCTGCCAGTTGAACAGGCAGGTTTTAGACCTGCAAGAAACTGTGAGGATCAGGTCCTGGCCTTGGTAACTCACATAGAAGCAGGATTCGAGAGACAATTGAAGACTGGTGCTGTATTTGTTGACCTTACTGCAGCCCATGATACAGTGTGACAAGAGGGTGTAGTATACAAACTGCTGAACATTTTGAAGTGCAAAAAAATCACATGTCTGATCAATACTATGCTAGCTAACCGATCTTTCCAGGTTGTCTCAGACAATAAGATAAGCAAAGTAAGAAGAGTGAATAATGGTCTGCCTCAAGGCTCAGTTCTTGCCCCACTTCTTTTTAATGTTTATATTTATGACATTCCTCAAACACAATCCAGACAGTTCTCTTATGCTGACGATCTGGCAGTAGTACAACAATCTGATAAACGTTCAGCAAATTGAAAATAGCTCAGCAGACCTAAAAACCCTGAGCAACTATTTTAGGAAATGGCGTCTCGTACCCAGTTCCAGCAAGAAGGAAATTAGCATCTTCCATCTTAACAATCGGGCGGCGAATATCTCACTTGACATTCTTCTTGATGGCACTCCACTTCGACACAACCCTTTCCCCAAGTATTTGGGAGTCATAATGGATCACACCTTGTCGTACAATAAACATCTAAACAACCTTGCACCTTAAACCAGGAATAATATTCTGCAGAAGTTAACTGGCACCTCCTGGGGAGCATCCGCCTCCACACTCCGCACATCAGCACGTCAGCACTGAGCCTAGTGTATTCTGCAGCTGAGTACTGCTCATCTGTCTGGATAAATAGCACCCACGTCAAAAAGATCGACACAGTTTTGAACCAGACAATGCAAATAATTAGCGGATGTATCAAGACCACTCCACTGTACTGGTTACCTGTTTTGTGCAACATCGAACCGCCTACAATAAGATGACACAATCTCCTAATTGCCCAATATAATAAGATCTGTCATAACTTGGTTCTGCCCATCTATGACGACATGGATAATCAGTTTGAAAGACTTAAATCAAGAAACCCAAGCGTAAAACCTGTAAAACAGATTATATCTGATAATTTTAATGGGAGAGAAGCTTGGAAATTGGAGTGGAAATCCTCAACCCCACCAGAATGGCACTCCCTGTTTGACAGTCAACAGGCACTAAAGGGATTCGACCTTCCTCGCAAGACCTGGGTAGCTCTTAACAGAGTTAGGTCTGGTCATGCCAGATCTGCTTCATCTTTGTGCACATGGGGAATGAGAGATACACCGAGATGCGATTGTGGTGAGGAAACGCAAACCATCCGTCACGTGACATTTGGCTGCCCACTTCAGGGGATCACCGATAGATTTTATTAATATATCAAATGAAGCCTTAGATTGGCTACACCATGTTAATTTTGAATTTTAATTGTAATTTAATCTTAAATTATATAATTTTTTGCAATGGCCATAAGCTAAATAAATAATCATGCTTTTGAATATCTGGATGAGTAAAGAAGTGCATTTTCACTGAACATGGATAATTTACTACCATTAATATTGATAATCTGCTGTAACACATATTCAGGACCATTTGAATACATGTTGACTTTAATTTCCCAGTTGATGACACTAGCTTTTAACATCTGGATTATTATCATTAATTACAATGCCATTTTTACATTAAATAACAGAGAAAGACACATGTTGTATGGTCTAGCAATATGTATGACACCATCTTTTCATTCTTACATGCCTATTTAAAAAAAAAAATACTGGTACCTAACAGAAACAAAAGCAATAACAAGCTTATATAAACATTAAATGCTTGCTGATAAGTGATAATGAGCTTTTAGATTGCCCATCAACCAACCAAATAAAGCACCAAGTTGAAGTAAACTATATTTATTAGCATGCACTTTGTTGAAAAGGATAAATTACAGATTAGTAGCATAATTTTTACAAAGTGTTGTTAAAAAATAACAATAATTGTGCCACCAAAAAATAAAATAAATACACAGGTCTGAAAGAGATGATATACAATAATAAATGAATACTGAATGAAATGACAACTTATAATAGCTGCTTGAATAACCAAAGAGTTAAAACCTATTTTTAATACAAAAGAGGGAGTAAGTAAAGCAATGATTAAAATGAAAATGCATTGTGTCAGTAGAGATGGATAAAGAATGAGCACTATGTAAAGAGGAAGCATTCAGCCAAGCAGTACAAATTGCCAAGTAGACAATTTCATGACAGAAAACACCATTTCCTGTACCTATGTGCACACATAATATTATTATGTTTACATTTATGGAGATCACTTTTATAATATTGTTTACTCTGATTTTAAGTAATTTTTCTTTTTTCTCCTCCAATTATTCATTGTATGTCTAACACAATTCTTTCATCTGAAAGCTGGGATATCATTAACCTTATTCCCTCTGAAAAGTTGTAACATTTAAAAAGTAACATTTTATGTGAGCAAGAATCAGGTCAAAAAATTTACATTTTGGCATATATGTTTTTGTTTGCCTCATTTCCTTCAACTTTCACTATACCCCAGTCAAAACTTTAAATCACATCACTACCAATACTTTTGCCTTCCTCTTAAAAGAAATTCATTCCAGTATTGACACAGGTAATCTCCAACATGTCAAAATTTGTTTAAAAACTTCTTGGGTTTCAAGCCACATCAAAATTGAATCATCTGGCAACATTTCGGAAGCATGCATCACTTCCACTGTTAAGTCCCACTTAACATCACAATCTAGTAAGAGAAGCTCGATTTGTAGAAGAAACAGTGGAGAATCTAACTGTCCGAGCCCCAAGACCACCAAGATTGTACGGCCTGCCGAAAATACATAAAGAATATGTTTTGATGCGTCTGATAGTCAGTGCTATAGGTTCGCTGACGTACAGGTTGGCTAAATATCTCACACGTTTGTTAAATCCGTTGGTTGGTCAATGTGCACATCATATCAAGAATTTTGCTGCCTTTGTGAAGATGGTTAAAGCAATGAAGTTAGAGTGTGATGATGTTATGGTCAGCTTGGACATTACATTATTGTTTACACCGGTGCCTTTATGGGAGACTGTTGAACTTGTTAGTGATCATTCAATCAGAAACTTGTGGAGTTATTTAGACAATTCCTTACGTCCACGTACTTCGTGTACCAGGAAGAATACTACAAGCCGACAGATAGCGTGGCTATAGGATTCCCCTTGTCTCCAACAGTAGCTAACATTTTGAACATGTAGCTCTTGACACAGTTTCTTTAATGCCTAAATGTTTTTACAGATTTGTCGACGATACGTTCCTTGTGTGGACTCATGAAATACCGGCTTTAAATGAATTTGTGAACCATCTTAATGGGATTCATCCCAAAATCAAATTCACTATAGAAATCAAAAAGGATGGAACGCTTCCGATTCTAGAGGTACTGGTGTGTCGGAAGTCAAATGGAAGGTTAGGGAACAACGTTTACAGAAAACCTACGCACACTGATCACTACCTTAGTGCTCAAAGTTTGCACCATCCTTCTCAGAAACTGGGAGTGCTGAATATTCTTGTCCATAGAGCAAAGATGGAGTCTGACAATGAACATTTACAGGAGGAACTGCAACACCTGGAATGTGTGTTTCGTGCCAATGGTTATTTCACTAAGGAAATCCAACATGCAACCATTGGAAGAAAAAACAAAACCAAAACAGATTACTGAGATCAAGAAAAGCCACGTGCCTTCTTACCTTTCTGTGGGGCAGTAACATCAACAATAGCAAGGCTGCTCAACAAACAGGGCATCCATTATATTTTTCAGCCTCTCCAAAAATTGGACAGCTGTTACGAATACCGAAGGATGGTCTCAATCTTCGGGCTCCTGGAGTCTACAAAATTCCTTGTGAATGCAGTACTTCTTGTATAAAACAAACCTTGGGGGCGATCAATGAAAGACGCAAAGAACACATCAGGTATTTTAAACCTGGACAAAAAGAAAAATCTGCTGTAGCCAAACATTACACTGACAATGGGCACGAGCCATGCTTCAACAGAACAACACACCTTTGTTATGCAAATAACTTCTGGGACAGTGTTGTGAACGAGTTGACTGAGAATAGACTTAGTATTAATGTTATTAATCGTGGTCAGGAGCTCAATTTGAGCCAAAGATGGAAGCCGGTAATTGGATTACTGCAAGCCACACGGAATCGAGCAATATGAGGGCATAAAAGTGACCTGATCATGACGTCACAAAGTGAGCAGGGCCTCCCTCCATGCGCTTTCCCTCCGCTCCTGGCTGGTAGCTCTATATAATAGACTACCATGCAGCAGATTTCAGTGATGTTAAGCGGGGCATGACAATGGTCCAAGCATCCAAAACGTCACCAGGCAATTTAATTTTGACGTGGCTTGAATCGCAAGAAGTTTTTGTACTGCACTGCTGTCGCAAAAATGAACATAGATGTCAAAATTTAATGGTACAAAATTACCAAAACAAAATATCATTATAATAACACTATGCACCATGAATATCCATTAAGAAAAACACAACATTCTTTTATTTTTCATCAAACTAATACCTAGCACATGCACGACATCAAATATAAATTTCAAATAAGGCTTAATAAAGCTACCAGAGAATGAAGTTTCCAGAATCATCATCTTGAGCAGCTTACAACCACTTGCCAGATCTGCTTTACAATTACCATTAGAAGATACTAAATAAAAAGGACTAAAACTAATTAACACACTTCAAAAGAACCAAGAACAAATCATTATATTTCAAAAGAACCAAGGAAATAATCCAATAAACGAATTGCTACACACATATTTGCATGGAGAGTAAACCATAACTGAACAAAATTGATTACAATATGTATGAAGTTTTCTGTGATCATCTAGATCAGGCGTGGCTAGTGTTGCAAATTGAAAGAAAAAAAAAAAATCAGATTTATGAAAAAAAAAACATGAAAAAAACCTAGCACCCCGTTTTTTTTCTAATTTTTTTTCAGAAAACAATATATTTGATAAAGTATAGTTTTATTTACGGAAGTTACATTTTACGTTGTATTTTAAATCTTACTAAATCATATAATGTCTTACATAATGATTCATAAACGTATCTGTATAGGTAACATATTTTTTTATCTATCTTCTTGGTCCTTACCACATTTACTAGTATCAGTAATACCAACACTAGTGCAGTCGGAGTCGAAATTTTCTGTTTCTTCTTCTGTCTCCTCTCGATCCATAACCTCAGAAGTAGTTACATTTTCTTTTACTGGTTGTATTGTACACAAAAGATTTGAGATTGCAATTTTAAATTGTGAGCAAAGTACGCACTGTGCATAAAGACTAAGCCAATAGTTCCATATTACGGTCTTTTAAGTTTGAATTTAAATCTATTATCATACAAAATAGGAGCTTTATTTCTTTTCAACCGTTGGTTTATGCCAACGGTTGCAAGGAAATGATTCATAATAACTGACAATTTAATGACTCAGTATCACTATATGCTGCAAGTTTAACAAGTATACGAATATAAGGAAAGCCCAATAAGTAATAAAAAGAGGCAAAAAACCGTTGATAAATTTAAAATTCCTAATTTTTTGAAAAGATCCGTAGGTCTACAGATAAATTTGTAGGGCTGGCAGCACTAGTTCAAATAGTGAGTATCAATCCAAATAACGGGGATTCCTTCTTGTGCAACCTAGCCTATTCGGGAAATCCCCGTTCGTAAAAGAATACTTCAGTCAATGTTGCCAATATTTTTGTATTTTTTTTTTTCTCTTGAACCAGAAAAATATAGTAGATTTAAAAATTAAGATAAGTATTTAGTATAAACTCTAAAAAAGTCATAAACGATAAATGCCTTAAAAATATGAAATTTAGTAGTTATGAAAAAAAAAAGCATGTCCCAGAAAAAAAAACATTTTTTACAACACTAGGCATGGCCAACCCAAATGATCTCATGGACCACTTTGGAAATGCATCATAAATCTATGGGCTGCATTTAAATTATGTATTTGCAAGAATATTATTTTAAAATCAAAGTTAATTTTTTATCATAATTTCAACAGTTAATTTATGAATATATGGGTGCAAAAATAATGTCCCCCCCCCCCCCAAGAAAAACATTGGTTTTTACTACTTTGGCTATTATAAAATAAATATATTTTGTGAAAGCATGATGAATCTTGTGGCTGCAAAAATGTGTATGCGGACTGCGGGCCGTGGGTTGGCCACTCCCGATCTAGATGGATTCTGGGATGGCTCACTAGCTTCTGCCTCAAAACAAAAATGAGACTCAACATCCTCATACTTTCCGCAGACAGATGACAACACTTATTATCCATCTAATTACCACTGACAGGTTCTCTGCAAAAGGCAGCTGGTATAAATAATTACTTTTCACATCTACAAGTAACAGGAGTTTTTGCCAGTGAAATGAGTTGAAAAACTATAGTAATGAGTATATCTAAAGGATGGTTCATACTCGATATATGCTTCGTAGACTTTTAGAACAGATAACTTTAAACCTTGAGACAAAGTGTGATGTAAATTATATAATGTCTACCGTAAGTACTAAACCTCTATTTCAGAACCTGAAAATTAGATAACATTTTCACACTGAGAAACTGCACCGTTCACAGTCAGTTTCATGAACAAAGTTGTATAAATGAAATACTTAATCAAAATCATCAATAACAACAGGGAAACAACTATTTTATGTTTTTGAAAATAATACTCATTCTATAAGTGCTTACTCACCTACTATAACATTCTCAAATGGTGGCTCTGACAATGTTTTCCTCAAATGTCCAAGAACACTAGATGATATAAGTGACTTGAAAGGTTCACAATAACTCATGTACTTTGTATCAAGTAACCTAAAAACAAACAGTTGCATTAGGCTGCCTATGTATAACTACATAATTATTAAGTTAATTATAACCACATAAAGTAAGAAATTAAGATAACATGAAAAAATTAGAAAAAAGTTTGAGACCAGGTAATATAATTGAAGTTGACATCTGACAAAAAATTTCTATCTCAATAGTCTTTGATTTCCTGTAAATTTTTCCAGCACATACCTCAAAGTCATTATTCTCTGCACATGCCATTTATTTACTTCCAGTGCAGGAAGATAATCAACCAACACCCCACATTTATTTTCATATTCTTTAAGTTTTTTTCATTATTTTTGTCTCCATTAAGCATTAGCTTATACGTATTTCCCTTCTGTAATTTAAGGTTTCCATTCTTGCGATTTTCCTGAAATTAATATTTTCATTGCAAGCATATACAATCCCTTTGTATTTTTTCTCTGCAATCACCATTATCAGCATTGTAAGTTTTTCCTTTCTGTCTTCAGTTCCCAATCATCTTTCTGTGCAGCCCATTAACAATTTCTTGCAGTTTTTAAAATAAAATTTCTCATTTAAAAACTCTACCTGGCCCACTAACATTTCTACACCTCCATTTTGCAAAATTTTCAGTAAAATATTACCAACAAATAAAGCAATATAAATAACACATGATACAGGAAAGAACCTATCACTTACCAAAGTTGAGGACAGTGATGAGTAAATAACACTCAAAGGGTGGAAGGAACAGGTGGTGTGGGTGAGTTGTTAAGAAGTGGACTATCGATATGTTGGGACTGTCTTGAGATTATATATGCAGTGGTAAAATTAAAATATGTAAGAAAGGGTACTGACATGAAAAAGAAATTTGTTAAAACTTATTACTAGTTAAAACACATATCCTACATATATGTATATTTTAAAAAAAAATAAGTTATGGATTAAGTGGTAGGATCTTATCATTCCTATAGTAGGTACCATTTGTTATATATAATTATTTTACCACTTCCTGTGATACATATATACTATCTCAGTCAGACCCGACATATTGATAGTCCATTTCTTAACAGTTCACACCCACCACCCGATCCCTTTATCCTTTTTTTCCACTGCTCAGCCAGTCATGGGGTAACCTTCGGTGTGTGCAAACCTCCAGAACCAAATGGCTAATGGGGTGCATGAATAAGGTTTTGTACTGTTACGCAACCCCATTATGCGCAGATTTACTTTAGTGCGAATTTCAAATTTCGCATTAAAATGACTCATATTACACGAATTGCTTACTTAAGAATATGTATGTACATAATGTAGTCATTGGCTTCTCTTTGGACGTGGGAATTCCCACTTTCTCTGACCATTGTGATCGAAGAATTGGGGATTCCCTGTCCTATGACTTTGTTCAATGGGGATTCCCTCGTTTGTTTCGTTTGTTCCATATGTTTATCTTGGCTGGCAGTCATGTTTTAAAGTTTGGTGGAGATACACAATTTAACGCTAAGTTAAAAATGCCGCCTATGAAGAAAAAAAGAGCGTAAAAGCGTAACTTTGGAATTGAAGATGAAGGTGATAAGAAGGATGGAAAACGGAGACAAAGCAACAATTGTTGGCAGAGATTTTGGTCTGTCAGAATCGACTGTGAGAACGATTTTAAAAAATCGTGAAAAAAATTAAACTTTCCAGCAAAAGTTCAACACCTTTAAGTGCAACAAGACTTTCTCGTTCGAGATATTCAATCCTAGAAAGAATGGAGAAGTTGCTAGCATTCTGGATAGAAGATTTAAATAAGAAGAACACACCACTGAGTCACGATCTCACACGTACAAAAGCAAAATCTTTTTATGAGATGTTAAAGACAGAAAAAGGTGAAGGAAGTTCCACTCCAACTTTTGCTACGAGCAGAGACTGGTTTCATCGGTTCAAGCAGCGTTCCAATCTTCACAATATCTAGGTAAAGGTGAGATCGCCAGTGTGGACACTCAAGCTGAAGCTGAGTTTCCAGACAAGTTTCAAGATTTCGTAGCACAAGAAAAAATTCCAGCTTGTCTCATCTTCAATGTTGATGAGACCGGGCTTTATTTGGGGGGGGGGAGGGGGAAAAAAAGCAATCTTGAACATTCATTTCTAAAGAAGAAGATCAAACCAGCAGTTTCAAAGCTGCGAAAGATTGACTAACACTTCTGCTGGGTGGTAATGTCACTGGCGATTTCAAACTGTAACATTTACTGGTTTACCATTCAGAAACACCCCGTGCAATATGAGGTACACACAAGACAAGCCTACCAGTCATGTGGTGGTCCAACAGAAAGGCAGGAAGTTTTTCAAGATTGGTATTCTAATATTTTTTGCCCGTCAGTCAAATCCTACTGTGACAGAAATGGGATTGAACTTAAAGTTATATTACTTTTAGACAATGCCCTAGGATATCCAACCTCACTTGATACGCTGGGAGACTTAAAACTGTACGTGAAGTTCCTTCCACCAAACACTACGTCAATATTACAACCTACGGACCAGGGAGCAATAGCAAACTTCAAACCTTATTACCACCGCCGCACTTTTAGCCAACTAATTCATGAAACTGACAGGGAAGTAAGACAGTCTATGTGAGAGTGATGGAAGTCATATATGATGAAGGCTATTCACAACATAGACGAGTCTTGGAACGAAGTTAAAAAGAGTTGTATGAATGGGGTGTGGCGTAATCTTTGGCCAGATGTAGTAGAAGCACCTAGGAGAATTGTCCAAATCCACAGACAAGTGCTTGAAGACATTAATGCAATGATTGACGGGTCTGAACTTGAAGATGTCGCGGTAGAAGATCTTCAAAAAATTGTAGCAACTCACAAAGCACCTCTCAGCAATGAAGATCTGATCGAGTTACAGAATAATGCCATAAATGATGAGGAAGAACAAGTAGAAGAGGAGTTTTATCTTCAAGCGGAATACAAAATGCTCTTTCAAAAATTTATTCAGGTTTGGGCATGTTGCAGAGCATATATAGTGATGATGACCGTGTTTTGACTGTGTGTCAAACAATTAAAAACAGTGTTGGGTGTTGTGAACGTATTTTACAAGAATGTAAAAGAAACGCTACCCAAAAGATAATACACATATTTTTCTGTTAAAAAAAATATGTTATACTGCATAAAGTGTTCTTAGATTTCACTTAACGCGATTTTATGCGGAATGTAAATCTCGCGTAAAGTGGAATATTACTGTATTTTTGTGTCCATATTATGATGCAACTAAGGAAAATGGAAGCGGCTTCTAGGCGATATAAATAAGAAAAGAAAGGGAAATTAACCCACCACATACCAAAGTGGACGGATGCGATGAGAGAACACTAATGCTGACAAACAAACTACACAATATTTCGGCATATGCCTTGCTCACAAATAGAAAAAACGGGCCATTAGGCTCGGAACGTGTGTGCACACCGAACGTTACCTAATGACGTTCGGTGTGCACACACGTTCCGAGCCTAATGGCCCGTTTTTTCTATTTGTGAGCAAAGCATATGCCGAAATATTGTGTAGTTTGTTTGTCAGAACGTTACCTAATGACGTTCGGTGTGCACACACGTTCCGAGCCTAATGGCCCGTTTTTTCTATTTGTGAACAAGGCATATGCCGAAATATTGTATAGTTTGTTTGTCAGCATTAGTGTTCTCTCATCGCATCTGTCCACTTTGGTATGTGGTGGGTTAATTTCCCTTTCTTTTCTTATTTGTGTCCATATTATGTATTATTCACTCGCCGCAGCCCTCAACTTTGGTAAGATATGGGTTACTTTGTTATTTATATCACCTACAACCTTGGAATATTTCTGCGCTGATAGTCTACTTTTATGTTAACATTTCTGCCCACGCCTACATAATCATTTTTTCTTTTTTGTCATCACTTTCTGTTTACTTACTCTCACTGCTGTAACACAATCTGATAGCATCCTATATGTCCCACATCTATTAATGTATATTCTTTATGGTTTTTTCATTATTTTGCCTTCTTTCAACATTAGCTTATAAGAATTTGTCATTTGTAAAAACTTACTACTGTTTCTTTAAATTCTCAGTGTCTCACACATTTATTAATATAAATTCTTTCAATTTTCTCATTATTTTAGTATTATTTCATCATTATCTTATAAATATTTGACTTTTGACACACCTTGGCCGAGGCCATCTTGATATGACGGAAAATCACTAAAATCAAAGAACTCAAACATATTGTTTGATCAAAACAATTTCCTTACAAAACTTACTTTAAAGAGATAGTTAACTACATTTAAATCAATTACAGACATGCAGTTATCATTTTACAATTATTCATTTAAATGCCTAGCTCTGCATAATTTTTTTGGAAACTTCCTGGATCTGAGAAGCAAAACTTTTGAAGATTGTTCCTTCATTTCTGCAGTATTTTGATACAACCAACAGTGTACCCTATGGTTCCATCCAGTAATTTTGATCATTGTGGAGGTTTTCAATAATCTTTCATCGCCACCATGGATTATCTGATCACAGCACAGACTTCAAAAATATGCCATTGCTAATTGCATCTTCGACAACTGTCAAGTTCCAAGACTGTGCATACGTGGTCTGTCACAAAAGTATCCGACCATCCTATATATCTTAATTACTGACAATTATAGTGCCATACACTTGGTATGATTGTCAACAGTAATGCTTCACGAACTACCTAGATGGCGCAGTTATTGCCAGGACACTTTAGTTCACATGCAGCATGTATTTGTTTGCAAAGTGTTTTTTACATTTGTTGCATTTTGCTAACGTAAAAAATTATGAAAAGATCGGAGCAAAAATTTGCATTAAGTGTTGATTTGAAATACAAAAGAGTTGTGCGGAGACCATCAAAGTGACGAAGACAGCATTTGGGGACGAGTATATGAGCAAAACACGAATAAAAGAGTGGTAAAAGTGGTTCAAAGATGGCCACACATCTGTTGATAGTAACCCATGCTCCGGGCAGCCTTTGATGACAAAAATACCAGATAATATTGAACGAGTGTGACTTCCAATCAATGAAGATCATCAATTGGCTGTATGAGAACTAGAATGTGATGATCTTGGAATATCAGAAAAAAAGTGTTTGGAACATTTTAATTGAAATTTTTTTGAATGATTTGCATGTGTGCTAATGGTGAAACAGAAAAATTTTTGCCTTCAAATTGCTCAGGACAATTTGGAAATGGTCAATAATGATAAAATCTGCTTAAAAAGTTTATAAGTGGTGACAAATCATTGGTTTATGGTTATGATCCTGAAACAAAATGACAATATTTGCAGCAGAAGCTGTCGTCAGAGCCATGACCTAAAAAAGCCCACCAAAGTCTGAGCAATGTCAAGTCGTTGATGATTTTTATTATTATTATGAGGATGTTGTGTACCACGATTATCCTCATAAAGGTTGGATGATCAACAAAGAATAGTATCTTGAAGTTATGAAAAGATTGTGTAATTTAATTAGAAGAAAATGGCATCACCTTTGGTCAAGTAGTGACTGCCTTCTTCATCACGATAACGCGCCAGCACATGCATCAAACTATGTGCAGCAGTATTTGACAAAGCACAAAGTCGTACAGCTCTGTCAGTCTCCATTGAGTCCTGATGTAGTTCTGTGCAGTTTTTGGCTTTTCCCAAGATTAAAAATGACACTCAAAGGACACAAATTCAATACAAGGAAACACTCGAAACTAATACGACAAACTCTCTAAAGGCGATACCAAAAAGTGAGTTCCAGGACTGCATCCAAAAGTGGAAAGGTCATAGGAAGTGTATTCTTCAATCAAATGGGGACTACTTCGAAGGATGCCACCAGCCCAATGACACAGAATAACATTAACAGGGAAATATGAAGGAAGGTCAGACACTTTTGGGACAGACTTCGTATGATGCAGGTATGGCCTTCATTCCCTCTGTAATTTGAATGATCTTTTGATCCTCTGCTTCAAGTTTTCTTTTTTATCTGCATTGAATTAGATGTATGTTTCATTAAATTTTATATCAATAAACTTAAAATTTTATTTTTTATGAATAAATGTATATTGGAATTGATGGTAGTTTGCTACTTTCATTTTTCAACAACCCCCATTCTCCAATATGTGGTAAATGTAATTGCATTCTTACCCTTGCATCTTTATATCAATATTCTGGGGAATATAGTTCAATTATATCATGTAGAAGTAATTCCTGGCACCCAGCACTGCTCATGAATACAGATTTATGCAGGTATTCATAGTACATACCAATAACGGGTGCAAGATGTAATATAATTAATTTGAATATTAATTTATATTAGGGCATACTACATAAATAATTCTTCTAACTGAAGGGTTTAGTAATTAATTTGTTAATGAGTCAAATTAATAGTACTCCTAAGTAGTCCCGGTTAAAATAAATGCACAAAATTCCATGATCAAAGGAAAAGTTAGATTTGTGATGGATGATAATAGAATTATGTCTTTACATTATCTGTGTTTTGTTTCGGCTTCAGAGATGCACTGAGCAGACACAGATTATGTGTGTTCATGTGTATAAAGCATATTGTGATAAATTCCATCACAGTTGCAGAAAGTAGACAACAGTGTGAACTAGAATTTATATGTATTTCAACTTTAGTTGTAGTTGATTTTACTGTAGGCACGTGGTTTGTCTCATTCAACATTGTAAATGTAGTGTCGCTTTAATAATGTGAAATGGGTTTTCTTTAGATATGCTGCAAAATTTGGAGCTTGTGTTATGTTACTTGTACAAGCATATGTCTCTGGTAAACAGTGAAATAAAAGAATTGTTTAACCATGCCCATCATATGAATTTGAGATCCAGGAAAAACTTGAATAGCAAAGTATCTTACAATATCAACAAAAGTAGGGATAATGGTGATAAGATTCAGTCTTCCAAGCAAGGTAACACTGCTGTAAGCAATGTGTCCATGTCAAATAGTGAACTACCACCACCAGCGAATCATGAGCACATGTTCATACCTTATACAGGTGCTCCAGTAAATAAGTGTGCAGACAGAAGAAAACATGGACATAATGGATTTATGGAAGCGAATTTCTGCACAAGTTAGCGTCGCAAACTCTGAACTTGTTTTGGTCAAAGCTGAAATCAAAGGAATGCCTGTACTGGAAATAAGATTTTAGACATTCAAGTGAGCCTGAGCACTTATATCAGTGTATTTAAGTGAGCCTGAGCATTTATATCAGCGTATTTAAGTAACCTGCAGAGCGAGCGGAAGTCACGTGTGAGCAGATACAAATTGCTCAAGACGCGTTATGGAAAAGATGATTAATGCAAGAGTTGCTGTGACCAAACTGGATCACCAGACATCAAACAAGTGAGAGTTGCTGGAAAAACAATTACAACTGTTAGACAAATGCAATAGCAATTTAGCTGATAACAAATGAAAAGAGGTGGATGTTCTGATCAGAGCAGTGGATAGGAAGATGTCTGAAACGCTAGAGACCCAGAACTCGTTCCAGGTTGATAAGTATCACTGGTTTTCATAAACGATGAAATAATTAGTCCAAGATACACTTTCAGATTTAACCTTGTTTATTTTCAGAAGACGTCAGACTCCAAAGATACTGGCTGCACATGTTAACACAAGCTCCAGCGATTACATTCAATACTGCTTTCAAAGACAATACTACTATACACTTTCACAGTACTGAAGTCCATACGTAAAAACTTTTCCAAAACTCATCTCTGCCGATTTCTTGTATAAATTCCATAGAAAGTTCCAGAATATTACAAAGGCTACTGACAGGTGTTTCTCGAACTCTAACAATACTTAAACAATTAAAAATATACTAAAAACAATCAAAATCAATACAAATCATTATTAAATGTACAGAAATGAACATTAAAGACATTTACGCGCAAAATTATTCACATAAATCAGTTTAAACTGTCACAAATTGTCCTTTAAACATTGTAACTCATCTTAATACTTGGAATTACAAACATTTAATCAATTTTTCTTGCATAGTTCTGTCCTTAAACATATTAAGTAGTATTTATATAATTTACAACAATTCACAATTAATGGCAAGGGAAACATACAAAATCATATTTATTCAACCCCTAGCTTGCTACACTACAATTTCACTTAAAGTCTGGGTTTGAGAGCTGTTATAAGGTGGACATGCCCAGAAAATGTATGTACATGGAAGAAAAGATAGTGCCAATGAGCAAATATGTGGACGAGCAATTGCATCCCATGGCCCATCATGTGCAGGATGTAGAAACACATTTCTACGTAAAAAGCATTCCAGAAATATTGAAGCTGTTGTCTGCATGGTCGATTCTGCACAGCCAGGTTAAACATTGGTTGGACATCAAATGTCACTCTGACCCTCAAAGATTCTAGGAGGTCTTTTTACAGACATATTGTTCCATGGAAGAGCAAGAACAGAATAAATTTTGCACTTATCGTGGCTGATGCAAGCAGTGGGCAAGGCAATTACGCTACGATTATGCCGCCAAGTTGGTGAATGTAGCAAAATATTTCAAACCGTCAATGGGCAAAGCCAAAATCATTTGCGGTATCAGAACATAGTTTCCACCAGAAGTGCAGCACCAAGTTAACTTGGCAGTCATTGTCATGATAAAACAGATGTTGGAGATGTTACAAAGATTTGACCAAATTGAGGCCCACACCAAAGTTATAAATAGAGATGATAAGCCACAGCCATCACCAAAATTTTGAACACAAGAATGAACATCAGCACAGATGGCTGGATGGGTAGAAAAATAATTCAAAGGATCCAGGCCATGAACCAAATTGGAGAGAGAGGAGTCCGATAAGGCGTGAAGGAATGAAGTTGAGTTTAAGTCTAAAGAATGTGCAAGTTTTGACAATCACTGGAGTGAATGCTGCTAACATCAAATAAGTGGAATGTTCAGAAAATCGCATGATATTCGTGGAGCTGACAAGTGGGAAAATTTGTGAAGACGCCTGGGGAAGCCACGATGTTAATAACGCAGAGATATTTAAACTGTGTCTTTATAAAGCAGATAGTAATACTGGGGCACATTTTTAAAAAAATGTTCAATTGCTGTCTGAAGATGGCAATTGGTAAATTTGCTCCACCGAAAACTAATGATTGTGAGTAATTTTTCACAAACATATTAAACGCGCAACAAAAGTACGCTGGTACTCGAATTATAAATAAAAGCCAATAGTAGGCTGACCATGTGTGGATGAACAAATTTTGATTCAAGTATGGAATTTTATTTCTCTAGATAAATTCATTTACTCTGCATAGTTATGAAGTGAGGTATCAACTTTGCAATTACAACTAGTGGGGTTGTGTAGCAGTCCATGTCCGAATGCGCCATTTTTATACAAATAAGAAAGTTACTAATACAGCAAGGCATCAACCCAATGAGAGCTAGCAGTTCGCGAAGTCTGGGTGGGCCACAATAGTTTGACAGGTATCATTTTCTAGGTCGTCTCTTGTGCTTACAAGTTATGGTGTGGCTGACCAGCTTAACACAGGTTCTGAGCTTAAGGGACTGAGTGACAGATACCAGTAGTCTCATTCCCCTGGAACCTCAAGAAACTACCAAGGATATTTTCATGTGTCAGAGAGAGAGAAGACAGAAATGAAAACATCATGTGACAAAAAACAGAAAATTAGTGATGTGATAGGATAGCCCAGCATGTGACAGTTGACAGCGAATGAGCCCGTACCAGGAGTGCCTGGTAGTGTATGAATACAGAGCAGCCAATCACAAGACTGTTATTTCGTTGTTATTAACTAATTTATTATTGTTTTTGTTTTCATGACCAGCCAACCCCTGATGTGTTATGCCCCCGGAGCTAAAAAATGCCCGAGATGGCGTAAATTGAAGCCTTCATGAGGAACTGACGGGGAGTGGAAAAGGACTCCAGGGAAGTCAATATCTGATTTCTGGAGGTGTCAGTGGAGGACTTCGAGATGTCTTGCTACTTGACTTCTGAGTGGAGTCATCAGTGCAGTCTCTGGTAGAAACAATGCTAATTAAGAGTGCATATAGTGCAAACTAGACTGCAGCACGTCAGTGCAGTGCCTTCAGTCTCTACAAATGTAATGTCACTTGTGATTGCTGTGGGTGAGCAAGTAGCATTAGTATGACTTTACACACAAACGTGTGATTCGGCGCCACTGGTTTTTCATAATTATCATCTGGTAATTTTGAGGATTTCCAGCAACCTTTCATAGCCGCTGTGGATCATCTACTCGTGTTAAAGACTTCGATAATTTGCCACTGCAAATTACACCTTCAGAAACTGTGCAAATAACCCAATTATGGACTGGGTGAATAACTTTGCCAACACAGGAAATTTACATGTCCTCTGTGTTCTGAGCTAAAATCTAGTTTAATCAATTGTGAATGGTCTATTGAACCTTTGCCTCATGTTTCTTTATTGCATTGAATTACGAGGCGTATTCCAAAAGTAAGGTCCGTTTGATCATAATAAAAACATCGTTCAGGATACAAGGTTTTTATTAACGTCAGTATGTAACTACATATCTAGTTCACTTTTCCACATAATCGCCATTCATATCTATACACTTTCTGCGTGTCCGGACAAAACCGCGAAGTGACAAAACCGCGAGGACAAAACCGCGCAGACAGAACCGCGAACGGACAAAACCGCGAACGGACAAAACAGCGAAACGGACAAAACCGCGAAACGGACAAATCTACGAGTTATCCCCTCACTGTTTGATCTCTTATGCTCCAAAATATTATCCTAACGCAGTTTTTAAACGATTTGGGGATCACAGCTAGGGTTACGTTATTATGGAGTACGGTACTGTAATTTATTTTGTGTATATGTAATTTATAATCTACGAGTTATCCCCTCACTGTTTGATCTCTTATGCTCCAAAATATTATCCTAACGCAGTTTTTAAACGATTTGGGGATCGCAGCTAGGGTTACGTTATTATGGAGTACGGTACTGTAATTTATTTTGTGTATATGTAATTTATAATCTACGAGTTATCCCCTCACTGTTTGATCTCTTATGCATCAAAATATTATCCTAACGCAGTTTTAAATGATTTGTGGATCGCAGCTAGGGTTACTTTACGAAGAACAGAACATCAAATTCCTGAAGAATATACGAAAATAAACGGTGAAATTTTTCTTTTGCACGACAGTGGTCCAAGAGAGGATCGTATATTAATTTTTGGAACGAAAAAAACCTTGAAACTCTGAAAGAATCAAATGCAATTTTTGTCGATGGCACGTTCTCTGTTTGTCCACTTATTTTCAGCCAGCTTTATACTATTCACGGATTTAAAGAAGATGCCTCACTACCATCGATTTTCGCTTTACTTCCAAACAAAAGGGAGGAGACATATAGATGACTTATAAGAATTTTACAAGAAATAGAGCCGCCCATTTGGATCGAATCTGCAAATGATAATGCTGGATTTCAAAAAAGCTGCAATGAACGCTTTCGCAGAAGCTTTTCCTGGAGTAAAACTTACTGGATGTTTCTTCCATTTTAAACAGTGCATTTGACAAAAAATTCAGGAAATACCGGGATTTCAAGAAAAGTACAATGACAAAGAAGACATCACGTTTCAAACAAAGATAAAGAAACTTGCAGCAATTGCCTTTCTTCCTGTTTCAGAAGTATATTTCGTATAATCCATCTATATTGTATTTTTATTTTCCATAATGTTCATGCTTTTGTGTAATTTTTTTAAATAAAAAAAATTATGGGGTGTTACGTAGATCACCTCCTCGTGGTGCACCCTGGGTAACGCTAAGAATCTACGAACTCTTGTGGTTTTATGTATTCCTGGTTTATCTGTATTCGCGGTTTTGTCCTTTCACGGTTTTGTCCGTTCGCTGTTTTGTCCGTCGCGGTTTTGTCCGTCGCGGTTTTGTCCGTCGCGGTATTGCCCTAGAACCCACTTTCTGTAACGCTGTACCAGTTTCTTTAACCCCTCGGCATAAAAGTCTGCCGCCTGGGACCTGAACCAATTGGTAACGCTCGTCTTGAGTTCTTCATCGGTTTGAAATCGTTGTCCACCTAGCCACCGTTTCAAATGCAGGAAGAGAAAATAGTCGCTTGGTGCAAGATCTGGACTGTAAGCAGGGTGGTCTAGGATTTCCCAACGAAACTCTTGAATCTTCTCTTTGGTTTTGGAAGCGGTATGCGGGCGTGCGTTGTCGTGCAGGAGGATGATGCCAGACGACAGTTTCCCGCGGCGTCGATTTTGGATGGCACGTCTCAGTTTGGTGAGCGTTGCACAGTACACGTCAGCTGTAATGGTTGTCCCACGGTCCATGAATTCGATCAAAAGGACGCCCTTTTCGTCCCAAAACACGGAAGCCATCATTTTGCGATTCGTGTATGGTGATTGTTTACACTTTTTTGGTTTGGGTGAACCGGAATGGCGCCACTGCATTGATTGTTGTTTTGATTCTGCGTTGGTGTACGCTATCCACGTCTCGTCTCCCGTAACAATTTGGGAAAACAAACTGTCTCCATCTTGTCTATAGCGCTCCAAAAATTGTCATGCGCTATGCATTCGTTGCTCTTTGTGCTGAGCGGTGAGCAGTTTTGGCACCCACCGCGCACAAAGCTTCCGATATCCAAGCTCTTCAGTGTCAATCCTGTAAATTGAGGTTCTAGCAACATTTGGGAATTCCATAGCCAGACCACTAATCGTCAAACGCCGATCACTTCGCAGTTTTTGGTTAACTTGCTCGACGATGTCGTCGGTGCGAATACCGGGCCTGCCACTCCGCTGTTGATCGTGCACATCTGTGCGACCATTTTGAAATTCTCGACACCAGTATCGAACTTGTTTCTCACTCATTATGTTTGATCCATACACTACACACAATTCGCGATGGATGTCCGCAGCTGACGATCCTTTTGCCAACAAAAATCTAATCACAACGCGCACTTCACAACTGGCGGGAGCTACGATTGTCGCGGCCATTTCGAACTGCTCTCAACAATAGATATACGGCTACTGCGGCACGCCAACAATACTGCATATTTACCAGGAGTTGGTAGATGGCGCTGCAGGTGGGAAACGTCATTCAGGCCTATCATCTGTGACATCTTGAACCCCGGACCTTACTTTTGGAATACGCCTCGTAGATGTTTGTTTTAGTAAATTTTTATATGAATAAATCAACAATATCCTTGTTTATGAATAAATGCATATTGTAATTGATAGTAGATTGTTACTTTCATTTCTTCATGTCACCCACTTTCCAATGTGTATTAAACATAACTGCATTGGCATCTTTGTAGCAATATTTGAGGGAATATAGTTTATTTATTTTATGTGGAAGTAATTCCTGGCATTCATGAATGCAGGATTGACGCAGATATTCACAGTATGCACAGATAACAGGTAAAAGGTGTAATATAATTAATTTGAATATTATTTTATCACAGGGTATCCCACAAAACTCATAAACTAAAACTGTTTCTATGATTAAAAATTATGATAGGGTTACAATAATGAGGATTACGAGAATACCAACATTGTACAAAAAAAATATATAATAAAAGTCCATATTAACTCCGCCTAAATATCAGAGGCATTTCACATCCATACCGGAGTTCGCCAAGGAGATGGACTGTCACCACTTCTATTTAACATGGTTCTGGAAAAAATTGTGAGGACATGGGAAAATGAAAGCCAAACTTGCACTGGAGAAGCTTCACGAAATTTCACAGAAAACTGGCATACAAATTTCCTACGAAAAAACTCAATACATGGAAAGCAAGCCTGCAGATAATCTTCCCATTACAACTCGGTATGGGTAAGTGACACAGGTAATGCACTTTAAATATCTGGGAGAGATCATCCAACCATCAGGACTGAACACAATAGCCAACCAAGAAAGAATATCAAAATTACAAAAAGCGTATAAGCTTACTTGTAATCACTACAATAAAAAATCTATTTCTTTCAACGCCAAAATAAGGCATTACAGCGCAGTAGTTCTGCCGGAAGCACTGTATGCTGCAGAAACTACAGTGATTCATGATCATACAAAAATAAGAGACATTGAAAAGCAGGAAAGGAAAATTCTGAGGAAAATATTCAGACCAGTTTTTCGTGAAGGAATTTGGATAAAGAGGCCATCAAAAGAGCTCTACAAACAGATAGAAACAATAACTGACAACTTTAGAAAAAGAAGGATGAAATTTTATGGACATATTAGCAGGATGAACAAGAACAGGCTCACAAGGCAAATCTTCGAGATAGTAAACACCAGTAAAAACAAGATTAAATGGATATCTGAAACAGAAGAGGACCTTAAAGAATTGGGGATCACACAAGACAACATAAACAACCGAGAACAGATTAGAAACATCATAAAGAAACATACACTTAAACAAACACAAACCAAAAAAATAACAGGAAACAAATGGTCAGAAGAGCGCAAGAGAGAACACAGTGAGCGTATGAAGAGAATTTGGGAAGAAAGAAAGAAGAAAAAAACATCATGACTACTCAAGTTCAGTCGCTCTCTTTAAAGGGAATAATCGAAGAAGAAGAAGAAGAAAAGTCCATATTAACAATAGATGTAGTACGTCATACACGCAAAAGTTGATATTAAGGATATAACTCAAGATCACAATTTGGAGTTCTGGGGAATTTTGATTGCCAATGTTTAAGACACTGAGGACAAACTAATCCTCATAATTATAAATCAATTGTACCAATATTTTAGCAGAATAAACACCGTATTTAGTATAATTCAATTTAATAATTATTCACAACTATTTGCACTTTTCATAGTCAAATTATAGCTCTTGTAAGACCCAAGGCTGATACTGGGGCTGTAGTATAGCCTTAGTGCCTCAACTAACACTTGATGTTGACTCAAAGTTCTGTAGAAAATTTATGAAATGATTTTGATTTGACCATGTAGCCGGATAACTCAACCTAAATGCTTGAGGTCGCCACAATATTTGTTAAACCACAAATAGAGAAAAGGTTGCAAGATAACTACGAAATGATAAAAGTTCACTTTCCGAAAATCCAAAGTTTTATTTTAAGGTCACAATTTCAAATATGCATTGTACAGTTGAGCAGGAAAATCGAACACACTTTACCAAAAGTTTGCAAGTTGTGGAGAGATATTTAAACCGACCGACCCACTTATGAAAATTTATAAGTTCATGTTACAAGTTAACCTCGCGTGCCATACACAAAAGTCCCAAGATGGCCGACTCGGCAGCTTCCACTTCAACCGACTTTCTCCCGCCCGACAAGACACTTGCTCAGACTATACGCACACACTGCTCAGCTTACCAAAGAATAAAGATGGAGTAGCATGCCAGCACCAGATTAGATAGGTTCTATGACGTCACAGCCGAAACGCAGCTTTCTGCTGCTGCCTAGCCAAAATATGACTTAGCTAACTCGGTAACCAAACAGATATGAAGTACTTAAAGGCTGACAGTGTTTAGACTTTTTTAATAGAGGATTAGTGGATATGCAGTGAATAATTTTAAGTGTTTGGTTTTAAATCTCTATTTTAACCTTTGCGTAGTGACGCGACCTACTTCCTGCTTGGGGAAATACCTATTCGTTTAAACTTATGTAATTTCGTCATTTCTTCTGAATCACAATTTATTTAAATAAAATTATTATCGTGTTCTCAAAAAATTCCCGAGTTTAATGGTGTAAGTTTTATCGAGATAGATGCCAGGATAGTGAAATTACAGTTTTGACAAGGTTTACAAAAATGATATATGTGTTTTAATTTAATAACTTTACTTCTATTGCTTTTATCTAAAATGTAAAATTACCAGAATATTCTTTAAATTAAATTACGTATTATGAAAGTTGACTTATCTCTGTATCTAACTTCGATTGGCTGTAATAAATTCCTAAACTTGGCACATGGTTTCATGACGAAATAATTTCTAAAATCTTTATAAAATCGGTTCTACTGCATGGAACGGCCTGAAATTAATATATGTGATATTAGATTTTTGGGTCTTTCAAGAAATCTACTTTTTATTCCGAAAGCTTTCTAGGATTCTGTGATAAAAAATGTTAAAAGTGAAGTGCATCTAACGAAGTGTTAAAAAATTTATTTAAGTTATTTACACTTCCAGAACCTACGAAATTTTAGTGAATTTATCCTTTTATTAAATTATTATTCCTTTAAAACTACTTTATTTCATCTAAAAGTGTGCAGAAATAGTGAAATAGCAAATATCAAAAACCTATTGTTTGGTGAGCTGAATTATTGTGGATCATCACATTTCAGGTTAGTATAAGGTTTTTATATCATTATAGAAAGTTAGTTTAGTTGTTTTATTAAATGTTGAGCCACTTTATTACTCTCAAATCGGTTTAAAAATGACGAAATGCTCATATAGTAGAAGTTCATTGTTTCAAAGTTGAATTATTATTGATTATTTTATTTTCGGTTGACATAGGGTTTGTTTACTATGATACAAAGTTTATTTACGGCTTTCATTAAATACTGACAGCCTTTACTGCATTTAAATTGGTTTAGAAATGGTGAAATTAACCTATAGCAAAGTTTATTGTTTGAAAATTGAATTTATGTGAATTAACTTATTTCCTACCAAAATAATGTTTTCTTATCATCATAGAAAGTTTACTTAGGTCTTTTATTAACTTTTAAATACCTTTACTGCTTCTGAAAGGGTTTATTTAGTCTGTTTGGACATGGTATCTGCATGCTATATAAAGCGTCACTCTCCTAACCTACATAAGCAACGAAACTATCTGCTTCCTCCTATCTACCTAAAAGTGAGAAGCTAGAATTTGCCAAAATTCTAAGGTGCTTACACTCTGCTAATAATAAACTGATGGATTTACTTAACCACTGAATAAATAGCTAGCTTAAAAAATTGTTATAACTGTATAATATTACTAAAATTTGAAAGGACTGATGTGCACACCTAGTGTGCACATTCCAAAACTGTTGGAAAGACCATGTGTTTAAATGAGCCTATTATATGGATCTTGAGCAAAATTCACAAGCATCTAGTTTTTCAAATTCGGAAAAAAAATGCTTACCTTGGGAACAGAAATGAGACCATATGCTTGAATTCAGTGTAAGATTCCGGCAAATCCGCACAAAACTGACTGATAATGAGACAAATGTCCAGTAACATGTTGTGCCCAACAACCAATTTTCCCTGTCAATGGAGAAACAATTATTGTTATGAAACTCCACACAGTACTACATTTCTCACTATAATATATTATAGTGAAAACATAATTAATTTTTAATAGAAAAATTGAATGAAAGAAAGCTGTAAATTTTTAGATATACAGAGAAAGGAACTGTCACTTAACAATGATAAATGTCAGAATAGCATAACTTCACAACACAAAAGTCGAAAATGATATGCCATGTTGTTATCTGGGTAAAGATTTGGATATGTTCATTGCCTTTTATATTTATAGCTGCAAGGAAACTGGCACAGTACAGGGACACAGTATTACAAATTAAAATAAATAATAATAATAATGGCACTAAGGAAAAATGAAATGGTGTTTAAGCAATAAAAATAACAAAGGATAGGGAAAATAACTCAACACTCACCAAAGTTGAAGGCTGAAACGAGTGAAAAACATGTGACAAACAAAATCATATACAATATTTTGGCTTTGCATTTTATTCCTGTTATAGGAAATGAGCCATGTTTTTCAGGCAGTTTGCACATTCCGAAATTTAACACATGACACATAACCACATGATATGAGTCATGTAATAAAATTCGACCTGTGCACACTCACTGTACCATATGGCTCATTCCCCATCACATGAATACAATGCAAAACTGAGATATTGTGTATATTTTTGTTTGTCACATATGTTTTTCAATCATTTCAGTCTTCAACTGTGGTGAGTGATGCGTCACTTACCCTAACCTTTGTTATTTAAATAATGATAATAATAGATCTATAACTATAAAACGAAAACCAGATAAACTTGAGCTAGAAAAACTCAGAAACTACTGAGCAGATTTCGATGGGGTTTTCACGGTTTTAAAGCTTAAAATCTCGATTCAGTCATTTGGAATGTCTTATGTTTCAGCATTACATAAAGCTGGAGCATTAAATGAAATTCTCAATGTGTGGTAATAAATACCAAAGACAGAACCACTAGATGTGGCATACTTCTTACCATGCTTCGTACATAACGTGCAGCTACAATGTCTTTAACCATAACCTTTAATAAAAGTATCAAAAGTAATTAATAGTCATACTTATGATGCATACTCCACACAAAATAAAACTTCAAATATTCTTTCCTTTAATTCGGGAGATTTAGTTTTTAAATGCCAAAAATGGCCGTACTGAATGCGAGAAACTAATAAAAACAGAGATTTTCTTTAATCACAATCTCTGCCAGCACAATTATAATGTCTTTGGCTATCTTCTTTACTGTTGCAATAATAACATTAATTTATTTACGATAATATTATTCTAGATAAATTATATTCAATCATACAGGTAACACCAATGCTAGAATTTTCCTGGCATTTGAGACAGTAATGTAGATGACGACTAATATAGCTTTCATTCTTTTACTATACATTATGTTTTTCAGTCATTCATTTTTGATATTTCAATAAAAGGCTGAATATTTGGCATTTGGAGCACAAAGTGTATTCATTCACTTCACAGTGTACAATACAACCTTTGTATTACACCTTTGGTGTTGGAAGTATATAGAGTTTAGGCAAACTGAACATTTTTGAATTACATTTTGCACTCTACAATAAAATACAATACAATACATTCATTTTCCATTGATCCCAATATAAGATACTGGCTCTGTGGGATGTTGAAAGTTGTCAATTTACAGATAAATGGTTGCATAACAAAATAATAAGTACACCAGTAGATGTACAGTCATAGCATACATGGTAAATTAATTATGTAAACTACATTTACACAAGCTACTGGCAGTTATTTTTTAGATACCTCAGAAATAAATTCTTCGACAGAGTAGAACGAGTTGTCAGTTAAAAATTCTTTCAATTTTTTCCTGAATTTATTCTTATCATTTCTAGACATTTAATGTGTGTTGGGAGCTTATTGAAGATATGTATCCCTGAATATCGGGCCCCTTTTTGAACAAATGACAATGACTTGTAATTCCTGTGAAGATAATTTTTACTTCTAGTGCCTTAATTGTGTATTTTACTATTTAATTCAAATAAAGTATAATTTGAGACTACAATGGACATTAATGTGTGTATATACTCAGACGCTAATGTTAAAATCCCTAACTTCTTGAACAGCTCTGTACATGAACTTCTATTGCTAACCCCACATGTAATTCTTATAACACACTTTTGGGCTCTGAACACTATCTCTCAATGGGTAGAATTGCCCCAGAATATTATTCCATATGACAATAAGAAGTGAAAATAAGCAAAATAAACTAGCTGCATCATACGGAGATCACCTATAGATGAAATTGTACGAATTGCAAACGTGGCTGCACCCAATCGCTTTAGTAAGTCAGAAACGTACTTTCCAATTTAAATTATGATCAATATACAAACCTAGAAATTTCATACTCTCTACCTCTTGAATAGACTGGCCTGCAAATTTTATGTCTGTATCTGGTGTTAATATAGGTAACAATGAAAGGAAAGAAATGCCGGGAGGCAACATTTACATGGAAAAGAAAGGGAAAACACACCCAACACTCACCGAAGTTGAAGGGAGGAGGGCAGCAGCAAGACAGCACAATACACAAACAAAGAAAAAAAACAATATTTCGGGTGAAAATCCCCTTTTTCAAGTTAACAGAGAGGTGGCTGGTCTTGCTCAAGACTTGCGTTGGACGCAGCCACTTATAGAACGCAACAGACCGTCGGAGGTGGTGGCGGCAGCAACGATAATAAAACCGCGAGTATACGAAAGATTAAAATGATCAAAAAAATAGTAGTTATTAAAAATATAAATAAAGAAAAAATATAATTGAAAATGAAAAAAAATGAAACTATTGAACTATTGTACTAGCCAGTGGTGGGTGTATAGGGTGAGGATGGAAGATGTTAACGGAAATTAAGGCCTGAGGGATGTCTAGTTTGAAGGATGTGTTGATATGCCAATTCCCACCTGCGGAGTTCAGATTGGGAGGTAGTGTCTGAAAGTACTCTAATGGCTCTTACTGTGAAGCAGTTATTAAGGTCATGGTGTTGTGAGTACTGGCATGGTGAGCAATGATGAGGTCCAGGTTTTGGGAGTAAACTGTCTCTCTCTGACCATTCATTCTGATGGATAATGAGTTTGAGGTCAGGCCAATGTAGGAACTTGGACAGTGGAGGCAGGTGAGGTGGTAAATGAGATGGGTGGTTGTACAGGTGGCATGACCTATTATGGGGTAGGTTTCACCAGTAGTAGGATTGCTATAGGCAGTGGTAGGTGGATGCATACTGCAGGTTTTGCAATGTGGTCTCTTACAAGGGAAGGATCCAAACGGTGGTTTAGGAGCATCAGAGGCTTGATATTTATGTACAAGAATGTTTTTTAGATTAGGAGGTCTGCTGAAGGTGACTCGGGTGTGGTGGGAAGGATAGTGGGAAGAATGCGGCGCATTTCAGGAAAGGATCTAAGAAAGTCATAGCCCAGACGAAGAATTTTGTTTAGCGATTCCAGGCCAGGGAAAAACTGGGTGAGTAAAATAGGGTTCTGGTTGGCTTTAGTTTGTTTGTGTCGGTGTGGAGGACAATTCCTGACCCTTGATACTTGTTTTTGAATTAGTTCTAGAGGATAATTGCGGTTTATGAGTGCCTGGGTCAGATTGTTGGTGTAGAGGGTAAAGGACTCATGATCAGAGCATATATGTTTGCCCCGAATGGCTAGGCTGTATGGAATGGCACGTTTTGTATGATATGGATGGCAGCTATCAAAATGTAGATATTGTTGTAGGTTAGTGGGTTTTATGTGGACAGAGGTGTGTAAGTGACCATTCCGTACAGAGATGTCTACATCCAGAAAAGTGATGTCAGTCTGAGAGTAGTGTCGCATATAAATATCTTTATGCGATCTTGATAGATAAATAAATAGATAATTTTTGTAGATTGAAGTTTTATTATGAACTTTTGCAGTTTATTTATCCCGTTTATTTGCTTAAAAATCCTCTTGATACCAATAACGACCGTGTTTGTCACTATATCCGAAGATTTGCAGGTTCGTTTTCTACACAAGATCTAATCAAAGCTATTTTTCGCAACTATTATTTTCAAGATTCCCTGCTGTTTTTCTTTCTCGCCACTTCTCTCCCAACAATTCTCTTAACTTCTCCTCCTCCTTTTTTTTTTCTCCCCAGAGAGCCTATCCATTCCAGCAATCTCTGAGCAAACAATATTTATTAAACTTTATATTCTTTTTTATTATATATAAATCATTTTAACTTTTAATTTACCAATATTTTTGCCTTAATCAGTATAAATATATAATTTTACTGGTTTTCTAAAGAGCTGCTATGTCACAGTAGGACCAGGTGAAGTTTAAGGAGGAGAAGTTATTCAGTGAGTGCAAGAAGTCAAGAAGGAGGTTTTCACCGTGGGTCCAGATCATAAACATGTCATCTATATACCTGAACCACACAGTGGGTTGTAGGGTAACCTGTTGAAGAAAACTTTCCTCTAGTCTGCCCATGAAAAGGATGGCATATGAAGGTGCCATGCGAGTGCCCATAGCAGTGCCTCGAATCTGATGGTAAACCTGAGACTGAAAGGAAAAGAAATTTTTGGTCAGGATGAATTGAGCCAAAGAAGTGAGGAAATGAGTGGTAGGGAAGGTGTGCGGGGGGCGACTGTCGAGGTAATGTTCTATGGCACTTAGGCCCTGGCCATGAGGGATGTTGGTGTATAGCGATGATACATCAATAGTGACCAGGAAGCAATCTTAGGTGGGGTGTAGGGACTGTTGACAGACACTCTAAAAAGTGGGGGGTATCTCTGACATAGGATGGAAGGGCCTGGACAAAAGGTTGTAGGTGCTGGTCAACGAATGCAGAAATGTGGGAGACCCAAAGGCAGCAACTATAGGACGTCCAGGATTGCCCGCCTTATGTATCTTGGACAGAAGATACAGGGTGGGGGTTCAGGGGGTCTTAGGAGTCAAAAGGTAAATGGAATGTGTGAAAGACCCTGTAAGGGACCTTGGAGACTGAGGAAAGAGCGAATTTCTGTGCAGATTGAATCAGTGGGGTCAGTGGTATGAGGTAAGTAAGTGGAGGTGTCAGAGAGCTGCCTGAGGGCTTCAGCTGTGTAGTCGCTTCGATCCATGACCACAGTGGTCGAGCCCTTGTCAGCTGGGAGGATTATGATGTTTTTATTTTTGGAGAGTTCACTCATTGCCCACATTTCAGTACGGGTCAGGTTGTTGGAGTGGGGGATTGAATTTAGGAAGGAAGGCGATGAGAGGGTTGACATGAGGAATTCCTGCCTGTAGTATTGAAATAATATTGCTTGTTGAGTGTGCGGCAGAATGAAAGGGAGTCCTCAATAAGAGTAATCCGATCAAATTTAGGGGTGGGGGAGAAAGTAAGACCCTTTGAAAGAACTGATAGTTCAGGTTCGGAGAGGGGGTGGAAGAAAGATTCACAATTGGGATTTTTGATTTCTCCAGTGGTGGGGAATGGGTAGGGGTGGGGGTGATGGGAGTGGGTGGCAGAGGTGCTATATGGGGAAAGTTGAGAATATGAGAAATACATGGCGATAAGTGGTGGAGGCATAATGTGTTGCCTGTAATGGGAGTTGGGGAGATGAAGGCCCAAAACAAAATAGCTCTTGCAGAGGGAAGAGAGCTTTGAAAGATGCTTTTTGCTTGTTTGGTTAACAAATGGTTGCAATGGTTAAGGATGTTATGTAAATAATGAATGTGACCAGGGAATGCAAGGAGAAGGATTTTGTGTAAGGAAATTAGGTGGGATGAGTGTTGTTGGGCTTTTATGATATACTGTTGGAGAACTAGGTGAGTAAGTGCCAGGGACTGTTGGAAGTGGAATGAGTGGAGTGTAGGATGAAGTTGCGGGGGGCATCCAGAAATAGGAAGTTTTATGGTAAGGCCATTTGGTGGTATGTTAAGAGAAAGGCAGGATTGAAGGAATCAAATATGAGACCTCAGTTTAGCAAGATGAGTAGCATGGTGCTTATACTAGGAAAGGTAACTCTGAAATAGACACATGGTGAAAGGGGGGGGGGGGGGAAATAGTGTGAGCAAAATAGATTAGAAGAATGTAAACAAACAGCGGAGTTGGGCGGTCAGAACGGCGGGAATTCTACATTAAAATCACCACATGCGACTAAGCTGACTTCTTTTCTGCTTAAAATGTTAATAAGAGTTCAAACTGTAATCTTGGTTGTCCGGGTTGTGACAACGACCGCGGAAGTCTGCGCTCCCAGTTCAAACTGGTTCATAAAAATAGAAAAGTTTCCCGATGGTACTCTGTATACTGCTACTATTATGAAAATTTCATTATTGAAATTTAGCCGTGTAGCACAAGTTTCAAAATGTTGATCAACACAATACCTGCTAATACTTATAACCTCAAAACTATAACCATTTGTAACATAAGTGACAACTCCCCCTTTCTCCAAGTTCGTTCTACAATAATGAGAAGCTAAATTAAAGTCAGTTACATTTGACATACCTATTCCTGTAGTTATGTGGTGTTCAGACAAGCATAAAACATCAATTCTATTGATATCATTTAATTCATTTATGTGGACTAGCAATTCATCCACTTTGTTTGTTAACTCTCTGATATTCTGATGTAATAAATTAATCCCTACACAATTTTTAATTTTGGTATCTGAAAACTCACCATTGTTTAAACTAATTTCTTTTAAAACTCTCCGCCTAATACATGATCCTAATCTAAAAAGGAGCTTCCCTAACACCATTAACAACAGGAATCTTTTCATGTGAATTTGTGGCCCCAATTAGTTGTTTCGCTATCAGATCTGAAAGAACCCCCTTCCCTCTACTATTGAGGTGCAGGCCATGCCCAGTATAACCCCACCTATCAATAGCATCTACAGGTACCAAGCCCATGCCAGAGCCAATATCAGACATAAGATACCGTTCCAGTTCCAGATTCACTCGCTTCACAGCAGAGTTCATCTGTGGCCGATCATAGCGTCTCAAGACCGACATCACAACTGACCCGACTGTGGCATGTTGCTTCTGCTATTTTCTCCAGGTCATCTCTGATATTATACCTATCATTCCTGCCCAAACTATTTCCCACTCCTCCCACTATCACTACATGATCCTGATCTGTGAAATCCTTACACAAAGAACCTATATCTTCTACTAACTGACAAAGTCTAGTACTAGGTTTGAAGAAACTCATGACCTGGAAACCTAATCCTAATTTTTCTTGCAAAAATGGCCCAACACCTCGTCCAGGATTACTACCTAGCAGCAAGACTTTCTTTTTCCCTAATCCCTGCCTACCGGGCTTAACTACACAGCTTTTCCTACAAGTCTGCTGCTTTTTACCTACACCTACAACTACAGAAGGCTCATCCCTGCCTAACTCTGGCAAAAGGGCAAACCTATTTTACACCCCAACAACAAAAGAATCAGAAGCCCTTCTTGTTCTAACTGCCCTTTTCCCTGTCACCCGTTCCCAGCCATCTCTGTTTCCCTCCCTGCGCAGCCTATCCAACTCCTTTCTAGCATCTATCAGTTCAGCCTCAAGGGCACTAATCCTTACCTCCTGCTCCAATCTTCCTACTTTTAAAACAATCTGTAAAGAACCATGGGAGAGCCTCCTCAATTTCCCCCCCTTCGACGCCACTACGAATCAGTCCCCAATGAAACCATTTCTCGCACCCTTCGCAAAAAATTCCAAACCTCAAAAATCTATGGCAATGTCCACACATTTCACTCATGATTACAAGAAACTAACAACAACAAAGTACACAAAGCAAGAGAGAAAATTTGTTGAACTTAACCTTACAAAAAAACTGCTAAATTAATTCACAAGTCAGCTTTATCTAAATATATTTACGCTCTATAACAAAATCTGAACTTAAGCCTAACCTTCAAAATGTAAACAAACACAGAAAAAAAAAAAACCGGAACACACAAAAGCACTAAATTACAAATAATTTTTTTATTTTTTTTTTTGCATGAATAAAAACACTCACTAACGCTCACAGTAGTAAAATGTATTAGAATTTAGAGTTTTGAATTACTATTACAACAAAAACTAACTATTAACTATATTTATTTATAATTTAAATACACACGTTCGTACGCACGGTACGTTTTTCCACGGTATTCCAGAGATAAGTGATAGTTATACATGTGAGCTTCTGACATAATCTATCTTTTATTATAATCTATTTAAGTTCTCAAGGTACATACTGTTGTAAGTTTATGATGAAATTAATTGAATTAATTTATGCCACACGAACTAGGAATCATCACATAAACAATGTTGTTATTACCAAAAATGTATTTTGCGATGCATTTCATATGTTTAAACCTTTCTGCATAGTTTGATTTTTTATAGGTAATATAGTTGAGTTTTTTGTTTGGTTGATATGCAACCTATACCCGAATCACCTCATCATAGAATAAGGCATCAAGAATTTTGTTATTATTTGTAATTAATATTAGTAATTTCATAAACGCTATGTTCTTGACGACGTATATCGCGATGTAAACTACTCTACCATTTTTTCTGGTCCAGACCTCGTTTCAACCTAACCACTAGGAAGAAACTAAAACATCGTTGTACATGTTCAGTGTATAGTTTCCTGTGACTTCGTCCAAATTTTTTTCTCATCCAGGAAGCATTTCAAACTAACAACCTCAATTTAGGGATACGATATCGCAACACTGAAGTTAGATAAAAATCCATAATCTAACGGAAATCACATCTAGGTCACATTTCAACCTAACCATCTCAGTTGTGAGAGACGATTTATCAAGAAGTGTTTTGTCATCAGTCTTTTGACTGGTTTGATGCAATCCTCCATCTCTTCCTATCCTGTGCTAACCTCTTCATCTCTACATATCCCTTACAACCCATGTCCTTAATTATCGGCTTCACATATTCCAATCTCTGTCTTCCTCTAAAGTTCTTACCTCGACTGTTCCCTCCGCCAGCAAATTAACCAATCCAGCATGTCTCAAAATATGACCTACCAGCCTGTCTCTTGTTTCTGAAAGCTTCTTCCACAAACTTCTTTCCTTACCCATCATTTCCAAAACTCGTTCATTTCTTACTTTGTCAGTCCACTTAATTTTCAGCATCCTTCTGTAGCACCACATTTCAAATGCTTCAATTTTCTTTCTTTCCGGTATTCCTAAAGTCCATGTTTCGCTACCATAAAGTGCTGTGCTACAAAAATAGAGTTTTAAAAAGTTTTTTCTAATTCCTAGATCAATATTTGAAACTAAAAGGTTTCTCTTTTTCATGAAGGAACTTTTTGCTAGTGCTATTGTGCTTTTAACATCATTCCTGCTTCGGCCATCGGTTGTAATTTTACTTCCCAAGTAATTCAATTAACTTACTTCTCGTATTGCATCTAATCCTATTTTTATATTTAACCTACTAGTATTGGTATCATTTCTGCTACTTTTCATCACTTTTGTCTTGCTTTGGTTTATATTCAGTCCGAAATCTTCATTCAGTATTTTGTTCATGCCATTCAGTAACTTCTCAATATCCTCAGCCCTTTCTGTTAACAAGACAACGTCATCAGCAAATCATAGCATACTCCCTGAACTCTTATGCCACATGGACATTTTTCTTTGACTTTCTTTATTGTTTCTTCTACATACAAGTTGAATATTAATGGGTATAGATTAGAACTTTGTCTCAAACCATTTTTAAGTGATGCATGTCCCTCGTGATTCTCTACTTTTATTACAGCCACTTGATTCTTATATAGTTTATAGAGCATTCTTCTATCTCGATACTTTAGACACGACTTCTTTCAAATTTTGAACATCTTTTCCCACCTAACATTATCAAAAGCTTTTTCTAAATCCTTAAATGCCATAAAAGTAGCTTTGTTTTTCTTGATCTGGCCTTCAAGTATTAATCTTAAAGACAGAATTAACTCCCTTGTAGTGCGATTTTTTCCTAAACCCAAACTGATCTTCACCTACTATCTCTTCAACTACCTTTTCCATCCTTCTGTATATTATTCTTGTCAGTAATTTTGAAGCATGTGATGTTAGACTAATGGTGCGATAATTCTCACATTTGTCGGCTTGTGCTTTCTTTGGAAGTGTGAAAATGATATTTTTATTAAAATCAGTTGGAATTTCTCCCGTTTCATAACTTTTTTTATATCAGCTTGAATAATCTTCAGATTCCTTCTTCTCCTAGGGATTTAAGAAGTTCTGCAGGGATCTTATCAATTCCAATTGCCTTATCTGCTTTCAAGTCATTCAGAGCTTTATTAAATTCTGTACTCAAAACAGGCTCTCCTACGTCATTAATGTCGATATCGTCTTCCTTTTCCATTACATTTGTTCAAGTCTCCCCATCATACAGTTTCTCAATGTATTCCTTCCATCGGTTAGCTCTATCATCTGAGCTTAAAAGAGGTTTCGCATCAGCAGCTTTAATGTTCACACCTCTTTTATTCATTTCTCCAAAATTCTGTTTGATCTTTCTATATGCAACATTTACTTTATTTGGTTATTAATTGACACATTAAAAAGTGTGTTAATGTTTTTTGTGTTTGTCTGGCCAATCTGCCTTCATATGTGGTAAATGATGGGTTATTTTCCCAGTTCTATCTTATTATTTTGCTAGTTGTTAAACTTGTTGCCTAGTGGGCTGTTCCAGCAAGCTTAGCTGTGAAGCTATATCTCTATTGGACTTGAGTTTCTCAATTTGTTTTTTTTTTTTTATCTTGTGTATTTATTTGTTTAATTCTTAGCTTTTTACTTCTATGAAAGAAACAATGTCTGCCCAACTGACAAACTTATATTTAATTTTTTCTTCAAGTTCTCATTTAAATAGCCATCAAGAGTTTCAGATCTTTCAACTAGCATTGAGCCATCATCGGCAATTTTTGCATTTGAAGTAGTTTTTCCTGATCCTTATATGGAGACAACGTCCACCTTTTTGGATAGTGCGCTTGTTACCTTTCACACCAGATTAATGAGTGTAAAAACCAGAAAACTTAATTTTGTGGCTAAAAATATGCAACTCTTTTTTGAGAACATATAAACAGCAACTTAACCACCCATGAGAGACACCAATGTCACTGCCTCCAACCTGCTCACATACCTGATTAGTGCAAGTAGCTGTGTGGTAAGTGGAAGCAAGGCCTTTCTGCAAGTTACACAGAACAGTCTGAAACACTTTGGTGAAAGTGAAAGCCAGACAACATCCACTATTAACCATGAACAATCCTTGACAGCATTAGTTGGGATTAAGCTGAAAGAACTAGGACATAAGACAGGCTGCACTATATTTGTCAATAAAAGGGGGGGGGGGAGAGGAGAGAGAGAGAGAAGCAGAGCCGTAGTTCAATACAAACTACTCAATCGCACAGTCCTTAGGGACTGTGCACAAACTACGTGGCTCGAGCCGGGGGGGGGGGGGGGGTTGGCTGGAAGGCTACGTGGGGGGAGGGGGGGTTTCGAGCCAGGTCACGTAGCTTTCCTTTCATAACATTTTTCACAGTTAAAATGAGGAACAGAACTCACAACAGCATGTGTACATTTATTTCCCTCATATCTCCGCATATAATTTACAATAGTCTGACAAGAGAAAACAGTACAAAATGTCTTCTGGAATCAAAAAGAAAAAAAGCTACGTGCTACGTGGGGGGGGGGGGAGGTAGTGGCAAAAGCCACGTAGGGCTACGTGGGGGGGAGGGGGGTTAACAGGAGGGCAAAATGGAGCTACGTGGTTTATGCACGCCCCCTTATTATTGATGTCAAATACTCGAGGGTTTTTTTGTAAGGAGGAGGAGAAGGAGGGGGTGCTGGAGATTGCTTGACACCCTAATGACATATGAGGCATGTCAACAATGTCAGAACTAATTGCGAAAAAGAGTATGCATCTTCATAACAACAATGCCTTCAATTGATAATAAATGTCGTGCAACAACTGTGTGATTTGTTGTTCAACAAAAGTGATTTGCTTAGCAGTGTTAGTTTATAATGAGCATTGAAATTGAAAATCCTGCCAGCTGAGTATTGTGGTCGGTGGTAAAATTTTTGGGTGTGGTGAAAAATCTTTGGCGACAGTTGCTTTGCTGAGTGAAGAGAATGCAAAACTTCTGGAAGTGGGGAGACCCTATTTCCAAATTGCACCAACAGGTCTAGGTCTCTACTGCATGAAAAGGTAACAGAGCACCTTTATTGCAAAAAAACTTTGTATCAGATCAATCCCGTGGGTGATATGGTGGTTAAAAGTGGTCGATGCAGGGCATTTTCATATTTCGACCAAAACCTTGTGTGTCCCTATAGTTATCTTTCCTGCCACAACTACATAGCACAGACCATTGGTGTTTGTGTGTGGTAGCAGCATCAAGTCTCCCATCGAGCACTATGGTGGTTAGATGTCAGTAGCTGTAAGGGTGAGAGATATATGGTGGTCGACCTAGGGCATTTTCATTTTTCCAAAAAAGACGTATGCCTACCTATGTATAACTTTTCAGCCAAAACTATCTAGTGCAGATCACTAATATTTTTTTGGGGTAGTAGTAGAGAGTCACCGATCGTGAACAACATTCCCCGAATGTCAATAGTTGTGGTAGTGTGGGAGATATGGTGGTTGAAAGTGGTCGATCAAACATATTTTCGTATTTCAACCAAAGACGTGTGTGTGCATATATACGAGGGCTGGAACTTAAATAGTGGCAACTATTTATTCACAACCGATACAAAAGCGTTACATGTTTGCAACTGTTACTGTCCTTCAAAGTAGTCACCAGCGTTGTGTAGAACCCATTGCCAGCGACGTGGCAGGTGTAGTATACCGTTAGCAGAGCCTGTTGTAACAGCCCTCATACCTGAATTTGGAATAGAATTGTATTTAATGGATTATCTGTAGTGAGCTTAAGTTTGCTTGAATATGATCTGGTATGTTCGTTTTGCAAATTATTGTAAATCAGTGTATATAGACTTTGTTTTATGAAAGGAGATTATTTAAAGGCCGTTTAATATGTTTAAGAACAGAATTGTGCAAGAGAATTGCTTAAATGTGTGTAATTCCAAGTATTAATGCAAGTTACGATGTCTACAGGACAATTTTCAACAGTTTAAAATGATTTCTGTAAATAATTTTGTATTTAAGTATCTTTAATTTCCATTTCTGACCATTTTGTAATGATGTTAAATGATTATGTATTATTTCTGATTGTTTTTAATATGTTTAATTGTTTGAGTAATTGTTAATGTTCGAGAAATATCTCGCGGAAGTCTTTGAAGAATTCCAGAAATTTTGATAAAGCCTATATAAAGAAATCAGCAAAAGGAAACAGTTAGTTTACAGTTAGTTGATACAGATTCACTTTGGAACTGCATCAGTAGTATCTCTGGATATTGTATCTTTGCATGTAAACAATATCGCTGACATTGTTTTGAAAATAAACAAAATCTTAAACTGAATCTTATGGTGGACTATTTAATTAATTACTATATTAATTAAACCACCAAAAGACCCTGATACTGTCTGTTGATGGTGCGAATGGAGCGGTCCACTGACCAAACAGAGCAGCCTCAGTTTGCGCCCGCCCACTGTCATGCAAAATGATGGGTGGGTTGCGCAGAAAGTGTTGCCACTTCTTTCGCAAAGCTGGACACAGGTGATGCTCCAAAAACGAACAGTAATACTGTGCATTGACGGTCTGCCATGGAGGAACGTAATGCGTTAGGATAACACCATCACAGTCGTACATGAGAATCACCATAACTTTCACCATACTGGGGCTTTGATGCATTTTCGACTTTCGCGGCGACCCATAATGACGCCATTCGTTGGATTGGCGTTTCAGTTTTGCTAGTACGATGTGGCCCATGTTTCATCCAGTGTTACGATATGGTGTAAGAAAGCCTCTACTTCGCGCTCATAGCACTCCAAGTGCATCTGAGCAGCGTCGTAATGCATCCATTTATGCATTTCCATCAATTCATGCGGAACCCATCATGATGCAATTTTTTGCATGCCCAGGCATTCCTTCAGGATGTGAAGCACAATCGTATGTGCTAATCCGGTTTCGTAAGTGAGCTCACGAATCGTTTGACATCGATCACTGTTCACTAACGCGGGAACCGTATGCACTTCTTCAGACACGCTAGGACAACCTGCCCGATGCATGTCTGCCACAGTTTGCCGACCTTCATTGAAGGCTTTTACCCAACGTGCCACTGTTCTGTACGGCCGATTCCCCGCACGCATCTTGAAGACCGTGGTGACACTGTCGTGCTGTATGACCTCTGGCACATTCAATCTTGATCCAACTCGGGTGTTGCTGTTTGAAAAACATAGTGACACCGTTATGTTAGACCGCTCACTCACAAGTGACTGTGTTTCCCTTGATTGTGCGCACGCCGGGTCGTGGGACGGGTGAGTCTATCTGCTCGGAGGTAAGGTAAGTATTTCAACAACGTGTACTATCAGCGACAATAGTAGATTCCATTGCATACTGTCTCCACAGCAGTGTTGCCACTAATTAAGTTGCAACCCTCATATTTCACTTTGTTGCCACAACTATATAGCACAGACCACTGGTGATTGTGTGTGGTAGTGGCCTCAAGTCTCCCATTATGCACTATGGTGGTTAGATGTTGGTAGTTATGGGAGTGTGGTTGATATGGTGGTTGAAAGTGGTAGACCTGGGGTACTTTCATATTTCGACCAAAATTGTACGTGACCCTCTGTATCACTTTTCAGCCAAAACTATCTAGCACAGATCATTGCTGTCTGTGTGTGGAAATAGCATAGAATCACCAATCATGCACAACGTTGGCTGAATTTCAGTAGTTGTGGTGGTGTTGGATATATGGTGGGTGAAAGTGACCAATGAAGGATATTTTCATATTTTGACCAAAGACATGTGTCCATATATTTCACTTTATTGCCACAACTATATAGCACAGACCACTGCTGATTGTGTGTGGTAGTGGCCTCAAGTCTCCCATCGTGTACTATGGTGGTTAGATGTTGATAGCTGTGGGGGTGTGGGAGATATAGCGGTTGAAAGTGGTCGACGTAGGGCATTTTCCTATTTCTACAAAGGTGTGTGTGTGTGTGTGTCCCTATATTTCATATTGCAGCCAGAACTACCAAGCGTAGACCACAGGCATTTGTGTGTGGTAGTAGCCTGGAGTCTTCCATCATGCACTATGGTGATTGAATGTCGGTAGCTGTGGCGGTGTGGTAGATATTGTGGTTGAAAGTGGTGGACCTGATAAAAAAAATGTACATGTGTGTGTCTATATTTCACTCCACAGCCAAAATTACCCAGCATAGTCCACTGGTGATGGTATGTTGTATTAATCTCAAGTCTCACACCATGCACCATGGAGGTGTCATGTCGGTAGCTATGGGGGTGTGGGAGATATGGTGGTTGAAATTGGTTGACGGAGAGCAATTTCATATTTCGACCAGACGTGTCCCTACATTTTACTTTGCAGCAATAAATACCCCGTGCAGATCACTGATGTTTGTATGTGGGATTAGCCTTGAGCCTCCCATCATTCACTATGGTGGTTACATGTCGGCAGCTGTCAGTCAAAATTCTTTACAATCACAATCAAAGTCGTGGGCATCAGATAGTGAGGTAATGTAAGTAGTAACATTTATCAGTAACGTTAAACTTTTTTTAATTCTAATTTTTTTTTTCAGTTAGATAGTTCTTTCTTTACGTAAGTGCCTAGCATATGAAGACAGTGTTTTTAAGTTGTGATAAGCACACTATTCTAACAACAGTACAGTCAAACCTCACCTCATACAATTCAAGCAGGAGCTGCAGGAGTGGTTTAGCTTCCTGATTGGCCAGATAGCCTCAATAGTGACTACATAAAAGTGTAAAACCCAATTCTAGATGCAACTTTACCATACAACCTAGAAAGCATTGATTTCTAACATAGAACCCTTCAATTATATCATTTTATTTGTAAATGTAGATCATTGTTGGGTCTGAAGACAAGTTGTGAAAATATTTTATATGGAACTATTTGCAATGTACACAATATAACTACTTTAATTTGTGTGAAGCTCACAGTAAAATTAATTAGTACCCCATTCATGGACAAATGTATCAGTTATTTAATTATTAACCCCAAAAAATAAAATCATATCAATTTACTATAAATTATTAAAATCTTCCCTTCTTTCAGATTAGCAGACAGGAAAGCTGACTACTATATACTGTGATTCTTTAATCGCTTTAAACTCTCCAACACTGTCTAATCTAGATGTTAAAATACCTAAGTACACTCAAGTCCATGAGTTAAGGGACATTTGAGATGCACACATAATTGTTGCATTACTGTGATAATGAGTGAGCTAAGCTGTGGCTGCACAAAACACAAACACATGATAAATTTGGCAGCTCAGCACAAGACTGCTGAGCATGCTGGAAGCAGTCCATGTGGGCAGAGGTCTTGAGTTCAGCGATTCTGTACTCCAGTACTATGGAAACTCTGTTGTTTATAGTGACGAATTCATGTAACAGTATGTGCAGCTTTATTGTGTTGCTTATAGACATACATTACTTCTGATGGATAATAATGCCCACCTACATAGGGCTGCCATGGCAGACAAGTATCTGCAACATGAGGACATCACATATCTAGAGTTGCTGTCTTGCTCACTGGACATGAATATGATTGAACATGCATATGACACTCTGAAATGTTACAGCTTAATTTTGCCTCCAAAGACCACTGATGGCTTCTAACAGGCATTTTACCAGCAATGCGATGCATTAATGCAAGCCATGCTAAATGGCCTGATCATCAGTTTAAGGAGCCAATGTGCATGCCGTATTGCCAAGCGAGGTCATCACACCCTGTACTGACATTTTACATGGACACAGTCAGTGCCACTCTGCATGCCTTGTTTCCTGTACACCATTTATCAGTATCACTGTGTCATCGCTAAAATTGTGTTCTTGGCCTATTTTAGAGCACACATTTTCACCACGCGCTACGTTTACCTACATATCTCGAAGATCCCCTAATGTAGGCACAAGAGTATATATAAAGTTATACGGAGTAAACTGCTGAAAAACATTAGCATATACTAGAACAATCTGGTAGTGCAGTGGTTAAGGCATTGACTGGAGATTGACAGGTCCATGGTATGAACCATGGTCTCTGCTGACATTTTCGAAAAAGCCCTTAATCCAACCTTCACATCTGGCAAAGATTATTGTATAATATGAAGTATGCCAGAATGCTTCTATGGCTCGAATTCCACATTAAACTGCAAGTTTCCTCTAGGGAAAACAAAATTAGTTGTAATACAGAAGTGAACAAAAATAAAGCAAATTCAAGCCGAACGAAGACTTAATGTCATCCTAGTTGGCCCCAATGAACATACTTAGCTTATGCTAAAATACACAAAATTTAATTTTTCCAAGGTAATTGAAAAACAATTCCATCCAACTAAATCAATATCCAGTAACAATATTCTTCAAGAGTACATCCTCTTTGCTGCTATTAAATCTAACGTCAGACTCAAAGCTTATAATTAAAATAAATATATAAATACAAAATAATTACAGTATTTTTTCTCACTTACTGATTGTGACAACAAGCGTATGACATGGGTGAAGCCAACAGCACTGTTAAGATCTTGGATTTCAGCTAACTGTAAGTCCTTTCTCCTCTGCTCCTCTTCAACCCCTGATCGCAGCCTTGATGCGACCAAGTGTATATCACCATTTGAAGCTTTTCGTGTCTCCAAACGAATGCCACTAAACCGCTCTGACACCTCTTGGTACATCAGCTTACGTACAAAACCATTGCACCCTTCCAATACTAGTTCTTCTCTTTCTTCATCAGTAATGAATTCTTCTATTTGTGTGCTGTAACATCAGATTAATGTAAATAATTTGTTCACAATCAAGAAGCAAATAACTTGAAAGACAGCTTTAATAAGCCTACTATTATTAAAAAGGAAATATAAATATAACTTAACATCCAGCTAAGTGGTGATAAATTTCTTATAACTGTTGATGCTCATAACAACATTTCCCATCCAGTTAAGTCTTTACAAGGGACCAACTCACTATCAAAGCTGTCTTTCAGCTGATTGGCATCTTGGCTGTGATACACTGGAGTCAAAATATTATGATGCAGCAACGTGGCTTGCTAAACGAACTGTGGCTCTATCACAACTGTCAGGTAATTGTTTCATCATTTCTCTTTTTCATTACTGAGATTTCATAATCGTTCAACATTATTAGTAAGGAATGGAAATGAAATCAGCCAAGACCTGCATAAAGGAACCATACCAGTAAACCATGGGCAACTGTATTCTGCACGTTTGAACTACAGATTGAACTAGATACTCTAAAATTCTCAGCCAAACCAGACAAAGAACAGCAGGCTGAAACAATGCCAGAAAGTATGGGCCTCCAAGTACACCAAATTCTATGGATATATGAGAGTAGATGCAAGGTTGCAACATGACAATTCTCTGAAATCAGGAGCCAAATGAACCATGGTAAGAGGCCCTATATGAAAATCTGAAGGTGAAAGAAGGTTTGATTGCAATGTAAATGGAGATGAAGGGATTTGAAGTGCGTTATCAGTAAGTGGTGGTGTCAGAGAGCTGACTAAGTGTCTCAACCTCAATCACTGTTGTCCATGAGCAAGGTGATCAAGCTGAGGGAAAATAAGGTAGTTATGTTTTTGAAAGTTCTATCATGACTTTAAAGCACAATTAGGTTACTGCAGAAAACTATTGATTATCATGGTGTCGGAAAGAGATAAACATTTAATAATTGTGAATTTGTATATTTTTCCAATAGATATGTATCGGTTTGATGGACTAGAATGGTTTAAACGTAATTTGACTACTAAAATTTTCACTAAAAGACAATAATTAAGAATGGCTTGTAAGTCAGAGTGTTTCAGGTGTGATTTTTGAATATTTACTATTGTTTAATTTTGTCACTTTGATGTTCAAATGCTTGTAAATATTTTCAAATATCATTTAAAATGCTCCTCATGATAAGTAATTTTATATATGTTCCAATTGTTTTTGTATTCTTTATATTCTTGGAGCAACTGTCAGCTCTCTATAAATTACTGACGGCCTCTTTAATTTGGTAATGAATATTCTACAACACCTATTCCTATTCATCTATTCCAGTTCCTGAGATTGTGAGTGGACAAGCTCGTACAGAATGATTCTATCACAACACAATGCCATTTGTTTCTTAGTGTGTTTTAAATCTTTTTTAAAAATCTGATGTCATATTCAGTTGTTTTTTTAGTGTTCTCATGGAATAACAGTAAAGTATAAAGTTGTATAAACTGCTCTCGGGTGACTAGCGGAGTCAAGAGTGCGTTGCTACACGATATTTCGCCGAAATATCGTGTAGCAACGCACTCTTGACTCGGCTAGTCACCCGAGAGCAGTTTATACATTCTCAACGCCGAGAAAGACTTCGTTCTTATATAAGTATAAAGTTAATTGACAATGTTATCATTCAAGAAACACCCTTCTTTGAAAATTATAATAAGTATATGCTTAAATCACTAGCAGTTACTTAAATCACCTAGTGGCCTGACAAAATTATCTGTAAATCTTCATAAGCCAGAGATCTGGAAAACAAGTTGTAGAATGTAAAGAATACCCCGGAGGTGATGTAGAATCTGAACACAGTCTCCTAGTTATGCAGAGCTGGCTGAAATTCGAGAGAATAAAAGAAGCAACACTGACTGGAAGTGAACAAACTCAATACATTTCACATGAGAGAAAATTTTGCACAGATTGCAGATGTGGGTCTAAGAAATAACTCTGAAAGGAATTAAACTGATGGTGAATGGATTGCACTGAAGAGAGAACTAATCAAAGCTGGTGAAGTAATGTTAGGTGAAGGAAAGTAGCCACCTGAAAACTTGCTACCACAGATAAAAATTTGGAGTTGATGGATCAGAGAGGAAATCACAGAAATTCTCAGGATTAAGCAGCAAGATAGCAATATAGATATTTTTGGAATCAAATAAATAATAAATGCAATAAAGCAAAAGAAAAGTGGCTGCGAGTAAAGTGCAAAGAATTAGAAAATAAAATGGTCATAGGTAAAGTAGAGGTTGTCTATAGAACAATAAAACATAATTTTTGGAACCGAAGAAAAGATATATAGATGGTCAGAAAAATAGAGCCAACCGATTGATGGAACACACAGAAAACAGTATGATGGGCAGATATGAACAACACTGTGATGTGTAGAGAAGATGATGCTAATATTTAGGAGATCTTTTTATAAGGACTGAATTTGACAGAGCTTTGAAATTCATAAGAGTCTGGCCCAATTACTAAAATCCCTAGGAAAAGAGGGAATCCCCAGACTATTTAAACTGATATCAAAAACTCATGAAACAGGAGAAATTCCAAATGATTTTAATGAAAGTATCATCCTAATAGTTCCGAAGAAAGCACAAGTTCACGAATGTGAAATAACATGATAAGTCCAACCTCACATGCTTCATAACTGCTGGCTAGGATTCTAATATACAGAAGAATATAAAGGATAGTGCAAGAGATAGTAAGACAGAGATCAATTTGGTTTAAGTAAAAATTGGGGTACAAGTGTACTAATTTTTGCCTTTAAGATTAATTCATGAAGAGTGGATTAAGAAAAATGAGATTACATTTATGTCATTTATTGATTTAGAAAAAAAGCTTTTGATAATATCAGATGGGACATGATGTTCAAAATTTTAAATAAGTCTAAATTATAGAGATAGAAGAATAATTTATAATGTGTATAAAAATCAGTTGGCTGTAATAAAAGTAAAGAATCATGAGAGGCATGCATCAGTTAAAAAGGATGTGAGACAAGGTTGTAGTCTATCCTCATTAATGTTGTGCTTATTTGTGGATGAAGCAATGAAAGAAGTAAAAGAAAAAGATGAATGTGGCAAAAGTCTTAAAGGAGAAAAAAATCAGTATGTTACGATTTGCTGGGGACAATGTCCTATTGCAGAACTGACTGAGGAAGATTTTGGATTAACTATAAACCAAAGCAAGGCAAAATACAATGAAATGTAACAGTAATTGATTGCAATAATGATAGATTAAAGATAAAAGTAGAATCAGATGTAATAGGAGAAGTATGTAAATTCTGTTACTTAGGAAGTAAAATTGCAACTGATAGCTGAAGCAGGAACAATGTTAAAAGCAGATTAGCTCTAGTGAGGAGAGCCTTCTTGAAAAAGAGAAATCTTTCAGTTTGAAATATTAATCTAGGATTTAGAAAGAAATTTTTAAAAATGTATGTATGGAACACAGCATCTAATGTTAGTGAAGCATATCAGAAGAAGGAAAATCGGAGCATTTGAAATATGCTGCTATAGAAGGATGCTGAAAATTAAGGTGACAGATAAAGCGTGAAATGAACATGGTTTGGAAATGATGGATGAGGACGAAAGTTTGTGAAAAACTTTTACAGGAAGAATATCCGGATGGTGGCTCATATTTTAAAACATGTAGTGTTGGTTAATTTGTTAATTAAGGGAACAGTTAGTTGAATGCCAAAATTATATGTTGATATAAAGAGGTTAGTGCAAGATAAAGAGAGAGGAGGATTGTGTCAAACCAGTCAAGTGTTTGATGACTGCAAGAAAAAAAAAAAAAAAAAAAAAAAAAACTGTAGCCTCTGTCATGAAAGGACTGATTGCCTTGGGATGATGTGACAGCCTTACACTTCTTCTTGCCTGCTAGTCGTACAATTTCTAGCAGTGCAAAGATCAGGTGGCAGATTTCCAACATACACAGTTTCATACATAAAGTAGCTCAAAATTATTTTTTACCTGCAGGATGCACTTGTTGTACATGTTGCTTTATCGTGGTTCAGTAAGCGTGTGCTTATTGATTTATGGTGCATTTTCGTAAATAAATAGTTATTTGTTGAGATATTGATGGGCACTAAAATATACGCTATTGAAGATTGCAAGCTTTTTAAACCAGTTGCAACTCTGTCTTATAGATAATATTCCTGAAAACATCTGAAGATCATCAAGAAACTTTTCAGAAAACAGTTTATCATCGTTACACCACACTTTTCGCTATACAAGGGTCTTTCAAATTTAAACCAGAATTTTGTTACTTTCATCTGCACAGTAACCTGAGCAGTGTGGTGTGGCAGCAAATCGGTGGAAGGGGTATGGAGAGAGAATAGCCACACCCAGAGTCCTTGCATTCAAATCTGCGATTTTAGTTACATTGTGATTTAAAAAGAAGTAACTACATATATTGAGCAATGCATTATTAATAGTTGTCTCACCTATGAAGGTGTACAATTGAGGGAAATTTGGAATAGACTTCAAGCACGGTTTGGTGATGCTACTCTGAGTAATGACCAAGTGTTCAATTGGACCAAGAAATTTCAGAATTTATGTGATAAAGTGAAAAATCAAAGCCATAGATGGTATCCAGCAACCAGTGTCAATGAAACTAATATTCAGGCCGTGTGTAAGCTTGGGAAAGACAATTGTCACCTTACAGTTGTCAAGATTGCACCAGAGAAGTGTGTAAGTGTTGGAAATGTCCATACCATTATGTAAGATATTCTTGGATACAGAAAAATATTGACAAGTTCAGTTCCACATCTTCTCAATGAAGAAAAGAACAATGTATGGAAAGACATTTCCCAATGAGTTCTGAATCACTTTGAAGAAGATGGAAAGGCTTTTTTGGATGATATAGTGACCTGCAATGAAACATGGATCCATCACCATACTCCAGAAAACAAGGCGACAAGTATGGAGCAGAGGAAAGTGGAAGAAGAAACACCAATCAAGATCAAGTAGTTCGGGACAGTTAAAGGAAACTTGGTTTTGTGACTAAAAAGGTATATTGCTGACTTACTCACATGCTTGAAAGACAATGCATGTGGTCATTCTTATGCTTTCAAAAGATACAAAAAAGGGAGTGGGGCATTCCTAAAAATATCTGTCAGTTATTTAAATCAATTTTACGACATCTTACTTCATTTTCAGTTTTATCCAAAAGCTGATATATTTTTCTCTCAATATGTATTTTGCTCTGAATTTTGTGGCTTGCTTTTCATTTGATGTTTTCATGAAAGTACATTCACCTTCTATCCATCCCCTTCTCCAGATATGATAAAGTATTAATAGTTGATATTAAGTCAAGGTGGTTTAAAAAGTTTAAACTTTTTTTTCTTTGCTGAAGATAAGACCACTAAAGATATTATTCAAGTTCAATACCCATTATAATGTTGTGGAAAGCAAAAATGAAGTTAGAAATTATTTGATTATTAGAACTAACCACATATCTTCTATCATCTTAACTCGCTCCTCGGGTATTTGAATTATGTCATGGGAATCTCCACTGCCACTCTTTTTCAGGTTGTCTTGAGATTTATGTTTCTCTTCCAACTTCTCTCTAAGCCTTTTTTCATCCTCTTGTCTCAGATATGGGATACCTGCAATGATGTGTTTTAAACTGTGATACTAGCATGTTACCAAAGCAAATCAACCATTCAGATTAAAATGAGGGCAAATAAGAGAACCATTCCTTACCATAGCTGATAGGAAAATAACAAGTACTTGCAAAAGATGGAGAGTCTAGTATTTTTTTTAATAATTCAATATTCACAAATTGTTTGTCATCTCTGAAAAGTGATAGTTACTTCTTCTGCCCTTATTTTAATCTGTTAAGCGCTGTCTTTATTTTCTGTTTAATCATTACAGATTTATAAAAACA
>JARYHS010008074.1:323553535-323610922 GCA_031002005.1 Vandiemenella viatica
CCCCTCCCTCCCGAGCCAGTAGTGACACGATGGGGGACCTGTCTCTCAACCACAATATATTATGCAGAAAACTATGAAAGCATCACGGAGATAATCGAAGCTATTGCTATAGTAAATGCAAAGAAATTGTTGCACTCAGTATCAGCTGTACAGGAGTTGACTTATATAAATGCAAATTTTCACAACCTAGAATTTTCAATTGAGAAGTTGGAAGGAGGCACTCTACTGTTGACGAAAGCACTTCAAATCATCCATGAAGTGAGGGCCAAAGGGGCTCCTGGACCAGTTGGGGTGTCTATAGCTAAGAAGCAGGAATTGTTTTAGTCCGCAGTCCAGATTTCAAGCGGATGGAACACATAGGCCATATCCTCTTTGGACTAAAGGAAAAAGAAATTTTGTCCTGGAATCCTAAGGAAATTGCTGACATGAAGTTCGCCCCTCTTACCTCATTTGATGTAGAGCGTAATTTTTCCACATTCAAGAGAATTTTAACGGAAGAGAGAGGAGGGTTTACTCCGGAAAAGCTGTCAAAATATTTCCTTGTTCAGTGTCATATTAGAATTTTTAAATGAGTTGTTTACCATACACAATAAAGACGAAATGTTGTGAACATTATAGTGGTTTATTTTGCATGTTTTAATGTGATAGAGCCATGCTATGTTAGAAGTTTTTAAGCAGTTCTTGACATTGTATTATAAAGTCACAATGTTTTTAACACTATGGCAGTATATATAGCGTGTTTTAAATTTTATTTCTCTTGAAAACGTATAAGTTCCTAAATCAGAATTTTAAAAACCTATAAAAGCCTAAAACGTGAGTTGAAAAAACCTAAATTTGATTTTTAAGAACCTAAAAATCCGAGGCTTAGTAATGACCTGATGGCATCTACTTCCTGCTCGCTATTTATGATTCTACACTAATGCCCATGTCAGCACTTCTGTCTCTTTTGTTTGCAATGTTTTTTTGTTAAAGAATAATCTGTAGATCACATAAAATTATCTGCTGAAAGTCAGCCATCATTTGGGTAATATAAACAAGTAAGATTTTGTGATCTCATCATTTTCATAATGCACTTGTAGTTCTGTTCAATGGATAGTTGTTAACAATGGAAGTAGTGTCACATTCAAGTTTGGTTTTGTGGTTTAACGGAGCAGATTTTAGTAAACTGTTACACTTCCATACTCATTATGAAGAGAGAATAATATTTTATTTCTTCCATTTTTCAAAAAGAGCAATGTTTTACAACAGTATGTCCTATCCATTGTTCAGAAATGAAGTGTAACATGTTAGGGTACTGCTGGAAAGGAAATTTCAACATTTGTGATGTTTCCTGTAAGTTCTGATTTTAATATTTCTTTTTTTTTTTTATGTTTCTTACATTTAGAGATCGGGGAACAACGTGGTACTGCACTAAACATTTCTATTTCTTGGATTATTTATATTTTTGTATTGCAATAAAATGCTTGTTCATCTTTAATAGATTTCCCTGATGTGCTCAAGGAACTTGAGCATGTAATTCCAGCATCAGAATTTGTCTCAATTGATGGTGAATTTACTGGTTTGCGCACAGGAGAAGATATATGTGCATTTGATACTCCTGCACAGTACTACGAGAAATTGCGAAGTGGATCTATGGAATTTCTTCTTATCCAGCTTGGATTATGTGCCTTCATGTATGATGAAGAAAATGGCAAGTAAGTGTTATAAGAGTTTTGTGAGGAAATAAACAGAGATATGACAGTTTTGTTGGTTTTATGCAGTCAATATAATTTGTAATAATTTACAATCACTTATTCTTTAAGCTCATATCAACTTTTCCACACTACATAAATGTAATTGGTGGTGCTTTTGGGTAGAAAATTAGGAAAACACAAAGTCAAAAATATTTATTTTAGATTGTTAGGAAACAAAGGCGCTAAAAGCGGATATATTGAACATTGGATAGGATAAAAAACCACCGCTTACCAAAGAAGGGAATTCCAGCGGCGTTGGTACACGAAAAAAACACGAACACACAAAGAATAAAATTTTCGAGCATGGCTCTTCCTCAGTAGAAGTGAGATGGGTGCTCGCAAGCACTGCCCGCAGCCAACTGTTGGCTGCAGGCAGCGCTTGCGTGCACCAATCTCACTTCTACTGAGGAAGAGCCATGCTCGAAAATTTTATTCTTTGTGTGTTCGTGTTTTTTTCGTGTACCAACGCCGCTGGAATTCCCTTCTTTGGTAAGCGGTGGTTTTTTATCCTATCCAATGTTCAATATATATATATTTTGGTATAGGCCCTTCTTCAGTAAGGAGAATGTTTGTGTGGTTAGGGCTTGTGTAGTATAAAAAGGGGATAGAAGAATCTTTTCAGAAAAAAATTAATGTCCATAACAATGGGCTCCTCTGTCTAAATGGGGAATGATGGTTTCAGGAAACCGAGCGTGGTGGGCGATTGGTTAACGTTCTGCCCTCGCATTCGGGAGGACGTGGATTCAAATCCCTGTCCGGGCATCCAGATTTAAGTTTTCCATGGTTTACCCAAATCGCTCCAGGCAAGTGCCAGGATGCTTCCTTCAAAAAGGATGAATTCCTTCCTGTTCCTTGTTCCCAGTCCCATCCCGCCTCTAATGACCTTAGCCGTGGGTTCAGGAAGCTGAGAGTGGCGTATAATGTATGAAGAGTGTGTATCTCCTATTTGGTATATAGTCAAATTTCTTGTGCAACCTCTCTTCTTCACAGCAACAAAATCCTTGGTTCTTCAGTCATTATTTCCCTGATTAGAAATCTGTAAACAACATTGTGAAAATAGCTGTGAATTTCTACATTCCAGTCTAGAAATGAGGCTGCTCCTTCAAAACAATAATCGATGTCCCTCCCAAAATATTCTTAAATCTCCAAACCTCAGCAGTCTCTTAATACACAATTAATAATCCATTCTACCTACCAAATGGTTCCTTTTCCTTCTTTAAATCATATTGCAAAACCTGCAACATGCATCCAGCCACTGTCTATGACTCATATTAATGTTCCTCACCATTGGGTATGTCATATGAAACTTGCAGGTTATTTTGTGACATGCTTTGTACATTGGTCTTGTGATGGTACTCTTGTCCCCAAGAATGAGTGGCCACAAGCAGACAGTGAATGTCTAAGTGTCTACCCCTTATTAGCAGACAGGTGCTACCGAATCATAAGAGCTTTATCTGAGTGTACTAGTTCCTCAGAAATCAGACTTTACTGTTATAGTCCTGGACCTTCGCCTTGAGGTAGCTTTCCATGGCCCCATGATTTTGTGGCAATGCTGGACCATCTCACACTGACGGGCTGTAGGAATAGAGCTGTCCGTTATGGCCCATGCTGGCCTGTGGTGGCATGCCTCAATTCATCATCGTTCGGTTACTTCAAAGTTGGGCAATCAATGGAACATACAGTGTTTGGAGTAGAGGTATGCACCGTATCCTTCCCTACTGTACACTACTTTGTACGGGTGAACCTGTACTTTCATTTCCCACCGTACTCTCAATTTGTGCGTAATTGATATGGAGCAGTCAAAACTAAAATCATTTTATAGTTTTTGAGTGCATACAAAAACGAAGCAGGTATATAAAAACACCAAAATTGCAGAGCAATGTGCATGATACATGGAGTAGAATAAAACATAAAATAAAGGATGCTAATATCCTGATTAAAGAATTCAAGAAGAAAAAGAACAACTTAATGTCAACTTATGGGAAGTTACATAGAAAAATTAAAGAATCTATGAAGACGGGCAGTGGTGCAGGTGATATTTATAAGCATGATTGGCCATTATATATTGTTGTGTCTGCACTTTTAGATGATGTGTATACAATCTGGGTGGGGTGGAGATGGGTGATGACACCTACCAGCATCCATTATTATTCTTTTTCTCTTTGTTCAGTAAGCAGTGCACACTGATTTTTTTGTTTAAAAAATGTTGGAATGATAGCTGTAATGACACTAGGCTACATGTCACACAAACCAAACACAAGCTATATCAGGTGGCACAGGCTCGGCTATGGCACAAGATAATGCATAATATTTGGTGTGGCCTGGCATGACCCACAAAATTTTGGGCCTGGCTTTACATAGCCTCCTTTTTACTTTCTCCCCACCTACCTCTTTCTGTATTGTCTTTCTTACGCTTTTCTCTTGATTTTTTCTTGAGACCACTAAATTTTGGTTATTTGTTGTGCCTAGTGTTGTAAAAAACGTTTTTTTTTTTTACTTGAAAAAAAAATGAAAAAAACTGTGGAAAAAAACATGTTTTTTTTTTCTGGGACATGCTTTTTTTCATAACTACTAAATTTCATATTTTTAAGAAATTTATCATTTAATATGACTGTTTTAGAGTTTATACTAAGTACTTATCTTAATTTTTAAATCTACTATGTTTTTCTGGTTCAGTAGAAAAAAAAATTACAAAAATATTGGCAACATTGACTGAAGTATTCTTTTACGAACGGGGATTTCCCGAATAGGCTAGGTTACACGATAAGGAATCCCTGTTGTTTGGATTGATACTCACTATTTGAACTAGTGCTGCCAGCCCTACAAATTTATCTGTAGACCTACGGATCTTTTGAAAAAATTAGGAATTTTAAATTTATCAACTATTTTTGCCTCTTTTTTATTACTTATTGTGCTTTCCTTATATTTGTATACTTGTTAAACTCGCAGCATATAGTGATACTGAGTCATTAAATTGTCCGTTATTATTAATCATTTCCTTGCAACTGTTGGCATAAACCAACGATTGAAAAGAAATAAAGCTCCTATTTTGTATGATAATAGATTTAAATTCAAACTAAAAAGACCGTAATATGGAACTATTGGCTTAGTCTTTATGCACAGTGCGTACTTTGCTCACAATTTAAAATTGCAATCTCAAAATCTTTTGTGTACAATACAACCAGTAAAAGAAAATGTAACTACTTCTGAAGTTATGGATCTAGAGGAGACAGAAGAAGAAACAGAAAATTCTGACTCTGACTGAACTAGTTTTGGTATTACTGATACTAGTGAATGTGGTACTGACCAAGAGGATGGATAAAAAATTATGTTACCTATACAGATACATTTATGAATCATTATGTAAAACATTATATGATTTAGTAAGATTTAAAACACACGTGTAAAATGTAAATTCCGTAAATAAAACTATAATTTATCAAATATATTGTTATCTGGAGAAAAAAAAAACAAATTTAGAAAAAAAACCAGTGTGCTAAGTTTTTTTTTTTTTCACAAATCTGATTTTTTTTTTTCAATTTGCAACATTAGTTGTGCCGTAGGGGATGAAAATTCACAATGGTACATTCTACATTGAAGCCTGGCTCAAAGCTTCTCTCCCTAAGCCAAAATATTACAAGGGTTTGTAGTGCTGATTTCCCTAAAGAGGAAACTGAACTCGATGATAACATACATAGAAATCAATTTAGCACATTTAAAAAGTTTGTAATAGAGCACTAAGTATAGTTGAGAAGCAGTGGGAACAGTTAAGAAAGAATAGAAAAAAGGGGAAGTAAATTTAATTCGAAAACAGAAAGTCAGTATAAGCTTGTAAAGTTTACTCTGTAATAATGAGTTTAGGAGGCTGAAGAACATAATCTAGAAAGAGTATCGGGGAGGGATCATACACACACAAAATTAGATAAGGATGTAATAGTATAAGATGTTTGATTAAGGATATGCTGAATAATATTATGGATAAGGACAATGGAAAACTGAATATATAAGGTGGAAATATTAAGCAGAAAAAGGAGTAAGCAGACAGATTAGAAATGTATGTTGGTGATAGTATGAGAGAGATGAACAGGTTTAAAGATAGGCATGTTACAAATTGGAAAGATAACATTTTAACATACCTTATTATTATTCTTGAATCATAAACATCAAATACACACTTAAAAACATTGTACAAACTAACAGCTTTAAACACATCTCGCCCAGTACTTCGTAACCTCAAATGCATTCGGTTTTGCTCGAAACAGGTCATCTTTGTTGCACGATGATGGGCACATGAGGTACTCGAGCATATGGTTCATCGTTTGGTCCTCACCATATTCGCACTTAATACTGGTAGCATCAGTATAACCCCATTTCACTAGATGTTACTTGGACCTGCCCACTCCTGTTCACAATCAATTTAAGGACTGCCAGACGTTCTAGTCAGAAGACCAGGTGGCAAGCTCTCTGAAACTGTCGGTGGTCCCAAGATGTTAGGGACCTTCGTTTTCCACAACCGTACTTTTGCCTTTTCAGGTGACCCAATTAGTTCCCACAGCATTCTCAGGAAGCTTTTCCTGTACTTGAATCTCTGGGCTGGCAGTGTATGGCTGAACAGTGGATGAACACTTTCCCGTTCTACTTTTTTCCTCTCCTTTTTCACAGCAACTTCTCTCCGGATACTGGGTGGTGCAATCCCTGAAAGCAGGTAAAGCCTGTCAACTGGGGTAGGCATTAGGCAGCCTGTCACTAGTCTACAGGTGTTATTGAGGGCTACATCCACCTGTTTGGTGTGAGATGATGAATACCAAACTGGGCATGCAAATTTTGCTGCAGAGTAACAAAGGGCCATTGCTGATGTATGTATAGTTTGTGGTTGACTGCTCCTCTGTGATCCAACTGGTTTGCACAGTTAGTTGTTTCTGGTAGAGATCTTTATTTTGCAATTCATGCAGTGTTTCTTATATGTGAGGGTTCTGTCGAGTGCCACTCCCAGATATTTTGGGGTGTGTCATGTCTGCAGTTCAATACCTGACCACATTATTTTCAACTTACGCTAAGCTTTCCTATTTTTAGGTGAAATGTACACACTTCAGTTTTTGAAGAGTTAAGTCTTAAGAGATTTTCCTTTAATAGCTTGATAGGCCTTCAAGGGCAGCAGACAAATTTCTTTCTCCAACTTCAAGCTTTGTGCCCTGTGAGGTTAGGGCAAGGTCATCAGCGTACACGAAGCTACTGGTAGCCGGATGTAATGGCTGATTGTTTGTTTAAATGTTGAAAAGAATTGGGGCAAGTACACTGCCTTGAGGTAGACCATTTTTTTTTGTACCCTCCATCGGCTGCACCGTCCTTGAAATTACAAAAAAAAAAAAAAAAAAAAAAAAAAACCTAAAAGCTTCACAATTGCTGGAAAACAGTTAAGAATTTGAGAAAGAGTACAGTAGTTATTCATCTACTCTGATAACAACTTGAACAATTGCTTTTATGATTGGGACATATCCTACTAAGCCAGTCGGAACCTGAAGAAATACGGGGTTTTGAATACGAGGCCATAGTTGAGATACCAACAGATTCAGAAGAATTGTTTACAATCAATGTGTTTTAGCATATGATCGACACAATTGAGAATGAGTTGGTCACACAGTGTACACAACTATCCAAATTTAATGAAACATTGTCGTTCTTACATATGAACAAAACAATTCCTGAAAAGTCTGAATTGGAATAATCCTGTGCAGATTTAGAAACAAGTTTAACTGATGGAGAAAAATGTGACCTGGCTGTTAATTCATTTAGGAACTTTTTAACTGAAACTGTTGATGATGGGGCTTGAATCAGCAGAACCAATAACAGTTCAACTTATGAAACAAATGTTTGGCAAGATATTTCTGAATGTGTGGACAGCACTTCGAATTTTGCGAACCATACATGTAACTGTTGATAAAGGAGAATGAGGTTTCAGTAAATTAAAAATTAACAAAACTTATTTACGGTAAATGTAAACTCTAGAAAGACTGTCAGATCTTGCAATTTTATCAATAGAAAATATTATTGTGGGAATTAAGTTTTTCCCGGCGTATTAATGAACTAAACTTTTCTCGGGTTTTCTGCCGGATAATATTTTTATTTAAATCATCGTACAACGTTTCGGCAGCAACCTCCGCTGCCTTCATCAGGTACTGCGTCATATAGAAGCTCAGACAGTAACTGCCTCACGGACGACCCGGAACTTCCATAAGTAGCCTGCTACCGGCGAGAAATTTTCCGCTGCTCCGCCATTGGTCGCCGCTTCAATCGACCCCAAACGGGGTTGAACCGGATGGCCGCAGCTGACTGGCAAATGACACCAATGATGATGATGATGGTTCATCACGTGGCTCCACGGAAGTCACAGCCGTACTCTACGCCATTGCTTAACAGGAAGCAATTAGTAAAAATGCATATCAAGACTCCACAGCGACGGTCACCCATCCAAGTGCTGACCCGACTAAACGTTGCTTAACCAGCAGTAGCATCACGCTCAAAGCTTCTCCACGAGCGGCATTAATCAAGCTGGCCAATCACAGCGCCAGAACTCCTGATTGGCTCGGAAGCGGCGGATCAAACTTCCCATTGGTCGTTACGTCAGTAACGTATCTAACACGATGTAATTTCAAATTGTACAATTGGCTCCGCTCAGGAAAAGGCCGGAGTCTCTGTTAGTGTCGTTGTTACTTATGATGATGCATTACGTGGCTCCACGGAAGTCATAGTCGTTCTCTACGCCATTGCTTAGCAGGAGGCAATTGGTAAAAATGCATATCAAGACTCCACAGCGACGGTCACCCATCCAAGTGCTGACCAGACTAAACGTTGCTTAACCAGCAGTAGCATCACGCTCAAAGCTTCTCCACGAGCGGCATTAATCAAACTGGCCAATCACAGCACACGATCTCCTGATTGGCTCGGAAGCGGCGGATCAGCCTTCCCATTGGCCGACACTTCAAGACGGCGTACTCCCGGACGGTTGTGTCCAACACGTTGTAATTTTAAATCTTGGACAATTGGCTCCCATGCTTCGCTCAGGAAAAGGCCGGAATCTCTGTTAATGTTGTTGTTACTTATTCTAATCTCCAGAGATTCTCTGATTACCGAATCCCAGAAGTATGATATTTGAGCCAAAACTTTAGTATTTTCAAAATTTATGTTATGAAAATTTGAAATTACATCGTGTTAGATACGTTACTGACGTATCGACCAATGGGAAGTTTGATCCGCCGCTTCCAAGCCAATCAGGAGTTCTGGCGCTGTGATTGGCCAGCTTGATTAATGCTGCTCGTGGAGAAGCTTTGAGCGTGATGCTACTGCTGGTTAAGCAACGTTTAGTCGGGTCAGCACTTGGATGGGTGACCGTCGCTGTGGAGTCTTGATATGCATTTTTACTAATTGCTTCCTGTTAAGCAATGGCGTAGAGTATGGCTGTGACTTCCGTGGAGCCACGTGATGCACCATCATCATCATCATTGGTGTCATTTGCCAGTCAGCCGCGGCCATCCGGTTCCACCCCGTCTGGGGTCGATTGAAGCGGCGACCAATGGCGGAGCAGCGGAAAATTTCTCGCCGGTAGCAGGCTACTTATGGAAGTTCCGGGTCGTCCGTGAGGCAGTTACTGTCTGAGCTTCTATATGACGCAGTACCTGATGAAGGCAGCGGAGGTTGCTGCCGAAACGTTGTACGATGATTTGAATAAAAATATTATCCGGCAGAAAACCCGAGAAAAGTTTATTTCAGAAAATATTATTGCCTGAGGATAAAAGCGTGGAAGATGCCAATCTGGGCCTTTTAATTATGATTTTATTTAATCATTTCTGTGTTTGTTTTTGTGGTTTTTAAATATTGAAAACTAAGTGAATTTAACATATACGTGATGTGAGCATTTTGTTCACCATGGTGGCTTAAATAAACCTGTTCAGACATATAGGATTCCTTTTCACTGCTGTTGTTTCTTATTCATACTGTTGCTGCCCTATACTAATCTTTCTGAGGTTTGAGTTATTGGTAATAAATAAAGGCTATCTTCTGCCCATGGCTTTGCTTGAGTAGAATTCATAACACATTCATACACATATTTGTATTTGAATCCCACACGAACTACTTTTTCGATTGGGATTTAAATAGATAGCCAATACATTATTCCAAGTTTTATTTTAGGCCATTCAGCCAGTAAGAACATCCAAGCAAACAAACTTTTGCATTTATAATATTAGTAGGATGTAAAAAAAAATTATGCTATCTTCAATCATGAATAAGTGATTGCATATTTATTGCGCCACAGTGAGATCTCGCACCACCAAAAAAAATTGCTAGGGCCACCTCTGGACAGAACGATTCACTACACAATAAAGAGTTGGGTTAAATGAAATTGTAAAGTGGGGAAAAAGGTATTCATCCCATGTATAAATTTGGTTGTAAAGATATACTTTCTCTCTAACTTCAATCTGATAAGGTCTTTTTAAACAATTTGTAAAGGTAATGTATGCAACAGGAAGGTTTGGTACTGTTGAAACATATATCTTTATGTTTCACCAACAAAAGTAAAGGACGATGAATTTGTTGGACCTCTAATTAGAGAACTTAAGAGAAATCTAGATTTAGAAACATATCTAACTAAAAAAATAATCATGAGTTTATTCCAAAAGGATTGAATTTTTTGGGGTTAAATTTCTCAAAATTATATGTAATTGATGAATCAAGTGATTGATGTGTATATGGATTTTTGGTGCAACATGTCTCTAAAAGTTCACTCTCTGACCTCACTTCTAGATCACTTTTCAATGTTTAATCGTATGAACATGGTGAAATCTTTCATAAAGACGTACATGCACATTGTGGAGGAGGTAAGAAAGCTAGATGTCTTTCATGCTAGCAAAAAAAAAAAAAATGTACACAATGTTGTTCAATGTTGTTTCTATGATTATATTGTAAATGTTGTTTCACAAATGACAATTATAATTTTTTAACATAATAAAATGAGTGTGCACATGGAAAGGAAAGATAAAGTAGAACCATTACTCACCAAGGTTGATGGGAGGAGGACTACAATGACAAAAAGCACTACCTAAACACAATTTTGGGCAATGCCTTTACTGATTTACCCACAGTCAACACAGCCACATGAATGGTGGTTTTGAATGTTTCAATCAGAGCAGACATGGTGGAAGTGACAAACACAATATCAGTGGAAATGTTACTTGCACAAAAGAAAGTAATTATAAGAAAATAAATAAACATGGATGATATAAATGAGGAAAATTATTTTAAAATATGTTGACGATTAATAATATATTTACAGTTGATTTTCTGCTATTGCCCTTTTCCGGTTACTTGATTTCCACTACTTTGTCTCAGCAGCCATATTCCTGAAGTCTTCTGTTTAACATGGCTTCTACCGGATCTTCCTTCCAGCTTCTCAGTGGTCTTCCTCATTCCTTTCTACTGGTTGGTGTCCATTTCCAAACTTTTTTGGCCACCTGATATCTCTCATTAGCTGAAGATGACTGAGCCATGTGCAACATTTCCTTTACGTTGTGTCTGTAATTGTACTTTCCACATTAATTTATTATTCGTCTGTTTGTATCATTTCTAATGTCTTCTAATTTTGATATATGACTACTACATCTCCACAAATCCTTTTCAAAGGACAACAATCTGTCTTTATCTCATTTTGTTGTTTCTCCTGCTTCTGAACCATAAGTGTATATTCTTTCCATCATATCATACTTTTAAAAAAAAATTCTTGTTACATAATGGTGATTTAAGTTGACCAAATACCCTTTTCCCGCATCCTATCTTGTTGAGCCCATCCTCATGACTTTTACTTCTGGATGAAATGTAACACCTAGGTATCAGAAACATGAACAGTATTTAACTGTAGTTGATCTAGTGTTGAGGTTGCTGGGAAGGTTTTCTGTCGTGTAATCAATTTTTTTCCACATTCATGATAAGTCCACCTTCTTGAATTCATCTTTAAGGTTCCTCAACACACAGTTAGCAACATCTTGGTCGCCAGATTACCATATCATTGGCAAACAACAAGATATATAGAGTCTAATCACTGTTCAGGAGTCCCATGCCACTATATTTATATTTACACTTTTTAAGCACTTCTTGTGCATATATTTTAAATAGAAGTGGTGCCATTGTCTTGGAGTTTTTGTCATACCAAACTGGAATTTTTTCCCTTTTACGTAGGCTTCACTGATACCATTTTCTCTCATACTATGCCATCACTTATTCAGTGGCACTGTATAAGCCCTTTAAAAATCAATGAAGATGAGATGTATAATAGTCTAGTAATGGGTTAATCAATAGGGGGTCTCATAAACTGTAAGAACCTTAGAATTTTGGCAAATTCTAGTTTTGCTTATGTTGGACTTAGAAATTTCGAGAACAGTAGTTTTCAACTTTAAGGAATTTTCCTGCAATCTTTCCTACAGTTACAATTCGTCATAAAAATCATTTTAAAGTGTATTTATCGTATCGGGAAACTTTTATTTTAAGAGATATTCTGGTTTGTTCATGTTTTGAAACACACGATCAGAATAATAAAATTCTAAGATTTGTAATATGTTTAAATCGTGTAAAGTGACAGATGAACTTTTATCACCAGCTGTAGTCAGCATTGTTCCTGATATTTTAGTAATAAAATTAAAGAATTCGGCAAAGTTTAATTAAGAAAAAAATGAACTTTTTAATTAAAATGAATATTAATTTGAAATTTATATCAGTAGACAGCCCTAATTAAGACGATTCTGAATATATAATTGTTTTGGTAAAAAGTTTAAACATTTGTCTAGTAATTAAGTTTTTGAAAATAAATTGTCGCGGATTGTTGTTGAAGCACGTAAAAATCCAGAACACTTGGAGATTTTCCCCGATCGCATTAGAATGTGTCACTACGCGAAGGTTGAACAATAGACATTTAAAACTAATCACTTAAAAATACTCACTAAATATCCGTTGATCTTCTATTAAATAGGTCTAAACACTGTCAGACTTTAATTGCGTTTTAAGCTCTTGTTCATTTAATTTGCTGGGTCATATTTTGGCTAGGCCACGGTAGAAAGTTGTGTTTCGGCTGTGACGTCATTGAACCTATATAAACTCGTGCTTACATGTGACCGCGTCTGTCTTTCGTCTTTGGTTTGATTTTCGTCTGTCTGTATCCTGGGAGCATTAAGTGAGTGAGTCTGCGCAAGTTTGGTGTAGGAGCGGGGAGGAAACGGTTAGATGTTCGCGCCATTGGGTTGGCCATGTTGGTACTTTGGTGTGATGGCCTGCGAGGATAACTGTTAACATGAACATATAAATTTACAAAAAAGGGGTCCATCGGTGAAATTTCTCTCCACAATCTGCAATATTTTGGAAAAGTGTGTTCGATTTGCCTACTCAACGATTAAATGCAAATTTTGGTAAATGTTACTTTGGAAATAAAACTTTGAATTTTGTGGAAGTGAACTTTTGTCATTTCGTAGTTATCTTGAAACCTTTTCTAGATTTGTGGTTTAGTAACAGATCTAGTGGCGACCTTCAAGCATTTAAGTTGAGTTTCTGTCAGGCTACATGGTCAAATTCAAATTATTTTATACATCTTTCCGCAGAACTTTGAATCCTCTTAAACTGTTAGTTGAGGCGCTAAGGCGATACTACAGCCCCGGTATCAGCCTTGGGTCTTACAAAACATTGTCATGCTGAAGATATTTTTTTCACCCTTATCTTGTATGTATTGGTGAGAGTATGAAGAAACGAAGTTTTCGATCTCAAATGTCCTCAGCACAGTTTATGTGGCCTAAAAACATCAAAATTTTGGTACTTTTTTCATTTTTTGGTCTACAACTACTTTCTGATGAGTCCCAACAAGAAATACTTTATTTTTAATTAGCAGAGTTTCCGGCGTTGCCCGATATAGTTGGCTATTTTTATTCACGCAATGAGAAATATGTGTAAAAAGTTTTATAAAATTCGCGGCAACCATTTTCGGAATTAAAGCAAACCTATATACACCCACCTCCTACCAAGATAGAGGTTGCTTTAAGTTTATTTAAATGTACACTATTCCTTGTGCTTTTGGTGACGTTTTTCTTCTGATCCAGGCCGTATTTCAACCTAACCACCACAACTAAAAAGAAAACAGGACACCTATTGTATATGTTCACCGCGTAATTCCTAGTGTAAATTTTTTTCTGGTCCATCTAGCCATCTCAATTTTGTGATACGATGTCTCGAGAACAAAGAGAGGTATCAAAAAAATGGTATTCTTTACTTTCGATTTGTCTCGTCGAGTTACAAAAGAATTCATCAAATATGGTGCTGGTGAATTTTTTTCTGGTCCAGGCAGCATTCTAACCTAACAAACTCAATTTTGAGATACGATATCTCAGGAACTAAGAGAGGTTTCAAAAATGGTATTCTTTACTTTTAATTTGACTCATTGAGTTGCAGAAGAATTCATGATCAAATATAGGGTTTGAGAAATTTTTCCTGACCACTTTTCAGCCTCAGTTTTGACATATATCTCGAGAACTAAGTGAAATATAAAAAAAAAAAAAAAAAAAAAATTCTTTACTTTCGATTTGTCTCGGATATACACAAATCGACCATAAAATTTATCAAATTTCAGTGGCTCGGATATTGTAGAATCCCCCACATTTTGAATGAATTTTCAGAATTTGAAAGCTTGAGGTCGAAGTTAAAATTTAAGGCATGTCTTAAGATGTTACGACACATTTATTTTACGAATGCTCTAGCAATACCTGAAAATTTCTTAGTCGATTTTAACTGAGTTTTCACAGTATCAACACAAGTTATAAATTGTGACAGCATGGTTAAGAAACTTCATTATTACATTACTAAACAATACTGGATTATGTTAGAAACTCACATTTATTCAATTGTGAAGTGAATTAATATACTTATTGCTCCAAATGCCAGATATTTTAACTCCGTGGATTCTGCCTTTTATACTGTTATCAAAAGTGAATCCAGAATAATATTATCGTAAATAATGCTGATGGCCAGAGACATTGTAGTTTTACTGCCAGAGATCATGGTTAAAGAAAATCCCTGTTGCTTTTTCATTATTAATTTCTCGCATTAAATACGGCCATCTGTGTCGTTTAAAAACTAAATCTCCCCAATTAAAGGATAGAATATTACAAGTTATGTTTAGCGTGGAGTATTCACCATAGGTATTACTATTAACTGCTTTTGATGCTTTCATTATAGGCTATGGTCAGAAACATTGTAGTTGCAGGGATGCCACATCTAGTGGTTCCATCTTTAATATCTTTCACCACACGTTAAGAATTTCATTTAATGCTCCAGCGTTATGTAATGTAGAATCATTCTAAGTTTTAAAATGGTGACAACCCCATCCAAATCTGCTCAGTAGTTTGAGTTTATATTTTTCAAATTTATCCGTTTTTCGTTTTATAGATACAGATATAGATTTGTAAGAGGACAAAATTTCCTAAAACTTTTGTAGTAGAAAGTTTTTTCTAAACTCAAAACCAGGCAAGCTACAGTTGAAAATCGACAAAATTTCACTAAAAGTTGGGTTTCCATCTACTTTGTCGCCCTAAATGACTTGGAACCCTTGTATACATACATAATTGATATATAAAGATTTCTGTATGACTTAGTATATATATGTACTGTACTTTGATTGCTGATGGTCAATTCAATAATCTTATAACACTGTTGGTTGGGAAATCCCGAAGGATTTTTCAGCTGCCAGGTGACAGTGTTTTCTATTCACCGCGCAATGAGTCCCTTTGTGGCTCTCTAACCTAACAAGGTAATCGTACCAGGTAAAGGGAACCTACGGTATAACGTGGAATCTGAATCACAGAAGTGTTCTTGCTTATTTCCTATTACACAGCAAGCTGTATCAGAACTGAAGGTCATGTTAATGGCCTTTGAAAATCACAGCTGAGACCGGGATTTCAAACTCCAGTCAAACGACTTAACCACTGAGCTACCAAACCACTCTATGACTTATGGTATTTGTACCAATTTGAAAAATGTGTTTGCAAGAATGAAACATAATGTTATGCCATAAACTTTATTTACACACTCAAAATTAAGTCATAATAAGTAAAACATAAATCAATTTCTTTGCCATTTGTTTTCCATTTGAATTTGCTCCGTACTGTAAGGTATCTATCAAATTTTGTAGCTGCGTGATAGAATTTTATTCCCAGAACCATGAGTTAGGTTGAATACTAGTATTTAATTTTTATAGTCAGTTTCTATGATAATTCAACATAGAAAGCAGTTTTACAGTTGTTGAGATAGTATTTTGCATTTTAACATTCTTCAGCATTCGCCTGGAATGAGATTTTAAAAGTTCATATCTAAATTATTTATTTTCGGGTAAAATATTAAAGTTACGAAATTTCTCTTAATAACTAAAGTTAACATTTACTTCAATATCTAGCGATTTGTAAAATTTCATAGTGATAGTATTATTTTAGTTGTCAAGGTCAACAAGTTGTATGATGAAACCTTCAGATGTGAGATGAGAAACTAATCAGTTACCGGAAAGATTCTCATGGGAAGTGCAGCCACCAGGATTTTCCATGCTCCGTGAGTACCAGAACTTTCCTGGTTAGCAGCCATAGCGAGCGAGTGAGTTTTCAAGTAGCAGTGCACGAGACAAGATGCAAACTAGTGTAGTAGCAATCAGTTAGCTTTGAAAACCTTATGCTCGCTAACATGCAGCGTAGATCATTCAGTTTTATTATAATGTTGCGTTAAGATAGTGTTTTGACAAATGAGGCCTCGGGATTGTTTAAATTGAACAAACAGTTGAACAATGGGAACGTGTGATTCACTTTTATTTAATTTCTACAACTAAAAAGTTTGAACTGTGAACTATGGAGTGTGGTCTGGCTCGAACAGTTAATCAAATCTGCAAACATTTCTTCTGGTTACTTGTCCTATCGGCTGTACAGTTTTCTGACTGTAAAATTTGAAGGATATAGTTACCTAGTAATAGTGGACTTGTGAACATCATTTTAACTTACACCTTTCCGTAGCTTTTCGGTTTGAATAAGCTGTGTGGCGACTGAGTTATTATATTTAAGTCAGAACTGTAGCATCCAAGGCTACACACAGTCAGAGCTAAGACAACGTGTTTATGCAACCACCCCAGTGCACATCTACGTCTTACAGTGCTTCAAGGGAACAAAACTGTCTATATATGATGCATTTATATCTCTTAAAGAAGCAACACCCGACATAAAAAGATTTTGTGTGTGTGTGTATGAAGGATATCTCCTGCATAAGGTTATGTGGCATCATAGTGAAAACTTTGGTTCCATTTATGGAAAATACGAGGCATAATTGAGAATTCACTATGGATCCAATATCAGTTAAATTTGACGGATTCCGAAATTATGCTGCGCAGAGAGGAGTAAAGTCGTCTGAAAGGTTCTGTCATTTGAAAACATCAGATACTTCAGCAGTCATCATTTCCAGTGGAGAAACAAGTGCTACAGTGACACAGCAAATGGGAGCAGCAAGAACTGTGTAATTATGATACTAATGCAAAAACTGAAAAAGGAGGTATCCAAGTTCAAAAGAAGATGCAGCTGGATTGATTGTTGATGCAGCTATTTCCCAAGCAGCAAAATCTGACAGTGTGATAATTCTAAGTCACTACATTGGCTGTCAAGTTCTGCGAATGGGCCTTGGTTACACGAGATTTGTACTTTAATAAACCAGTGAAAGGCAAGGATGCAGGTTTATGGTACTCGGCCACTTCCTTCAAGTTTGAAACCACACATATCCTCTTCATCCATGCATTTACAGGATGTGATACAATATCCACATTTTTCGGCTATGGGGAAAAAATACTACAGCCACATTCAACACCAACCACATTTGAAAGTAACATGCATGCTAAATTCTCAAAACTCCTAGCCTCTGGAAACTAGCATCTGGAAACAGACATGGGAACAGTTCATATTGGAACCATATGGACAAATTGCTTGTGGAACATTGGAAGGCTCATATACGAAATGTTTATGAAATCTGCCCCAAAAATACATTCAACTTAGCACGGTTGCCACCAGTATCAGATGCGGCATGTATCACCAAGTGCAAGCATGGCTGGGTAGATAAACTTACCCATTGTCAGTGAAGGAATGGCTCATCAAGTCTTTTTCCAGTTACAATAATGAAAGACGCTGCACCTGATTTCATTCCGAAGGTTGTTCCATTTCCTTTGTACTTCACCATACAGCTATCGCAAATCTGAACTTCACTGTTTAGCTGTTTGCAAAAACTGCTCAAGCCTGTCTCATAAGAACATTCCAATCTGAACTAGACAAAGGAGAAAAAATAGTCTTCAACCTCAAGGAAGCTGCTCCTGATGTAATGGAAGATTGAGACATATTTCTTGATGAGGATATTCATAAGTTGGGACCATCCAAATGGAGAAGAATTTGATTTATGGTAATTTTTCAACTTATTAGGAATTTATTATGACTTAATAACTTTATGCCATAACACTATGCATTCATTTTCTCTCTATTACCGTCAGTAATAGAGAAGGTTGGTAACTCAGTGGTTAAGGCATCTGACTGGAGTTTGAAATCCCGGTCTCAGTTGTGATTTTCAAAGGCCATTAACACCTTCAGTTCTGATACAGCTTGCTGTGTAATAGGAAGTAAGCCAGAACACTTCTGTGGTTCAGATTCCACGTTATGCCATAGGTTCCCTTTACCTGATACGATTACCTTGTTAGGTTAGAGAGCTACAAAGGGGCTCATTGCGCGGTGAATCGAAAACACTGTCACCTGGCAGCTGGAAAATCCTTCGGGATTTCCCAACCAACAGTGTTATAAGATTATTGAATTGACCATCAGCAATCAAAGTACAGTACATATATATACTATGTCATACAGAAATCTGTATATATCAATTATGTAAGTATACAGGGGTTCCAAGTCATTTAGAGCGTCAAAGTAGATGTAAACCCAACTTTTAGGAAAAGTGTAAAATTTTGCTGATTTTCAAAAAAACTGTAGACTAGTCTAGTTTGTGATTTCAGGTAATAATGTCTGAAGTAGTTAGTCTAGTTTGTAATTTCAGGTAATCTGAAGTAGTAGAGCTGATGAAGACAACTGAGCCGGTTGTCGAAACGTTGTCGTTTTTCAACACTATCCGGCTGAACTCCTGTTAAGAATTCATTGTTAAAAAATTTTGACACTTTTTGGCCACAGAAAATTGTGCCAAGGATGTCAGAGGTGGAGAACTTGGTTTCTTCATACTCTCACCAATATATGAACATATGAGCTAAATACAAACATTTAGGAACTTTGGTTTAATCTAAAATAAATAATATGGACCAGTTTAAATGTATTTGTTACTAAGAAATTTATTAAGGTTAGTAAAATCTTTCCATGGTTTAATTGGGAAGTGAGACATTTTCTCAGGATGCAAAGGTGTTTACATGTCACGGTGAAGAAATCGGGGGACTCGTCCAATCACGCTAAATTAATCCAGTTGCGAGCAGTAGTGCGTAAAGCAATGCGTTATGCATTTAAAGAATTCAAGTCAGGAATTTATCCTAAGATCTGATTATTAATCCAAAAAAGTTTAAAGGAACAAGAGGCTCTAGTTAGGTTATGATGTTACTGATTAAGGAAAACAGGGAATTATCAGAAACTAGCATATTTTGAATAACATATTTAAAAATGCTTTTACAACAGAAAACATACATGAGATTCCAATCATATATATTATTTCTATATGGTGTTTTTTTGTCACAAGCCGTTATCTCCCTTCATACCTAACCGAAATCAATGAATGAGGTGTCATATTAAAGCTTATGGTCTCCACCTTGGTCACATTATATTTTAAGAAAGGATTTTTCAGAATTCGACCCTTAAAGGGCAAAAATGTCAGTATTTCTAAAATGCTGTTTTTTGTGTTATTAGTCATCTCCCTGGATACCTATCTGAAATCGTTTAATGAAGTATCATTTTTAAAGATTAAGGTCTCCGCTTTGGTGAAATCATATATTAAGGAAGAATTTTTTTGGAATTCAACCCTTGAAGTGAAAAGGTATCATTGATTCTACAACACATTTTTGTGTCTCGAGCCATTTATCTCCCTTCATAACTAACTGATATAGATAAATCAGGTATCATATTAAAGAGTAAGGTTTCCACCGTGATAACATTATATTTTAAGAAATTTATTTTTTGTAATTCGACCCTTAAAGGACAAAAATGTCAATATTTCTAAAATTCATGAGCCATTTATCTCCATTAATATCTAACCGAAATCGATAAACGGGATATTGTTTAAAATATTATAGTATCCACTTTGGACACATCATATTTTAAGAAAGAACTTTCTTTAAATTCAACCTTTAAGTGGCAAAAATATTATCATTTCAAAAACCTTTTTTTTTAACTTGCTTTATGCCTAACCGAAATCGGTAAACGAGGTATCATTTTAAAGGCCAAGGTGTCCGCTTTGATCACACCATATTTTATAAAAGGAATTTTTTGGAATTTGACCCTTAAATGGCAAAAGTATCAATATTATCTGGATGTTGTGGATCATTTTCCTCAGTTGCTGATCATATTAATAAATAAATTACGCCAAAGCAATTGACTTTTTTGTGTTTATTTGTCTCCCGTACGCGTTTCACTTCTTTTGCAGAAGCATCTTCAGCGGGATTTTTCTGTTAATTATGTACAAAAGTTTGTAATCAGGTCATGTTTGTGGTTTGTACAGTGGAATGAATTATTATCTAACTTATAATCTACTTACATTTTTTGGTCTATTGTATTTCTTTCAGCTCCATTCTCAGCATCAGTGCTTTTGCATTAACGGTGGGAAGTGTCTTCATGTTTGAGATTCACAACACTACACTTTTGCACTGCACTATGTGTTTGTTATTATTTGCAAATGGCCGTTCTGTTTTGTTTACTAAGCATGGAGTTTTTGTAGTTATGCGGTGCTGTTTTGTTTTTTCAGTCTTCTATTGTTTGGCGGTTTTTTCAAATATAAATGATTTCAGTAGTTGTTTTGTGTGTCCATATTTACTGTTGTTTTTCTGTGTCGATGTTTCTATTTTATTTTAGCTTCAGTGTTTTGTATAGTGTTGGATGTGTGAGGTTTGTGTATTCATTTATTATTTGTTTTCCTTCTGTTAGTGCTTTTTGTATGTGGTAGTTTTCTTGGAATGTTAGTATTTGTGGTTTGTTGTTGTTTATGGTGAGTATTTGCATGTCTGTGTCAATATTTGTTGGGTGGTGGTTGTGTTCTTGTAAGTGTTCTGCAAATGTTGAATGGTTGTTATATTTTAGAGCTCTTATATGTTCCTTGTACCTGGTTTCGAATTTTCTGCATGTTTGTCCTGTGTACTGTGCTTCGCATTCATTGCATGTTAGCCTGTATATTCCTGAATTGTGATATTTATTGGATTGTGTGTTATTTTTAATGTTTTTATGTATTGTGTTATCTGTTCTGAATGCTACTTTTAGTCCCTGTTTTTTGAATATATTTGCAATTATGTATGTGTCTTTGTTGATGTATGTCATCACATGCCATTTATTTCTATTTTGTGGTGTATGTGGTGTATTATCTGGAGTTGATCTATTGTGGTGTGATGATGGGGTTGTATTGTGTGAAGTTTTCTTTATTTGTCTTATAATTTTGTTGTTTAGTTGGTGTACCCTGTGTTCCTTGTGTCCATTTTTGTTGGCTATGTAGATGATTGTATTAAGTTCTAGAGTGTAGTTTTCTTTATTAAGTGGGATTTTGTTTAGTCTTATTGCAGCTTCTTTATGAGTTTGTAGATGGTTTGAGTCAGTTGCTATGATCATGTCTGTGGTGGTATGTTTTCTGTAAATCTGAAATGAGTGTTGCTGTTTGTGTCTTGTTATAGTTATGTCAAGGAAGTTTAGTTTAGCATTTGTTTCTTTCTCCATTGTGAATTTGATGTTTTTGTGTATAGTGTTGATGTCAGTATGTAATTCTTGTATCCTATCTTCTGGTTCATTGACAAGGCAAATAATGTCATCAACAAAACGGTACCAATAGATAATGTTATACCCCTTGTTCTTTACAGTGTTTTGAAATATTTGATTTTCTACATGGTTCATAAATATGTCAGCAATTATTCCTGATATTGGTGATCCCATGGGTAAGCCATCATTTTGGATGTAATATTGGTTGTTAAATTTGAAGTAGTTTTGTGATGTTAGGAGTGTAAGTAAGTCTATAGCCTCTTCAATGTGTGTGTCAGGGATTAGTTTGTGTTGTTTAAGGTTTTGGTTTATTATTTCTAAGCTTTGTTTTATTGGAATGTTTGTGTACATGTTCTGTATATCGAAGGATAGTCGGAACTCGGATAACCGGACTTTTACTCTAATTGATTTATCCCCATTCGTAAATACATCAACAACATAAAATTAAGTTTAAATGACATAAAAACTAAATTAAAATAATATTAGTTTAAAATCATGTTGTAATTAATATAGTTGATCATGTGATGTAAACTCAAATTCAAATCACATGACATCATTTGCATTATAATTTGATAGAACAACTGCTGCTGTGTCGTTGTTTTGAGGTAATTTATCAAAATCTGCTGGTGGTTTATAATGATCCTGCGGTTGTTGCTTGAAAAGGTTGTGGGTTAAGACTTTCGATGAGGTTCCTGGATAAAAAAAAAAAAAAAAAAATCCAGAACTGCTGCCTGCAGAATAGTCCAGGCCAGAAGTAGGTAACCGTTACTCCCTGTAAGACATTCCTAAACAGCCCATTTCGACTTGAAACAGGGTGTCATTAATTATTTTTTCTGCTATTAGCATTTGATTGGTCGGAAGGCCACGTAATTTTATGGCAACGGTTTTGCTAACAACGTCAAAGTGATCTTCTTGCAGCCGGTTTTTTTAAATGTTCTTCAGCACATCACTTCGCGAAGATTCATTTCCTGATGGTTTAATGTTGCTGATTTTTTTTTAGTATTTATTCTTTTTATTTTTTTCCATTTGGTTCATTCTCCTTCAATATTTATGCCAGCTTGGCGTAGGTAGCTTCTCGTTTGTTTGTGTCGTTGTATTCCTGGTACTTCAATTCCTATAGACATGGCTCACTATCATACATATTTATAAACACGGAACATCACGAAATGGAACATTAGAAACAAAACAGAGAAACAAAATCACAACACACGCAGGCACTCGCAAGAAATCCTCGAAGGCCGACTGACCGCAGGACACACACGCTGAGATTCTCACCCTCCCTCCCGGCCTTCCAGGAAATAAGAATTGTTTTTTCGGTGGGGATTTGGCCGCACTGGGGTGCGGCCACGGCCTCAAGGAAGTGCCCACACACGTGGCGGGATCCCGCAAGGCCGTGACCATTGCGTCCAAATCCCGTGGGTTTCCCGCACGTGTGTGGCGGCCTTTAGAATGGTAGATTCTGCTAAATACCTAAGGGTAACAATTCGTAATAACTTGTCGTGGAATGAGCATATCGAGAAGGTAATTGGGAATGCAAATCACTGAGTATGGTGGTGTAACGGATAGCGTTCTTGCCTCGCATTTGGGAGGACGTCGGTTCAAATCCCTGTCCGGACATCCAGTTTGGGTTTTCCATGGTTTCCCAAATCACTCCAGGCAAATGCCGGGATGCTTCCTTCAAAAGGCCATGGATGAATTCCTTCCCATTCCTTGCCCCCAATCCTTTCCTGTCTCTGAAGACCTCGCTGTTAAGAGACGTTAAGAAGTTAAAAAAAAAAGGTTAAAGCAAATCGTATGCTCCGATTTCTAGGTGGTAATTTAAAACATTGCACACTGCATACAAGCCACTTGTACGTACTCGCTTAGAATAGTGTTGTTTAGTATGGGGTCCCCATGAAAAGGAGTTATTGGAGGCATTGGGGAAGGTCCAAAGAATAGCCACCAATTCATGACACGTATATATAGTTGGAGGTAAAGCGTAAGTGCGATGTTGAAGGAGTTAGGTTCGGAAGACCTGGAACACTAAAGGCATTGCTATCGACAGAAACTAATTGAAAAATTCATTACTGACTTATTTCAGAATGACAGGAAACAAATATTACTACCAGCAACATTCGTATGTAGGAATGTCCGTGAAAATAGGATAAGAGAAATCAGGGCCAGAATTGATTCATTTCTATACCACAAGCAATTAGGGAATGGATTAGGAAGAATTTACTGGATGAATAAACTTAAAATCAGACAGGAATAGTTTTTAATAAATCACTTTACCCATCCTGATCCGGGTTTTCCACTCCAGGTGAATTCCTCAAAATAACCCACGGGCACCTCCTTCTATATCACGCATATCCCTTCCAAACTTTACACTTTCGGATAGGTGCTAAGTAATAATAATAATATATAAGATAAGGAAAAAATCTTCTGCATGATATACTTCATGCTAAAACTGCCCCATTACTGGACTACAAGTTATCCTCTTGCTACATGTTTTTTGGTTAAGTTATTTAACATGAAGATGCCACCGGTACAGGTCTGACTCTGAAGCCGTTTTGCTCTTCCTCTGTATACTGGTCTTCAATTTTCTATTTTATCATTTTCCCATATAATCTTGCTATTGAGCTTGTGGCACTTATGCCCCAATGAATTTTTGGCTTTGCCTTTTTCCATTCATCTGGTAGTATTTCATACTGAAGGAATTTTTTAAAATATAGTTGCCAACATTTCAATCATATATATTACTAGCTGTTACCCGCGACTTGGTACGCGTGGACTTGGAGTTTCATTGCCAGAATTGGATATAGAAAACTGTTAGTAACGTAAGATTTGTCCCAAACAACACCGAGTCGACATAATATGATGGAAAGCCATCATTATATCATCCTATCGTCTAATCTGTCTCATGAATAGAATCAATTTACAACATATTTAAAAACAGAAAAGTAAGCGAAGGTGCGGGGATGTGTGTGTGTGTATATAGGTGTGTGGGAGGGGAAGGGGAGGGTTAACTGATGGCAGCTTTATTTCAGCTTGGTTTTTTCTTCTTTCTTCAACATGAGCATCTGAATCTTATAATCTAATAGCAGCACATTGTCTTCTGGACCTGCACCTTAGGCCAGGTTTACGTCCATAAGGCATGTCAAAAAGGAAGACAAATTGGTGCCAGAAACTTTTATACAGACACAAATGAATAGTACAGTGCAGAGCAAATTGACTTCTATACTAAATAATAAGTTTTGTTTCTTATCAAAATTTATTAACAAATCAAACACTAACAGACTGCGGGACTGAGCAACTAACGTAACATTACAGACTAACACACGAATCTGTCTGTCTTTAATCATTCGATAAGTTCTTAAAATTTCGTGACTAAAACTGTTATTCATACCGAAAAAATGTCCTGTGTCCTTCCTACACTATTTCATTGTTAAATTCCATCAATATTGATGTAGTCATTTAGTCGTCAAAACGTAACAAAAAGGCTGAGACTTACTTCCACATTTATAATATAATAGCTGGTACCCACAACTTCGTTCGTGATTCTAAAGTATTCATATTGACAGCTGTAGACATCTAACCACCATAGTGCACGATGGGAGACTCGATACTATTACCACACACAAATACCAGTCTTCTGCGCTATGTAGTTCCGGCAGCAAAGTAAAATTTACGGATACACACAAGTCTTTGGATGAAATATGAAAATATTCATGATCGACCAATTTCAAACACCATATCTCACACACGCCCACAGTTACCGAATTTCGGCCAACGTTGTGATCGATGGGAGACTCTGTGTTACTACCACACACAAACGCCGGTAATCTGTGATTGATAGTTTTCACTTAAAAGTGATACACCGTGACACATGCGTCTTTGGCAGAAATATGAAATTGCCGCAGGTCGACCATTTTCATCCCCCCTATCTTCCACACCCCATAGCTACAGACATCTAACAACCACAGTGCACGACAACAGACTCGATTCTACTACCACACATAAACACCAATGCTCTATGCTATGTAGTCGTGGCAGAACAGTGAAATCAGCGGAGACACATGCCTTTCGTCGAAATACGAAAATATCCTTGGTCGGCCACTTACAACCACCATATCTACCACAGTACTACAGTTTCTGAAATTCGGCAGCTGTTGAGATCGAAAGGTGACTCTGTGCTACTACTAAACACAAACGCCAGTTATCTGTGATCTATAGTTTTCGCTGAAAAGTGATACACCATGACACTTTTGTCTTTGGCAGAAGTATGAAATTGCCACAGGACGACCACTTTCAACCCCCATTTCTACCACACCGCCATAGCTACCAACATCTAACAACCATAGTGCACTACATGAAATACGATTCTACTACCAAACACAAACACTAATGCTTTTTCTATGTAGTTGTGGCAGAAAAGTGACATATCCGGAGACAGTCGAAATACGAAAATATCCTTGGTCGGCCACTTACAACCACCATATCTACCACAGTACCACAGTTTCTGAAATTCGGCCGCTGTTGTGATCTAAAGGTGACTCTGTGCTACTACTACACACAAACGCCAGTTATCTGTGATCTATAGTTTTCGCTGAAAAGTGATACACCATGACACTTTTGTCTTTGGCAGAAGTATGAAATTCCCACAGGACGACCACTTTCAACCCCCATTTCTACCACACCGCCATAGCTACCGACATCTAACAACCATAGTGCACTACATGAGATACGATTCTACTACCAAACACAAACACCAATGCTCTATGCTATGTAGTTGTGGCAGAAAAGTGACATATGCGGAGACAGTCGAAATACGAAAATATCCTTGGTCGGCCACTTAATCCACCATATCTACCACAGTACCACAGTTTCTGAAATTCGGCCGCTGTTGTGATCGAAAGGTGACTCTGTGCTACTACTACACACAAACGCCAGTTATCTGTGATCTGTAGTTTTCGCTGAAAAGTGATACACCATGACACTTTTGTCTTTGGCAGAAGTATGAAATTCCCACAGGTCGACCACTTTCAACCCCCATATCTCCCACACCCCCATAGCTACCGACATCTAAAAACCATAGTGCACGACAGGAAAGACGATTCTACTACCACACACAAACACCAAAGGTCTATGTTATGTAGTTGTGGCAGGAAAGAGAAGTATACGGAGATACGAATTTTTGGTCGAAATATGAAAACGCCCTGCACTGACCAACTTTAATCATTATATCTCCCACATCCCCACAGCTATCGGCATTCGGCCAACGTTGTGCACGACAGGAAACTCCATGCTACTTCCACCCACAAACATCAGTGATCTGTGCTAGGTAGTGGTGGCTGAAAAGTGAAATATAGGAAAAAACACGTCTATTTTTATATATATATAAGATTACTATAAGGTATTTTTTTTGTCACAAGCCTGTATCTTCCTTCATACTTAACCGAAATCAATGAATGAGGTGTCATTTTAAATCTTATGGTCTTCACTTTGGTCATATCATATTTTAAGAAATGAAGTTTTCGGAATTCGACCCTTAAAGGGCAAAAATGTCAATATTTCTAAAATGCTGTTTTCTGTGTTACGAGTCATTTATCTCCCTGGATATCTATCCGAAATTGTTTTATGAAATATCATTTTAAAGATTAAGATCTCCGCTTTAGTGACGTCATAAATTAAGACAGAAATTTTTCGGAATTTGACCCTTAAAGGGCAAAAGTATTAATATTTTTGCAATTCGTTTTTGTGTCACGAGCGATTTATATCCCTTAATATCTAACCGATATAGATAAATGAGGTATCAAATTAAAGACTAAGGTCTCCACCATGGTAACATTATATTTTAGTAAAGGAATTTTTCGTGATTCGACCCTTTAAGGGCTAAAATGCGTTTTTTGTATCTCGAGTCATTTATCTCCCTGGATATCAAACCAAAATCGATAAATGAAGTAGGATTATAATGAGTAATGTCTCAGCTTTGTGACATCATATTTTAGGAAAGAATGTTTTTGGAATTCAACCCTTAAAGGGAAAAAGTATAAATTTTTCTATAACGCATTTTTGTGTCACGAGCGATTTATCTCCCTTAATATTTAATCGACATAGATAAATGAGGTATCATGTTAAAGAATGATGTCTCCGCCGTGGTAACATTGTATTTTGAGAAAGGAATTTTTCGTAATTCGACCATTAAAGGGCAAAAATGTCAATTTTCCTAAAATGCATTTTTTGTGTCTCTAGCCACATATCTCCCTGGATATCTATCAAAAATCGATAAATCAACTAAGATTATGAGGAATAATTTATCAGCTTTGGTGACATCATATTTTAAGAAAGAATTTTTTGGAATTCAACCCTTAAAGGGAAAAAGTATAAATGGTTCTACAACGCATTTTTGTGTCACGAGCTATTTATCTCCCTTGGTATCTAACCGATATAGATATCATATTAAAGACTAAGGTCTCCGTCGTGGTAACATTATATTTTAAGAAAGTCTTTTTTCGTAATTCGAACCTTAAAGGGAAAAGTATCAATTTTTTTGCAATGCGTTTTTGTGTCACGAGTGATTTATCTCCTTTAATATCTAACCGATATAGATAAATGAGGTATCATATTAAAGACTAAGTTCTCCGCCGTGGTATCATTACATTTTAAGAAAGGAATCTTTTGTAATTCGATCATTAAAGGGAAAAAATGTTAATTTTTTCTAAAATTCGAACCATTTATCTTCCTGGATTTTTAACCAAAATCGATAAATGAAGTAGGATTATGAAGAATAATGACTCAGCTTTGGTTACATCAAATTCAACCTCACTATTCATCGCATTTTATTCGCGAAATTTTCGCATGGGTCGTCTAGTTAGTATATAAGGGGCTGCCTTAATGAATTTGACATTAATGTTTCCAAGGCTGGATGATTTCTTATTTTACATTTTTGTTAGCACATCTTTAATTTCTTTCACTGATATCAGAGGATTGTTTCTAAACTCTTACAAGGAATCTTCTCTGTTTTCTTTTAGAAGTTTTTGAGAGTAATGTACCCATACTATCATGCCAATCAAATTTATTCTAACTACATCTTTATTATTTCTTGACATGGCTTACCTACCTTCTGTGCTTTATTTGCTCTAGTATTTCCCTTATCAACTTCTTTGTATATCAAATCCCATTCTTTGTGCTTTACCCTGTTTACATCGTGCTGTACTTCTAATCTTTTGTTCTTGTAGCCTTCCCTCTCTTATATGGCATTTGTTTATAACCATATTTCATATTCCTATTTTTTTTAGATTTTATGACAGCTGGGCTGTCTTTATACCATGAGGCACATTAATTGTCTCTAGCCTGCTAAAGCTTCAAATGCTTCTTCATGAATGTCATACATTTATCACTTGTGTCAGCACTGGCATAAGTCGAAGCTGATGTGAAAATTGGGTACAGTCACCAATGAGACTTTCAAAATTATGGTTAATCCATTTGGTTTCTGCTGTAAATTCATCTTATATTTTGTCATTTGCTTGTTTGTACGAGTAGTATATGTTCTGAGCAGGCGGGTTTGTAACAGAGATCTGAATCGACGAGTGTAGAAGTTCTGCATGATATTCTGCCTCCACTTCCACACTTTTAAAGCAGAGGTATAACAGAGGTTTTGTTTACATTGCAATATACATGTTATATACCTTATTTTTTTTTATCTTTATACAACATTTGGCCCATCATTGCTTAGCTAACAACACCGTGTTTCTTTTTCTTTGTTGTCGTTCAATAATGATTACTGTGAATTGATTGTTGTTGTTACCTACTTTTTGTAATTATAGTATCTGTCATTTAAAGTAAAATGCATTTAAATAAAATCCTAGCCAAAAACTCTGATAATCTAACCAGAGTAAGGTACTCATATCACAAAAGATATAATTAAAAATGATTCTTATTCGTTTTTCCATACAAACTTTTCCAGAATAAATTCCTACTACCATCATAGATGATACCCTTTGTGTTTGATACACATGTTTGCTATTAAATGAGATTTAAGTTTACCTTTATATGTAGATTTAAATCATCAAGGATATGACTATGTATACGCGATATGAAACTCAATTTATTAATTGCAATTCAACAATTATATTCTTGCCACAAAATATAGCCACCAGAGAAATTAGATATTGTCTCCACAGTTTAATACGTAGGTAGCTGCTATGAATTTAATTGCCATAATACAGTTATAAAGATTGCTTTTCATAGCATTTTATTCTTAAAAGAAATGTGGAAAAAATTTTAAGCTGAAAGAAGTGGAACTGCGATTATTTTTCAGTAACATGCCGCTAATGAAAGTAACATTTAAGAAATTTAAATTTCTCATAGTCTCTGCTATTGGTAACCACGAATGCCAACTCTCATTCTGCCTTATGCTAAATTTTAATTTAATTAAAACTTTCGCTAATGTTGCTGCTTGATCAAAGTTTATTTATTACAGTTGATTTGATTTTTACATATTTTACTGACCATTTCGTCAATGTACGCGAGTTGTTAGGTTATTTAAAGTGTATACCAGGCCATAAATATTGCCAAATCGAGTATTCTGATAATTCATTTCTTTGAAGTTGCTCAGCTATTTAATAATCTAGAATCTGTATAATTTCTCAAGCTGTTACAGAAACTATCACCAATATTACATTATGAATGTTTTACTAGATTCGATGAAAAAAAAATGGAGTTTAGGAATTAAAATGCGAGGAGGAGATGCGTTGTTCATTTTCTTGCGGCGAGTCAGTCAGTGTGTATTTGATTTTTCTGCCATTATCTGTTGTCGAAGAAGCAGCAAAAAAGTGATGTGTAAAGTAGGATTTTACTATGTAGAAAGGTACTTTTTATCCCAACTAATGATGTGGTTATCAGTATGAATTTGTCACTAGCCAAGAACGCAGCTTGTGTAATGGGATTTACTCTTGTCCAAAATGTGTTAGTAGTCCATTTGGACAGGAATGTGATTTCAGGTTGATGGATCTGAGGTTTGAGAGGTGTGGGAGCTGCCATGGACAGGAACAGTGGGGTCTAGATTTTTGGAGTACAATGTTTTTCTATGGATTGTTATGGATAACTGATTCATTGTGTGGCTGATGTAAGATGTCAACCGATGGAGACTTGTATTAGGTGGGACAGTAGGTATGGCCTTTAGGATAGATTTTGCTAGTGGTATGGTTATAATAATTTTGTTTTATGGGTAAGGGAGTTAGGGTTTTGGATAAATTACCAAGGACAGTGATGAAAAATTATCAGAAACACTGAAAGAATTTAAAATTTGCAGAGGGAAAAATGAAATGAAAACGAAGTAGGCGTGTAAGTAAATTGTCACGAGAGCTTGTGTTCCATCACAGTTAAATAAAATAATAGGAAGTGATGGGAGGATGCATATTGCATATTTTGTTTAAGAAAGGAAGGAGCTGTAGGATCATATTGGAGCAGTAGATGGACGGCATTTGTTCGGAAGTATATTTTTTTAAGTTGGGTGTTTCACTGAAGGTGATATGCACTCTTGTGGGAAGGATAGTGCGGAGAATGCAACATATGTCAAGGGGGGGGGGGGAAATCTCGGGGACCATAGGCACAAAGACAAATCTGGTTCAACAAATCAGGAGAGAACTGTGTGAGAAAGTATGGATTTTGGATTGTGTTTTTCAGTTTGCTGGACAGTTGTTGGCTTGAGGTAACTAATGTTCTAGTTCCAAGAGAGATTTATGGGATATAGATGCTTGTGTCAGGTTGCTGAAGTGGGTAAAGGATTTTGCATTAGAGCAGTTGCTTTTGTCTCTGATGGTTAGGCAGTTTGGGAGGGATCATTTTGTTTGATATGGGTTACAGTTGTCAGTGTGTAGGTATTGTTGTAGGTTTGTGGGTTTGAAGTGGATAGAGGTATGTAGGTGGCCATTATGCTTTAGATGTCTATGCCAAAGAAGGTGACAGGGGTATGACAATAGGACCATGTCAACTTTAGGGAATGGGTGTTGTTACTAGAGTTTAGGAAGCCGAGGTGGTTTTCTCTGTGGGTCTAAGTTATCTGATCAGGTCTCATGGTGAAACCTTCTTACAAACATGTACTTTCAATCCTTCCTGTTGAAGTGATAGTTCTACAAATTTATAAGAAACAAAAAATAAATAAAAATAAAATATTTTGTCAGACATAATCATTACATTAATGTGCTACGAACTCCAGGCTGTTCATGATACTGTGAGATTATTGACTCTTCTCCTTTCCATGCAGTAGAATGTGGCTACCCATAGTCAATTGTTCTTGCTTGCTTTTTCAAATTGAAAAAAAAAAGTTTCTACCATACCAAAATATCTGACCTAGTAGATCCTTTCAGTGAGGAATGGATTGTTAAGTGTGGTATACTGTGGAAACATTAAGACTTCAAAGTAATCTTCACAGTTGTCCAGCCAGATGGTGTTATGAAAATGCACCATTTCGATAGCTGGTTCGCTGTCTCTATTAGGTGTCATGTAACCTTTGATGGTTGTAAGCCTTTTTCCCTGCCTTCTGTTGTGGTCCCCCTTGTATGGTAGTAAGTGATCTCTTCTATCCTCTTACAATATCCATGCTCAACCTTCTCTTCTTCCTTGCCAACTGACTAATTACCAAGTTCACTAGCTTACCTATTCTGGCTCTGTCACTAGTGCTTAGCTAAGCTGCAGGGTAGCTGGAAGGTCTGGGCTATGCCATTTGTTTTCTTCACACTTTGGTATGTTGATCTGCCATATTAAGGTTTGAGTGTGGGTACAGCTGACTTTCAGGCTTCAAACAGGTAGAGCCCCCTGTCCCTCTTGATACCTGATGAAGACAGCAGAGTCAGTTGACAAAACGCGTTTCCACGACACCATCCAACTGGACGCCTGTGAAGATCAAATTGGAGTATTACACTGGTAAAGTCATCACTCACACATATTTAGGCTTTTCAAAGAACTTAATATGTTTTATGATCTTGTACATATATTTTTTAATTGAGATATAAATTGAATATGTTAAGAAGTAGTCTGGTTCTTTGGGATAGTTAAATACAACAGGATGATTTAGAAGTATTTGTCCACTTTTGGAAGAAATTTTGATTGCTTCTGATGTAAAATCAGAAAGTAAAATTAAACATAAATCAACATCGTATGGTACTAGCTGAACAATTTAATAATTATTCCACTGAAAATGAGTATTCGTGTAAAGTTGGCCTATGAATTAATAATCACTTCTTGGACTGTACTCATGGCCATAATGAAAAAGAAAAGGTGATGGAGTTGTCTGCTGATGCCACTCTGGTGCCAAACATCCTTACCTGAGATGTAAAATATTTGTTAATTTCTTCAATTTTTTATTTATGTGAAAAAACTTTTTCAGGCATTAAGAGCTGAAGGAGTTGTCTTCTGATGTCATTCAGATTCCAAGACATTTGTATCAATTGTTGTTTTAATTTTGGATGTAACTAAAATACTTATATCCTTATATTAGATGTAAAATTATTGTTCTTTTTTTAAATTTTTTATTTATGTGAAAAAAAATTTCAGTAATTAAAACCAAACGTAGCGATCGAATTAATGACAATGAAGTGCCTCTTATATTAGAATCAATGCCGCAGCAACATAAATCAAATTTTATTACAAAATAGCAATAGCACATGTTGCAGTTACCAAAATTTTTAATTATGTAATATATTTAATAAATAAATTATCTTCTACTTTGGTTTTTATTTCTGCATTAGTGAATTTTTGAAATGTTTTTCCTTTTTTCACCAACTCATAATGTAGAATATTGAACAACATTGTTCTAGATGATTAATATGTACTTCCAGTCTCTTATCTACAACCCATGGTTAGTCGCAGTTTTGTAATGTGCATAAATGTCTACTGAAAATTCTTGTAATGTGTTAGTCTAATTGTTCATTGAAATTAAGGTTACATGACCCTCACTACACATTCTCAGAATTGTAATTTTATGTTTACAGCATCACAGTATTACTGAGATAAAACCTAGTGAACATCTGTATGACCTTTCCGTACTTTAAAACTTGTTTCTGCCTTGATGTTCTATTCATTTTGATGCCAAACTAACAATAATGTTAAGTATGATACTGAAGTTGGTAAACTGCATCATGATTTAAATATCACTTGTTTGTTTTAGATTCACTTATAGATCCTACAACTTTTACATATTTCCGAAACCGGTTGAAAGATCTGGTTTGGATAAAAGGGGTTTCAAAAGTCAATTTTCAAGTATAAATTTCCTTGTTGAGCAAGGTTTCGATTTCAACCTTTTGTTCAAGGAAGGTAAGTTTTTGAATTGAGAACTTTTCTATCTATTTGAAGTACATGATCTTAAAAACAGATGAATTAAAATTAGTTTTTATTGGCATTTTTGTACGTACATGTGTTGTAAATGCAGAACTTTATTCATATATTTAATGGAAATAATTTTTTATGTTATTGGGTAATGCTGAAGATTCAATGCAATCCTTCCGCTTGCTTGAATACCAGAGAATGATGGTTGATGTATAATATTCAGTTGTGGCATTCAGGAGCATGCAAGTCTGGCCTTCCTGAATATCTTCTGATTGATATGAATGTGACAGAGGAAGTGGAAATGAGACAACAGTTTCCAGTGGAAGAAAATCATGTTAAAAATGTCTGCTGCTAGTGAGTGGCTGCTCCTTTACTACAAAAACGAAAACAGATTGACTCTTCCTTTTTGTCTTTTGTCACAATTAATTTGAAAAAGTAGACATTGAATAAATTGAAACAGTAGGCCCTTATGTGAGTTTGTCTCACCTTGATCTGAACGTTTGTGTACGGTAGTAATAAAGCAGTCTAAAATCCAATTTGAAGGCAAAATATTTTGGAGCACAATTATCTGAAAATGGGCTTCTTTCCAGAATATTAATGACATGATAAAAAAATTTCTCCAGTAGAAATACAAAGTTTTTTTGTTAGCTGCACTGGTATTCATCCAAAAATAGTGCACTTAATTTAATTGCGATGGTCCTGCTCCGATGGCAGTTTCCATATACATCTATTTACCCTTTTTTTATTGTTAAAATTTTATCATAATGAGTGTAGTTTCCCTATCTATCTACATTTGCCCTTTTCAAATATTAATTCCAAATTCTTTCACTATTCAGCACATCCCTTAGTAATATATTCCAATCCCCGTAAGAGAATTTTCTTACTCCCTTTTGCCTGAAACAGAGTGCTACCTTGAGCTCAGAATCATCTTTCCCTTTCTTGCACTGCTCCTAATTCTTCCTACCAATCTCTTTTGAAGTCTTATCACTAATAGCCCTCTCTTCACCCTGTCTTTCAGTTAATACTATTCTAGGTACTTTATCATATCAGTTTCTGAATGTATCCTGCAATAATTTCTGCAAAGAAATGGACCTTCCATCCATTGCATCCCCTCCAACTGCTGTATTTGATACCAAAAATTTGGGACCCCATTCTACCCCATTGTATTCAAGCAATGATCTGACCATAGTTTTGTAATCCAATTCTCTTATAATCTAAGATCTGACTGCACAATTTCTTTGTTCATCTGTTTTTTAATTGAAGTGCAATTTTTATGTATAACTAGCTGACCCGGCAATGCTTCACTATTGCTGGACTTGAGTAGGCACATAGATTAATGAAAAAATATTTACATATAAATTTTAAACTGCTGTTTCATTCATTTTCAGTTGGAAAGGGTGAGAGGGGAAGCGCTTTGGAAACACATATGGAGGCGGTAATTTTCTGTTTGTTTCAAAATATAAGTGTACAAATTCTTATCTAAATCTGATAAAAAATGTGGTTAGCCTAAATTATGGGTTAAAAACGTAATGGGGTTGGAAACGGGGAGAGGGGATGAATATTTGGAAACCATACGTAGGCAGTATTTTTCTGTTTGTTTTAAAGTATAAGTGTACAAAATTCTTATCTAAATCGGATAAAAAATGTGGTTTGCCTAAATTATAGGGTAAAAATGTAATGGGAGAGGGGATGAATATTCGGAAACCATACGTAGGCAGTATTATTGTGATTGTTTTAAAGAATAAGCCTACAAATTCTTATCTAAATCGGATCAAAAAATGTGGTTTGCCTAAATTATGGGGTGAAAACATAATGGGGTTGGAAAGGGGGAGAGGGGATGAATTCGGAAACCATACGTAGGCAGTATTTTTCTGTTTGTTTAAAGTATAAGTGTACAAATTCTTATCTAAATCGGATAAAAAATGTGGTTTGCCTAAATATGGGGTAAAAAACGTAATGGGGTTGGAAATGGGAGAGGGGATGAATATTCGGAAACCATACGTAGCCAGTATTTTTCTGTTTGTTTTAAAGTATAAAGTGTACAAATTCTTATCTAAATCGGATAAAAAAATGTGGTTTGCCTAAATTATAGGGTAAAAACGTAATGGGGTTGGAAATTGGGAGAGGGGATGAATATTCGGAAACCATACGTAGGCAGTATTTTTCTGTTTGTTTTAAAGTATAAGTGTACAAATTCTTATCTAAATCGGATAAAAAATGTGGTTTGCCTAAATTATAGGGTGAAAACGTAATGGGGTTGGAAAAGTGGGATAGGGGATGAATATTCGGAAACCATACGTACGCAGTATTTTTCTGTTTGTTTTAAAGTATAAGTGTACAAATTCTTATCTAAATCGGATAAAAAAATATGGTTGGCCTAAATTATAGGGTAAAAATGTAATGGGGTTGGAAAGGGGAGAGGGAATGAATATTCGGAAACCATACGTGGGCAGTATTTTTGTGATTGTTTTAAAGAATAAGCCTACAAATTCTTATCTAAATCGGATAAAAAATGTGGTTTGCCTCAATTATCGGGTGAAAACGTATGGGGGTTGGAAAGGGGGAGAGGGGATGAATATTCGAAACCATACGTAGGCAGGCATTTGTTCTGTTTGTTTTAAAGTATAAGTGTACAAAATTCTATCTAAATCGGATTAAAAATGTGGTTTGCCTAAAATTATGGGGTAAAAACGTAATGGGGTGTGGAAATGGGGAGAGGGGATGAATATTCGGAAACCATACGAGCCATTAATTTTTCTATTTGTTTTAAAAGTATAAGTGTACAAAATTCTTATCTAAATCGGATAAAAAAATGTGGTTTTGCCTAAATTATAGGGGTAAAAACGTAATGTGGGTTGGAAAGTGGGAGAGGGGATGAATATTCGGAAACCATACGTAGGCAGTAATTTTTCTGTTTGTTTTTAAAGTATAAGTGTACAAATTCTTATCTAAATCGGATAAAAAATGTGGTTGGCCTAAATTATAGGGTTGAAAACGTAATGGGGTTGAAAAGTGGGAGAGGGGATGAATATTCGGAAACCATACATAGCAGTATTTTTCTGTTTGTTTTAAAGTATAAGTGTACAAATTCTTATCTAAATCGGATAAAAAATGTGCTTTGCCTAAATTATGGGTGAAAACGAAATGGGGTTGGAAAGTGGGAGAGGGATGAATATTCGGAAACCATACTTAGGCAGTATTTTTTCTGTTTGTTTTAAAGTATAAGCGTACAAATTCGTTATCTAAATTGGATAAAAAATGTGATTTGCCTAAATTATGGGGTAAAAACGTAATGTGGTTTGAAATGGGGAGAGGGGATGAATATTCGGAAACCAGTACATAGGCAGTATTTTTCTGTTTGTTTTAAAGTATATGTGTACAAATTACTGTCTAAATCGGATAAAATTGTGGTATTGCCTAAATTATGGGGTGAAAAAATTATGGGGGTGGAATAGGGGCGAGGGGATTAATATTCGGAATCCGTTTGTAGCCAGTATTTTTATGTTTGTTTTAAACTATAAGTGTACAAATTCCTATCTAAATCGGATAAAAAATGTGGTATTGCCTAAATTATGGGGGTGGAAAGGGGGCGAGGGGATTAATATTCGGAAACCGTATGTAGGCAGTATTTTTATGTTTGTTTTAAAGTAGTAAGTGTACAAATTCCTATCTAAATCGGATAAAAAAAATGTGGTTTTACCTAAATTATGGGGTGTTTATGGGAAATAGGGGGTGACTTTTTGGAAATTTTTTTCATAGGAACCTTGGCAGACGCACACATCGAAAACTCTCCAAAGTTTCATTGCAATATGATAAACTGGTATAGGAATGCATAGGAGACGAACAAACAAACATTGATTTTTAATATATAAGATTATTAATAGCAGAATAAGGTACTGTCAAGTTGCCTATCAAAATATGTCCACAAGTACTTTTAATTAAAATTTCATTAATTAATTTTTAAAAAAATTAATTGTTTTTTAAAGAGAGATGTAACGAACTTAAAAAGTTTGTGCCTATGTAAAAGTGGCCACAAGTAAGGGTTGCCATCTGTTAAATAAGAATGAGAAAGTTCGTGTATCACACCACCTGCCACACTATCCATCAGACAGGGTGGTGCGCTAACTCTCTCTTGTTTTGCATATCTTGAACAGCTGGCAATCCAAAGTTTCTTTGAAATGAATTATATATTAGTATTATTATTGTTATTTTTTTTTAATTGAATCAAATTTTTTGAACAAATTAATCAATATCTTTTAATTAAAAGTATTTGTGACCACATTTTAATAGGCAACCCGGCAGAACTGTTCAATTAAAAAACAGATAGACATAGAAATCGTGCATCCCAGATCTTGTGCTATTACTTCTCGGGTACATTCCACATCAACCTTTCCCAATAATGATCGATTTTGAAACTTTTTCTCACCAACCTGCGCAGTTGAATTTACAAGGGTGTCCCAGAAACTAAAGCACCACATTTTTTTCTGAGCCGTCAACAATGGTACAAATGCAATACTTTAGATATGAATTCTTGAAGTTTTCAGAGTACACAAGCAAAGTTTGTAAGCATCTTAGAATTTTAGTAAATTCTAGCCTCTCACCTTTAGGCATTAGAGAAAGCTTACTCTGTAGTAAAAGATAGTTTTCATTTCATGTATAGGTTATGGGAGTAAGCTTTATATAGCATAAATACTGTAACCAAACACTAAATAAACCCCTTTAGGAATAATAAAAGTATTCAAAAGTAAATAAATGCCCTAAATAAACCTTCTATAACAGAAAGAAAACATTAGTTTGGGAGGAAATAGGTTAAATCCCCCAAGTTCAGTTTCAAATAATAGATTTTGATATAGGTTAACTTCACAGTTTCTAAACCAATTTGAATGCAGTAAAGACTTTTAGTAGTTGCTAAATGCCGAATATAAACTTTGAATAATAATAAATAAACTTTAAATCAACTGAAAATTAAATAATCATCAGTAATCCAACTTTGTAATTATGAGCTTCTAACCTGGGGAGCATTTCTGTCATTTTTAAACCAATTTACGAGCAAGAAAGTAACTCAATACTTAATAAACCAACTACACTAATTTTCTGTAATAATATTAACACCTTTTACTAACCTTAAATATGATAATCCAAAGTTCAGCACAAGAATTTCTAATATTTGGCATTTCACTGTTTTTATACACTTTCGAACAGAATAAAGTAGTTTCTAATGAAGTAATATCATTAAAATATAAATTCACTAAAATTTCGTAGTTTCTGAACGTTTAAATAACTTAAATCAATTTTTTAATACTTCGTCAGATGCACTTCACTTTTAACAATTTTTATCTCAAAATCCTAGAGAACATTCGAAATAAAAAGTAGATTTCCGGGAAGACCTAAAAATCTAATATCACATATAATAATTTCAAGTAATTCCAAGTAATAGAACCGATTTCTATAGAGATCTTAAAATTTATTTTCATTCACCATGAGGTCAACTTAGAAATTAATTTACAACCGTTAAGAAGATACAGAGATGAGATAACTTTCAGAATACGTATTTAATTCAGAGAATCTCGTGGTAATTTTATATTTGCGATAAAAGTAATAGAAATAAAGTTATAAAATTAAAACTGAAATTGCACTTTGGTTACGTCGTAGTTAAACTTTCCCTGCACCAATCTTAATAAAAATTACACCAATAAACTCAGGAATTTTAGTAGAACCACGGTGATAATAATATATTTGCATAAATTGTGGCTTAATAAAATGACGAAATATAGAAGTCTCGAACAATAGTAATTCCCCAGAGTAGGAAAGTAGTTCACTCCTACGCTAAGATCTTTTAAACCAAACTTAAAGTTAATCACTAAATATCCATTATTTCACAATTAAATAAGTATAAACACTGTCACACCTAAAGTTTCGCATAATTGGTTAGTTACTGAGATATTTCCGATCTAAATCGTTTAGGTGTTAGCAGAAAGTTGTATTTTGGCTCTGACGTCAGCGAGGTTATAAATCATAGACGCGGTGGTGACGGCGTCTTTTCCGGGTTTGAACGTTGTACTAGTAAGATGTTATAAGCGTGTGTGCGCTGGTAGGTTGGCAGCTCCACTTTGAGTTGGTACTACCGGTTCGGCCATGATGGAATGTTGGCTTCTGGGGCGTGGCACTTGTTTTCTTAATATGAACTTTTAATTTTCATCGGTGTTGGTCGGTCTTTACTTCTCTCCACAATCTGTAATTTTTGGAACGATTGTCCGATTGCCTAAGCAACTTAAGAATGCTGTTTGAACTTTGAATTTCATTCTAAATAACTTGAAGAATTTTTGGAAAAGTGAACTGTTTCATTTCTGTAGCTACTATCATACCTTTTCAATATTTGGGGTCTTCAAATATTGTGGCGACCTGTAGCGTTCTAGTTGTATCCTGGCAACATGGTCTAACTAAATTAAAACATTCAGCAAGTTTTCATCGGACTGTGAGGTGTGATCAAGAGTGTAAGTTAAGGCACTTAGGGGATACTATACCCCGGTATCGGCCCTAGTTCCTTACAAGTTTCCATTTCTTCCGACAGATAGCATACTTGCAGCAATGGTATCAACATGGCATCTGTGATTGATGTACGTTATAAGCAATGTGTTGTCATTAAATTTCTCACAGCGGAGTAAGAAATAGTTGGAAAAGTTCACAAACATTTATATGCAGTTTATGGAGCATCAACAGTCAGCAGAAACTACTGTTAGTCGCCGGACACAGAGGGTGAGGCCATCTGAAAATGGTTCTGCAGAACTCCAAGATTTGCAGCTGTTGGGAAGGCCACCCACAGCTGTTAACACCTGACAAGATGCAGCGTGCTGATGTGCTCATTCACGAGGACCGACACATAACGATCGACTCAGCAGTTGGCGCAGGAGCTGTCAATGGAAGTGTTGGGTGTAATTGTCAGTGCTCTTGATTATGTAAAAAAGTTTTCACGATGGGTTCCATACCGTCTTACGGAGGAACACAAAACCCTCATAAAAAACATTTCTTCTGAGTTGCTGCAACATTTTGTAACTGAGAGGGAAGTCTTTTTGTCCTGACAAGTGATGAAACCTGGGTTCACCATTTTGAGCCTGTAACAAAATGGCAATTGATGGAATGGTGCCATCCTGACTCTCCACAGAAGAACAAATTCAAAAATACTCCTTCTGCTGGTAAGGTCATGATCTCTGTGTTTTGGGACTGTGATGGATGTCATACTCATTGATGTGATGCTGAGGGGCACCACCATTAATTCTGAAGCATATGTGAATACATTAATCAAAATTCAAGAAGCGCTTCCAGTGACTTGGACATCATAACAACCTGGCTTATTGTTTGCTTCAACAAGATAACGCACGCCCTCACTCAAGTTTTGAGGACATTGGAACACATCACCAAACAGGGTTTGACAGTGTTTCCCCATCCAACCTATAGCCATGGCGTAGCTCCCTCAGACTTTCACTTGTTTGAGCGATTGGACAATGCCATTCGTGGGAGACATTTTGAGGACGATGAAGAGGTGATTCACACAGTGAAGAAATGGCTTCGTGAACAGAATGAGGAGTGGTACCGCCAGGGCATACACGCTCTTGTGTTCCGCTGTAGGAGGGCATAGAATGGGAAGGAGATTATGTGGACAAAAGGGAGTGTAGAAGAAACATCATTCTTTCTTGTATATAAAAGTGGGATGCATTAGTTTCTGGGCTATACTTGTATTTTCAAACTAGATGACCCAATAGACGTTTGCTGTCCTGTCCAAATATCAATAAATTTCAGAATCATTTGATCAATAAATTTGTTTGTGATCATTATGTGAATTTCTGAAAAGCTGTTGAAAATGTGTAAACAAAGTAAAAATGAGGAGGTAGAAAAAAATACATTTCGGAGTAATCTTTGTATTTATGAATGATTGTGTCCATGGTTATTCAGTTTGAGGAGGAGTACATTCAGAAGTACACCAAAGGGGAATTTTACATTGGAGATGAATTCTATTGGCAAAACACCACTGTAATGCTGGAAATGTGTCATGTGTCTGGAATGTGATCGATTTGGAATTATGCGGTTGTTTTCCAAAATTTAAGTCTCAATTAAATTAAGTCCAGAATTTCATGTTAAATAAATGATTTATTTTTTTCCATTAAATTTGAAATCTCAATGATTCTGAAGGTGTTTTATTTACATTTCGATCATCACACAACCAAAACGATTTCGTTTGTTTCATAAATCGTGTATGGGTCAGTATAATGCCTCCAAAGACTTTTTATGTGCCATTGTACAATTCATTACAAATGATAAGTTGGCAATGCTGTAGAACTTTAGCCATCACACAGTTCTTCAAAAGGTTGCATGTTGGTGTTTCATTGGTTTGCATATTCAACAGTAACTTGAATGCTGAATGAGCTGTTTGACCACTTTCCAACAGTGTAGCTGCAATTCCTGATGGAGCAAGTGCAAGTGCCATTTCATTTGGCGAGCAAATAGCCAACAAAATGAATGAGATCAAAAACGTTTTTACACTTTAACCGGGAGTGTCTAAGAAGAAAAATTCATCTGGTTCCATCATTCACAGCTTTCATGAGCATATTTGAGTTGCTGGTTGAACAGTGAGAACATTCGTTTGAACTGATTCTCTCAATGTATCACAATCGTATTGTTTTTCACATTTCAACTCTTGATTAAATGTGTCTTGCATCAGACGATTGGGCACTGTCATGACTAATTATTGAGGTAATACCTTGTTCGATATAATCAAGCACATGCTTTCAATTAATATCAGTGGAACAAAAATAAAATAACTACATTTGTTGGACACACAACACAAAAATGAAAACAAGGGTAACTTTATTTTAATTTGTGGTGAAACATGTTTTTCCCAAAATTTCTCCAGATGTTCCCCTTTTTTTCTGTAATAGAAAGTATTTGATTGATTTTTTTCTATCTTGGGGGCATAAGGAACAAAAACAATAAAATCATATATCCATCATTCGAATTGTGTTATAGTCTCGAATTCTTACAAAAATCCAATAAAAAACACATTCAGTTTGTACACAATTTTCCTGGCAATCTTCCAATTTTCTTTCCCAAAAAACCTTATTCAGACTATTAAGAACATTAAAAAAATAGCCGAAATAGATCATAAAAAAAGCAGTTTCAGTTTTTTTTAATTTTACAATTTTCTGGGCAATTTTCCAATTTATCTCTAACACCCTTATTTGGACATTTATGAACATTTTTAAAAAATTAGCCAAATCGGTCCATAGAAACACACTTTTTCCAATTTTCTGGGACATTATTTTAATTTTTCTTTATCAAAAAATGCTATTGGACTATTACGATATAAAAAAAGTAACTAGTTCGGTTCATAAGGAAAGTTGCTTTCAGTTTTTCATGAATTTTACAATTTTCTGGCCAACTGTTTTAATTTTTATTTCTATTAAGGTATTATTCAGACTGTTAGCAACATTTTAAAAAATTAGCCAAATTGGTCCATAGAAAAAGTCGGTACACATTATTCTCTTTTTTTAAATTGTAAGCCGTCAGCTTGGAAATTGGAAGTAAGTAAGTAAATAAAAGAACATTCTGCTTAAGAATTTGTTATTTTTTTTTATATTCTTCACTAACACATTTTCATACATTATAGGGGCTGCACTGGCAGAATACTCCCGTCTCTTAGCAACACAAAACGCTGGCTCCCTTGTCTTTATCTTGCGCCTTTATAAAAAAACAGCTGCCCAAACCAACAACTGTTGCCGGACAGATGGCCTGTCAGGGTCACAGATTTATCTAGACTAATATTATAAATGTGAAAGTAACTCTGTCTGTTATGTTTCTAGGGCTAAACAGCTAATCTGATCGCAGTGAAACTTGACAAGGAGATGCGATTTGGAATTAGAATCGACATAGGATAGTTTTTCCTGTATAAATAGTACATATTGTCATGTAATTTTGAAAAATTACCGAAACAAACATAGACTGACACCTAGGATGTGTAAAACTCTGTAGTACCTTACAGTATCAGGGCCCAATAGCTCAGTGGTTAATGCGCTTGCTTACTAATGTTTGGACCGTAGTTCCCGGTTCAAATCCCAATGAAGGCAAATATTTTTAAGAATTATTTCTGATCATTTGAGCCATGCCTGGATGGACAGTTTTTCAAATTCCATATTAAACTGTAGTGATGCAACTAAGGAAAATGGAAGCGGCTTCTAGCGATATAAATAAGAAAAGAAAGGGAAATTAACCCACCACATACCAAGTGGACGGATGCGATGAGAGAACACTAATGCTGACAAACAAACAACACAATATTTCGGCATATGCCTTGCTCACAAATAGAAAAAACGGGCCATTAGGCTCGGAACGTGTGTGCACACCGAACGTTACCTAATGACTCTGAGTCATTAGGTAACGTTCGGTGTGCACACACGTTCCGAGCCTAATGGCCCGTTTTTTCTATTTGTGAGCAAGGCATATGCCGAAATATTGTGTTGTTTGTTTGTCAGCATTAGTGTTCTCTCATCGCATCCGTCCACTTTGGTATGTGGTGGGTTAATTCCCTTTCTTTTCTTATTTATATCGCCTAGAAGCCGCTTCCATTTTCCTTAGTTGCATCACTACAGTTTAATATGGAATTTGAAAAATGTCCATCCAGGCATGGCTCAAATGATCAGAAATAATTCTTAAAAATATTTGCCTTCATTGGGATTTGAACCGGGAACTACGGTCCAAACATTAGTAAGCAAGCGCATTAACCACTGAGCTAATTGGCCCTGATACTGTAAGGTACTACAGAGTTTTACACATCCTAGGTGTCAGTCTATGTTTGTTTCGGTAATTTTTCAAATTACATGACAATATGTACTATTTATACAGGAAAAACTATCCTATGTCGATTCTAATTCCAAATCGCATCTCCTTGTCAAGTTTCACTGCGATCAGATTAGCTGTTTAGCCCTAGAAACATAACAGACAGAGTTACTTTCACATTTATAATATTAGTCTAGATAAATCTGTGACCCTGACAGGCCATCTGTCCGGCAACAGTTGTTGGTTTGGGCAGCTGTTTTTTTATAAAGGCGCAAGATAAAGACAAGGGAGCCAGCGTTTTGTGTTGCTAAGAGACGGGAGTATTCTGCCAGTGCAGCCCCTATAATGTATGAAAATGTGTTAGTGAAGAATATAAAAAAAATAACAAATTCTTAAGCAGAATGTTCTTTTATTTACTTACTTACTTCCAATTTCCAAGCTGACGGCTTACAAGTTTTAAAAAAGAGAATAATGTGTACCGACTTTTTTCTATGGACCAATTTGGCTAATTTTTTAAAATGTTGCTAACAGTCTGAATAATACCTTAATAGAAATAAAAATTAAAACAGTTGGCCAGAAATTGTAAAATTCATGAAAAACTGAAAGCACTTTCCTTATGAACCGAACTAGTTACTTTTTTTATATCGTAATAGTCCAAATAGCATTTTTGATAAAGAAAAATTAAAATAATGTCCCAGAAATTGGAAAAAGTGTGTTTCTATGGACCGATTTGGCTAATTTTTTAAAAATGTTCATAAATGTCCAAATAAGGGTTAGAGATAAATTGGAAAATTGCCCAGAAAATTGTAAATTAAAAAAAAACTGAAACTGCTTTTTTTATGATCTATTTCGGCTATTTTTTTAATGTTCTTAATAGTCTGAATAAGGTTTTTTGGGAAAGAAAATTGGAAGATTTGCCAGGAAAATTGTGTACAAACTGAATGTGTTTTTTATTGGATTTTTGTAAGAATTCGAGACTATAACACAATTCGAATGATGGATATATGATTTTATTGTTTTGTTCCTTATGCCCCCAAGATAGAAAAAAATCAATCAATACTTTCTATTACAGAAAAAAAGGGGAACATCTGGAGAAATTTTGGAAAAACATGTTTCACCACAAATTAAAATAAAGTTACCCTTGTTTTCATTTTTGTGTTGTGTGTCCAACAAATGTAGTTATTTTATTTTGTTCCACTGATATTAATTGAAAGCATGTGCTTGATTATATCGAACAAGGTATTACCTCAATAATTAGTCATGACAGTGCCAATCGTCTGATGCAAGACACATTTAATCAAGAGTTGAAATGTGAAAAACAATACGATTGTGATACATTGAGAGAATCAGTTCAAACGAATGTTCTCACTGTTCAACCAGCAACTCAAATATGCTCATGAAAGCTGTGAATGATGGAACCAGATGAATTTTTCTTCTTAGACACTCCCGGTTAAAGTGTAAAAACGTTTTTGATCTCATTCATTTTGTTGGCTATTTGCTCGCCAAATGAAATGGCACTTGCACTTGCTCCATCAGGAATTGCAGCTACACTGTTGGAAAGTGGTCAAACAGCTCATTCAGCATTCAAGTTACTGTTTGAATATGCAAACCAATGAAACACCAACATGCAACCTTTTGAAGAACTGTGTGATGGCTAAAGTTCTACAGCATTGCCAACTTATCATTTGTAATGAATGTACAATGGCACATAAAAAGTCTTTGGAGGCATTATACTGACCCATACACGATTTATGAAACAAACGAAATCGTTTTGGTTGTGTGATGATCGAAATGTAAATAAAACACCTTCAGAATCATTGAGATTTCAAATTTAATGGAAAAAATAAATCATTTATTTAACATGAAATTCTGACTTAATTTAATTGAGACTTAAATTTTGGAAAACACCGCATAATTCCAAATCGATCACATTCCAGACACATGACACATTTCCAGCATTACAGTGGTGTTTTGCCAATAGAATTCATCTCCAATGTAAATTCCCCTTTGGTGTACTTCTGAATGTACTCCTCCTCAAACTGAATAACCATGGACACAATCATTCATAAATACAAAGATTACTCCGAAATGTATTTTTTCTACCTCCTCATTTTTACTTTGTTTACACATTTTCAACAGCTTTTCAGAAATTCACATAATGATCACAAACAAATTTATTGATCAAATGATTCTGAAATTTATTGATATTTGGACAGGACAGCAAACGTCTATTGGGTCATCTAGTTTGAAAATACAAGTATAGCCCAGAAACTAATGCATCCCACTTTTATATACAAGAAAGAATGATGTTTCTTCTACACTCCCTTTTGTCCACATAATCTCCTTCCCATTCTATGGCCCTCCTACAGCGGAACACAAGAGCGTGTATGCCCTGGCGGTACCACTCCTCATTCTGTTCACGAAGCCATTTCTTCACTGTGTGAATCACCTCTTCATCGTCCTCAAAATGTCTCCCACGAATGGCATTGTCCAATCGCTCAACAAGTGAAAGTCTGAGGGAGCTACGCCATGGCTATAGGTTGGATGGGGAAACACTGTCAAACCCTGTTTGGTGATGTGTTCCAATGTCCTCAAACTTGAGTGAGGGCGTGCGTTATCTTGTTGAAGCAAACAATAAGCCAGGTTGTTATGATGTCCAAGTCACTGGAAGCGCTTCTTGAATTTGATTAATGTATTCACATATGCTTCAGAATTAATGGTGGTGCCCTCAGCATCACATCAATGAGTATGACATCATCACAGTCCCAAAACACAGAGATCATGACCTTACCAGCAGAAGGAGTATTTTTGAATTTGTTCTTCTGTGGAGAGTCAGGATGGCACCATTCCATCAATTGCCATTTTGTTACAGGCTCAAAATGGTGAACCCAGGTTTCATCACTTGTCAGGACAAAAGACTTCCCTCTCAGTTACAAATGTTGCAGCAACTCAGAAGAAATGTTTTTATGAGGGTTTTGTGTTCCTCCGTAATACGGTATGGAACCCATCGTGAAAACTTTTTTACATAATCAAGAGCACTGACAATTACACCCACACTTCCATTGACAGCTCCTGCGCCAACGCTGAGTCGTTATGTGTCGGTCCTCGTGAATGAGCACATCAGCACGCTGCATCTTGTCAGGTGTTAACAGCTGTGGGTGGCCTTCCCAACAGCTGCAAATCTTGGAGTTCTGCAGAACCATTTTCAGATGGCCTCACCCTCTGTGTCCGGCGACTAACAGTAGTTCTGCTGACTGTTGATGCTCCATAAACTGCATATAAATGTTTGTGAACTTTTCCAACTATTTCTTACTCCGCTGTGAGAAATTTAATGACAACACATTGCTTATAACGTACATCAATCACAGATGCCATGTTGAACCATTGCTGCAAGTATGCTATCTGTCGGAAGAAATGGAAACTTGTAAGGAACTAGGGCCGATACCGGGGTATAGTATCCCCTAAGTGCCTTAACTTACACTCTTGATCACACCTCACAGTCCGATGAAAACTTGCTGAATGTTTTAATTTAGTTAGACCATGTTGCCAGGATACAACTAGAACGCTACAGGTCGCCACAATATTTGAAGACCCCAAATATTGAAAAGGTATGATAGTAGCTACAGAAATGAAACAGTTCACTTTTCCAAAAATTCTTCAAGTTTATTTAGAATGAAATTCAAAGTTCAAACAGCATTCTTAAGTTGCTTAGGCCAATCGGACAATCGTTCCAAAAATTACAGATTGTGGAGAGAAGTGAAGACCGACCAACACCCCGATGAAAATTAAAAGTTCATATTAAGAAAACAAGTGCCACGCCCCAGAAGCCAACATTCCATCATGGCCGAACCGGTAGTACCAACTCAAAGTCGGAGCTGCCAACCTACCAGCGCACACGCTTATAACATCTTACTAGTACAACGTTCAAACCCGGAAAAGACGCCGTCACCACCGCGTCCTATGATTTATAACCTCGCTGACGTCAGAGCCAAAATACAACTTTCTGCTAACACCTAAACGATTTAGATCGGAAATATCTCAGTAACTAACCAATTATGCGAAACTTTAGGTGTGCCAGTGTTTATACTTATTTAATTGTGAAATAATGGATATTTAGTGATTAACTTTAAGTGTTTGGTTTAAAAGATCTTAGCGTAGGAGTGAACTACTTTCCTACTCTGGGGAATTACTATTGTTCGAGAGACTTCTATATTTCGTCATTTTATTAACGCCACAATTTATGCAAATATATTATTATCACCGTGTTACTAAAATTCCTGAGTTTATTGGTGTAATTTTTATTAAGATTGGTGCAGGGAAAGTTTAACTACGACGTAACCAAAGTGCAATTTCAGTTTTAATTTTATAACTTTATTTCTATTACTTTTATCGCAAATATAAAATTACCACGAGATTCTCTGAATTAAATACGTATTCTGAAAGTTATCTCTCTGTATCTACTTAGATCGGTGTATTAATTTCTAAGTTGCCCATGGTGCAATGAAAAATAAATTTTAAGATCTCTATAAATCGGTCTATTACTGGAATTACTTGAAATTATTATATGTGATATTAGATTTTTAGGTCTTCCCGGAAATCTACTTTTTATTTCGAATGTTCTCTAGGATTTTGAGATAAAAATTGTTAAAAGTGAAGTGCATCTGACGAAGTATTAAAAATTGATTTAAGTTATTTAAACGTTCAGAAACTACGAAATTTTAGTGAATTTATATTTTAATTGTAGTTATTACTTCATCAAAACTACTTTATTTTGTTCGAAAGTGTATGTAAAAACAGTGAAATGCCAAATATTAGAAATTTCTTGTGTGCTGAACTGAATTATTTTGGATTATCATATTTAAGGTTAGTAAAAGGTGTTAATATTATTACAGAAAATTAGTGTAGTTGGTTTATAAGTATTGAGTTACTTTCTTGCTCGTAAATCGGTTTAAAAATGACAAAATGCTCCCAGTTAGAAGCTCATAATTACAAAGTTGGATTACTGATGATTATTTAATTTTCAGTTGATTTAAAGTTTTTATTATTATTCAAAGTTTATATTCGGCATTTAGCAACTACTAAAAGTCTTTACTGCATTCAAATTGGTTTAGAAACTGTAAAGTTAACCTATATCAAAATCTATTATTTGAAACTGAACTTGGGGGATTTAACCTATTTCCTCCCAAACTAATGTTTTCTTTCTGTTATAGAAGGTTTACTTTAGGGCATTTATTTACTTTTGAATACTTTTATTATTCCTAAAGGGGTTTATTTAGTGTGTTTGGTTACAGTATCTTATGCTATATAAAGCTTTACTCCCATAACCTATACATGAAATGAAAACTATCTTTTACTACAGAGTAAGCTTTCCCTAATGCCTAAAGGTGAGAGGCTAGAATTTACTAAATTCTAAATGCTTACAAACTTTGCTTGTGTACTATGAAAACTTCAAAGAATTCATATCTAAAGTTTTGCATTTGTACCATTGTTGACGGCTCAGAAAAAAATGTGGTGCTTTAGTTTTCTGGGACACCCTTGTAAATTCAACTGCATAGGTGGTGAGAAAAAGTTTCAAAATTGATCATTTATTGGAAAGGTTGATGTGGAATGTACCCGAGAAGTAATAGCACAAGATCTGGGATGCACGATTTCTATGTCTATCTGTTTTTTAATTGAACAGTTCTGCCGGGTTGCCTATTAAAATGTGGTCACAAATACTTTTAATTAAAAGATATTGATTAATTTTTTCAAAAAATTTGATTCAATTAAAAATAATAAACATAATAATAAAATATAATTCATTTCAAAGAAACTTTGGATTGCCAGCTGTTCAAGATATGCAAAACAAGAGAGAGTTAGCGCACCACCCTGTCTGATGGATAGTGTGGCAGGTGGTGTGATACAGGAACTTTCTCATTCTTATTTAACAGATGGCAACCCTTACTTGTGGCCACTTTTACATAGGCACAAACTTTTTAAGTTCGTTACATCTCTCTTTAAAAAACAAGTGATTTTTTTTTTAAAATTAATTAATGAAATTTTAATTAAAAGTACTTGTGGACATATTTTGATAGGCAACTTGACAGTACCTTATTCTGCTATTAATAATCTTATATATAAAAATCAATGTTTGTTTGTTCGTCTCCTATGCATTCCTATACCATTTATCAGATTGCATGAAACTTTGGAGAGTTTTCGAGTGTGCGTCTGCCAAGGTTCCTATGAAAAAAATTTCCAAAAGCCACCCCCTATTTCCCATAACACCCCATAATTTAGGCAAAACCACATTTTTTATCCGATTTAGATAGGAATTTGTACACTTACACTTTAAACAAACATAAAAACTGCCTACATACGGTTTCCGAATATTAATCCCCTCGCCCCCTTTCCACCCCCATAATTTAGGCAATACCACATTTTTTATCCGATTTAGATAGGAATTTGTACACTTATAGTTTAAAACAACAGAAAAATACTGGCCTACGTATGGTTTCCGAATATTCATTCCACCTCTTCCCCTTTCCACCCCCATTACGTTTTTACCCCATAATTTAGGCAAACCACGATATTTTTATCCGATTTAGATAAGAATTTTGTACACTTATACTTTAAAACAAACAGAAAATACTGGCTAAGTATGGTTTCCGAATATTCATCCCCTCTCCCACTTTCCAACCCCATTACGTTTTTACCCTATAATTTAGGCAAACTACATTTTTTATCCGATTTAGATAAGAATTTGTACACTTATACTTTAAAACAAACAGAAAAATACTGCCTACGTATGGTTTCCGAATATTCATCCCCTCTCCCCATTTCCAACCCCATTACTGTTTTACCCCATAATTTAGGCAAACCACATTTTTATCCGATTTAGATAAGAATTTGTACACTTATACTTTAAAACAAACAGAAAAAATACTGCCTATGTAATGGTTTCCGAATATACATCCCCTCTCCCACTTTCCAACCCCATTACGTTTTTACCCTATAATTTAGGCAAACCACATTTTTTTATCCGATTTAGATAAGAATTTGTACACTTATAGTTTAAAACAAACAGAAAAATAATGCCTACTTATGGTTTCCTGAATATTCATCCCCTCCCCCATTTCCAACCCCATTACAGTTTTACCTCATAATTAGGCAAACCACATTTTTTAATCCGATTTAGATAAGCAATTTGCTACACTTATACTTTAAAACAAACAGAAAATACTGCCTAGTATGGTTTCCGAATATTCATCCCCTCTCCCCTTTCCAACCCCATTACGTTTTTACCCTATAATTTATGGCAAACCACATTTTTTTTATCCGATTTAGGATAAGAATTTGTACACTTATAGTTTAAAACAAACAGAAAAATACTGCCTACATATGGTTTCCGAATATTCATCCCCTCCCCCCTTTCCAACCCCATTACAGTTTTTCACCCCATAATTTAGGCAAACCACATTTTTTGATCCGATTTAGATAAGAATTTGTAGGCTTATTCTTTAAAACAATCACAAAAATACTGCCTACGTATGGTTTCCGAATATTCATTACCTCTCCCCTTTCCAACCCCATAACATTTTTACCATATAATTTAGGCAAACCACATTTTTTATCCGATTTAGATAAGAATTTGTACACTTATACTTTAAAAAAAACAGAAAAATACTGGTACGTATGGTTTCCGAATATTCATCCCCTCTCTCACTTTCCAACCCCATTACGTTTTTCACCCTATAATTTAGGCAAACCAATTTTTTTTATCCGATTTAGATAAGAATTTGTACACTTATACTTTAAAACAAACAGAAAAATACTGCCTACGTATGGTTTCCAATATTCATCCCCACTCCCCATTTCCAAACCCATTACGTTTTTACCCCATAATTTAGGCAAACCACATTTTTTATCCGATTTAGATAACAATTTGTACACTTATACTTTACAACAAACAGAAAAATATGCTATGTATGGTTTCCGAATATTCATCCCCTCTCCCACTTTCCAACCCCATTACGTTTTTACCCATAATTTAGGCAAACCACATTTTTTTATCCGATTTAGATAAGAATTTGTACACTTATACTTTAAAACAAACAGAAAAATACTACCTACGTATGGTTTCCGATATTCATCCTCTCCCCCTTTCCAACCCCATTACCTTTTCACCCCATAATTTAGGCAAACCACATTTTTTATCCGATTTAGATAAGAATTTGTAGGCTTATTCTTTAAAACAATCACAAAACTACTGCCTATTATGGTTTCCGAATATTCATCCCCTCTCCCCTTTCCAACCCCATTACATTTTACCCTATAATTTAGGCAAACCACATTTTTTATCCGATTTAGATAAGAATTTGGTACACTTATACTTTAAAACAAAACAGAAAAATACTGCCTACGTATGGTTTCCAATATTCATCCCCTCTCCCCGTTTCCAACCCCATTACGTTTTTACCCATAATTTAGGCTAACCACATTTTTATCAGATTTAGATAAGAATTTGTACACTTATATTTTGAAACAACAGAAAAATACTGCCTCCATATGTTTTCCAAAGCGCTTCCCCTCTCACCCTTTCCAACTGAAAATGAATGAAAGCAGTTTAAAATTTATATGTAAATATTTTTTCATTTAATCTATGTGCCTACTCAAGTGCAGCAATAGTGAAGCATTGCCGGGTCAGCTAGTTATACTAAAAATTGCATTTCAATTAAAAAATAGATGAACAAAGAAATTGTGCAGTCAGATCTTAGATTATAAGAGAATTGGATTACAAAACTATGGTCAGATCATTGCTTGAATACAATGGGGTAGTATGGGGTCCAAATTTTTGGTATCATTACAGCAGTTGGAGGGGATGCAATGGATGGAAGGTCCATTTCTTTGCAGAAATTATTGCAGGATACATTCAGAAACTGATATGATAAAGTACCTAGAATGGTATTACTGAAAGACAGGGTGAAGAGAGGGCTATTAGTGATAAGACTTCAAAAGAGATTGGTAGAAGAATTAGGAGTGCAAGAAAGGGAAAGATGATTCTGAGCTCAAGGTAGCACTCTGTTTCAGGCAAAAGGGAGTAAGAAAATTCTCTTACGGGGATTGGAATATATTACTAAGGGATGTGCTGAATAGTGAAAGAATTTGGAATTAATATTTGAAAAGGGCAAATGTAGATAGATAGGGAAACTACACTCATTATGATAAAATTTTAACATAAAAAAAGGGTAAATAGATGTATGGAAACTGCCATCGGAGCAGGACCATCAAATTAAATTAAGTGCACTATTTTTGAATGAATACCAGTGCAGCTAACAAAAAAACTTTGTATTTCTACTGGAGAAATTTTTTATCATGTCATTAATATTCTGGAAAGAAGCCCATTTTCAGATAATTGTGCTCCAAAATAGTTTGCCTTCAAATTGGATTTAGACTGCTTTATTACTACCATACACAAACGTTCAGATCAAGTGAGACAAACTCACATAAGGGTCTACGCCTACTGTTTCAGTTTATTCAATGTCTACTTTTTCAAATTAATTGTGACAAAAGACAAAAAGGAAGAGTCAATCTGTTTTCATTTTTGTAGTAAAGGAGCAGCCACTCACTAGCAGCAGACATTTTTAACATGATTTTCTTCCACTGGAAACTGTTGTCTCATTTCCACTTTCTCTGTCACATTCATATCAATCAGAAGATATTCAGGAAGGCCAGACTTGCATGCTCCTGAATGCCACAACTGAATATTATACATCAACCATCATTCTCTGGTATTCAAGCAAGCGGAAGGATAGCATTGAATCTCAGCATTACCCAATAACATAAAAATTTTTCCATTAAATATATGAATAAAGTTCTGCATTTACAACACATGTACGTACAAAATGCCAATAAAATAATTATAATTCATCTGTTTTTAAGATCATGTACTTCAAATAGATAGAAAAGTTCTCAATTCAAAAACTTACCTTCCTTGAACAAAAGGTTGAAATCGAAACCTTGCTCAACAAGGAAATTTATACTGGAAAATTGACTTTTGAAACCCCTTTTATCCAAACCAGATCTTTCAACCGGTTTCGGAAATATGTAAAAGTTGTAGGATCTATAAGTGAATCTAAAACAAACAAGTGATATAAATCATGATGCATTTACCAACTTCAGTATCATACTTAACATTATTGTTAGTTTGGCATCAAAATGAATAGAACATCAAGGCAGAAACAAGTTTTAAAGTACGGAAAGGTCATACAGATGTTCACTAGGTTTTATCTCAGTAATACTGTGATGCTGTAAACTAAAACTACAATTCTGAGAATGTGTAGTGAGGTCATGTAACCTTAATTTCATGACATTAGACTAACACATTACAATAATTTTCAGTAGACATTTATGCACATTACAAAAACTGTGACTAACCATGGGTTGTAGATAGAGACTGGAAGTACATATTATCATCTAGAAAATGTTGTTCAATATTCTACATTATGAGTTTGGTGAAAAAAGGAAAAACATTTCAAAAATTCACTAATGCGAAATAAAAACCAAGTAGAAGATAATTTATTTATTAAATATGATTATATAATTAAAATTTTGGTAACTGCAACATTGCTATTGCTATTTTGTAATAAAATTTGATTTATTTTGCTGCGGCATTGATTCTAATATAAAAGCACTTCATTGTCATTAATTCGATCGCTAAGTTTGGTTTTAATTACTGATATTTTTTTCACATAAATAAAAAATTTAAAAAGAACAATAATTTTACATCTAATATAAGGATATAAGTATTTTAGTTACATCCAAAATTAAAACAACAATTGATACAAATGTCTTGGAATCTGAATGACATCAGAAGACAACTTCAGCTCTTAATGCCTGAAAAGTTTTTTCACATAAATAAAAAATTGAAAAAATTAACAAATATTTTACATTTCAGGTAAGATGTTTGGCACCAGAGTGGCATCAGCAGACAACTCCATCACCTTTTTCTTTCATTATCCATGAGTACATCCAGAAGTGATTATTAATTCATAGGCCAACTTTACACGTATACTCATTTTCAGTGGAATATTATTAAATTGTTCAGCTAGTACCATACGATGTTGATTTATGTTTATTTTACTTTCTGATTTTACATCGAAGCAATCAAAATTTCTTCCAAAAGTGGACAAATACTTCTAAATCATCCTCTTGTATTTAATATCCCAAGAACCAGACTACTTCTTAACATATTCATTTATATCTCAATTAAAAAATATGTACAAGATCATAAAACATATTAAGTTTCTTTGAAAAGCCTAAATATGTGTGAGTGATGACTTTACCAGTGTAATACTCAATTTGATCTTCACAGGCGTCCAGTTGGATGTGTCGTGGAAACGCGTTTTTGTCCACTGACTCTGCTGTCTTCATCAGGTATCAGAGGACAGGGGCTCTACCTGTCTGAAGCCTGAAAGTCAGCTGTACCCACACTCAAACCTTAATATGGCAGATCAACATACCAAAGTGTGAAGAAAACAAATGGCATAGCCAGACCTTCCGCTACCCTGCAGCTTAGCTAAGCACTAGTGACAGAGCCATAATAGTAAGCTAGTGAACTTGGTATTAGTCAGTTGGCAAGGAAGAAGAAAGGTTGAGCTGGATATTGTAAGAGGATAGAAGAGATCACTTACTACATACAAGGGGACCACAACAGAAGGCAGGGAAAATGCTTACAACCATCAAAGGTTACATGACACCTAATAGAGACAGCGAACCAGCTATCGAAATGGTGCATTTTCATAACCATCTGGCTGGACACTGTGAAGATTACTTTGAAGTCTTAATGTTTCCACAGTATACCACACTTAACAATCCATTCCTCACTGAAAGGATCTACTAGGTCAGATATTTTGGTATGGTAGAAACTTTTTTTTTTTCAATTTGAAAAAGCAAGCAAGAACAATTGACTATGGATAGCCACATTCTTACTGCATGGAAAGAGAAGAGTCAATAATCTCACAGTATCATGAACAGCCTGGAGTTCGTAGCACATTAATGTAAGATTTTGTCTGACAAAATATTTATTTTTTATTTATTTTTGTTTCTTATAAATTTGTAGACTATCACTTCAACAGAAGGATTGAAGTACATGTTTGTAAGAAGGTTTCACCCATGAGACCTGATCAGATAACTTAGACTCACGAGAAAACCACCTCGGCTTCCTAAACTCTAGTAACAACACCCATTCCCTAAAGTTGACATGGTCCTATTGTCATACCCCTGTCACCTTCTTTGGCATAGACATCTAAAGCATAATGGCCACCTACATACCTCTATCCACTTCAAACCCACAAACCTACAACAATACCTACACACTGACAACGTACCCATATCAAAACAAAATTATCCCTCCCAAACTGCCTAACCATCAGAGACAAAAGCAACTGCTCTAATGCAAATCCTTTACCCACTTCAGCAACCTGACACAAGCATCTAATCCCATAAATCTCTCTTGG
>JARYHS010008074.1:323611922-323753570 GCA_031002005.1 Vandiemenella viatica
CACTCTTTATGCACGGTGACACGGTCGTTGGCACGGCTTATAAAGCCATTCCTTCCGAGAAGGCCGCACCAATATCCGAGAATCAAAGTCCTCGCAGTCTTTAACATTTCATGTTATAGAAGATATGCTAACTTTAATGTCAACAAAGAAAATGTATGGTCACTAGAGAAAAATAAAAAAAACTACTAGGCATAGCAGCAGCAGTGATGAAAGTGACGTCATATAAAATATGTTCAGAGATATTTCTTGCTTTCAATGTAGAATATTATTTTTGTAATTTTAAAGACCTGGAAATAAAAAGTATTCTTAATTTTGACTCTCTCTTCAGTAATTATTGTTTCAGTTAGCGAGTCTCCGGATTTTTTAACCAAATCTACGGAAATTTTAGAGGCCATCCATGGATATTCAAAGCCCAGTGGCTGGCAGCACTGCTGTAGAGGATGGTCAATCGCCGTCTCATCTGGTGTCAAGTCCCATAATGTGCTGAGGTGGATTCAGGTAGTTCCGTTCCACCGTGGACAACCTGATCCTGCTGAAGGCGGCAATACAGGATGCATTTATCCACAGTCAACACTTTGTGGGTGTTTTTTTATATTGAAAAGGCCTATGATACTATCTGGTGGCAAAGCTTTTCTGGAGAGAGGTACTACTCTTCGATCATTCTCAACTCGGTAGGAATCAAGAAATCTCTGTAGTATCGCCAAATCACTACTGCTCATTGATCTTTCTTGATTTGGCTTGATTCCTACGGCGTCTAAATCACAAAGATGACACATGTCATTGGCCATTAGTGTGAAATCATTTAGACGTATGTAGCTCACCGTGACATTGTTTACTTCACTACCAGATTTGTTGCCGCTTAAAACCTAGCCAAATTACTATTGGAGGAACATGGCAGAGCTTGACAGATAAATTGGGGAATCATCTTTCATAACCTTCTAGTAGTAGTTCTGTCAATAAGAATCTCGATGTATTATCTTGGTTTTCCAGGTGGCTGCGTCAGTTTATTAAATCCTAATATTTCTGCCATCATTCTGCAGCTTTCATCAGAGGATGAAAGCCACACCACAATGGTAGAAACGTTAGGTTTTAATAAATTGACGCAGCTCCACCCTGAGAACCAAGATAATACATACAGTGTGTGCGAAAGCTTTCAGAATCATTTGGAGAATCTCATTCTCGAGGTCAGCAAGTTGCAGTTCTCTTGGGCGTGTCAGAGATTGGACAGCTTGTGGAGCTGCTGGATGTGATGAATATGTATTTCCACTTTCAAAACCAGTGATATTCACTGTCGCATTAGTCCACATCCCTCTAATGTTGAAGCGGACAAGTATTCGACTTCTTGATACTGACTGTGTTGATTCAAAACCTGTAACGGATAGTTCTCTGTGACCAACAACATCTAGCTTCAGCTGCTTTACCAATTTCGTGCTGATGAAAGTCGATTGACTTCCGATGTCGAATAGACTGTGGGTATGTGCATATAGCCATGTAGGGCCGGTCACACAAACACGTGCTGTCTGAAGTTATGTGAACTGAAGTAATTCAGCGTCAGTTTTACCCACTGTTACCTGCTGACTGTCATTACAAATTGATACGTTATGCGGCTTCTTACACTTAGCACAAGGCTTTTTATTCATTTTGGTGCAAACTGTCATGTTGTATCCTTGACTGAGACACAAGAAGCATTTCGATGTAGACTTCAGTTTCTCCAGCCATTCATTTATGTTAGCGATTTTTGTGCAGTCTTGCTCTCAGATTCTTGAGATTCACAGAAAACATAAAATGGTGATACGTTCTATGGCCTTCTTCCTCTCTGGTCCTGTTTCGTGTCTACTTGAAGGGTAGCTGCTGTGGAAGGAAACGTCCCTAAGTTGTAGTCTCCTCTTATTTTGTTCCCTCTACTGTAAAATCTTTGGAACTAATATTCTCCCGTAGTCGTCAACCTTTTCTCTCGAGGCCCACAAAGCTTGAAGTCTTCTATTACATTCAATGTATGTTACATTTAAAGATTCAGGGGATGCATATAACACAGGTTTTAGCTCTTCAAGGTAGTCTAGATGAGCTTGTGTAATACGATACTTGTTCCTATAGCATGAAACAAGAATCCTTTTTGTTTCCTCGTAGGCATCAGTGGTTACTGAAATACCATCGACTAAGTTCTTAGGCTCGGCTTCTAAGTAGCCACGCAGGAAAACATGTTTGTCGATTATAGAGACTTAAGGGTTGTTATCTACAGAAGATTGAAATTGTTTCCAGAACCTTACCACTTCTCTACATCACCAGAGAATGTCTCCAATCGAATGGCCGGTAGCTTGACAGTGTGAGTAATTGATGTCTCTGGCACAGGTTGAACTGGGGTGGGCGTCTCAGATACAGCTGGCAAAATGTTCAGTTTTTCTTTGGTCTTTCTCTTAGCCTCTAGAATTGCTCTATTGGCAATGTCCACATACTCTTCACGTCGTATGACATCCTTGTAGTATTCTTCGTTGGACATAAAGTCGTGTATTTTGTCATCAAGGATTGTCAGGTCGCATATTGTTTCTTGAAGTCTTCTCAAATTATATATGTTGTCGTCTTCGGAAGTTGTTGTTAGTCTTCGGAAGTCTCATCATTCATAGCAGAACAGAATTTACTTATTAGACTTCTTTCTGTTGCCTGTTTGTGTCTCAAATTACGTAGCTGAGCGTCTTCGGACAGTGCAAACGATCCTAAAAGTTCTGCAGATAATCACAAGATGCATCTAGTTCACAAATTGGCTGTAAGTTGGTGGTGGCATCGCACTGTTTATCAATTTAATTCAAATGATGGTTGTTAAATTTTTATGATCTCAGATTACACACGTTTAAATGAAAACCATTTATAGTATCCACTGTAACTAAATTACCAAATGTCCATATTATACCCATCTAAAACTTACATTGCATAAATAACAGGATGGAAGTTGCCATTTAATTTACTTCCCCCGAAATATTTCTTCCTAGCAAAGACGTCATAGCGTTTGGAAGTCATGGTTCATATTAAACTCTTTTTATCGTATAACATCTTCGCTTCCGATCCAATATTTCGTCACCATAAAATGTCATGGATTAGATCTTCTAAACAAATGTGCTTTTACTGTGTATTAATCTCTCTGACTAACAATGACATAACTAGAAGCTAACTAGAAACAGAGTTCACATATAATATAGAAGTACTGTTAATTCAGTCCACAGGTGATATGTAAGTACTCTTAATCTCCAACAATGATTGTATTAACTGCATGAAATACATGCACAATGGTTATATTTATCACTCATTCATCGTAGCAGCCATGAAGGACTCCTTTTCTGTGAAACTGTTCACAATATTCCTGATAAAATTTGCTAACATCCATTCATGGAGTTACAAAACACCTACTTATTGTTTAAATTTCAATTCCAATGGAAAACTTGAAATGTTTAGCAGTGGTAATTCACATGGCTACTGCATGGCCAAGTGGCATTATAACACATGGTAACATTGCACCACACATTGTCTGACTGAATCAAAAACAATCTGTCACCAAAAACTGCTTCCATGGAAATGAAACCAACACTGCACTGCACTGCACTGACCATCACAGAGATTACATTGCTCAAAATTTGTTCACATACTGCCAAGATCTTGCTCGTTTATGTAGTCTCATCTCAAAAACGTCTAGGACACTAGTGAACAATCATGGTGAATGACTTTTTACTGTGAAATATCAAAATCCCATGTTCCCTCTGTACCAAAAATCTAATAGATTTTTACCACAATTTTACATGTCATAGATTGAATTTTTTACCAGCATTTTTAGTCATGACATACTTTGTCCAATTCCTACTAGTTTGGCAGCAATTAATTATTTAAATAGGAGAGTTTTTAATTTATCTTATCATTCCAAGGGCTGAAAAAACACAAGAACAGAGAATAAATTAGGACCACATGGAGAACCAGCAAAAAATGATAATGGACAAAAACTGTGTGACACAGTAATCTCCAACAAATTCTTCATATGCAGCACACAAACACGCAAAGACTCTCACAAATATTCCTGGTCTGCAAGATAAAAAACATTAATCATAGATTATTTGATAACCAATGAAAAACTGAGACAACTGACAGTTGGCACAAGAGTCTTTAGGACCTATGAAATTGAAGTGGATCATCTGGTAGGGACAGCAAGATTTCCACCCTGATGGCTAAATGGCTACATTAAGAGAAAATAAATAAATAAGTCAAACCCAATTTCCTACAGAGTCAAACTCTTACAAGATCAAAGCATCAGATGAAGAAGATAGATTGAGACTATAAGAGGTAACCAGGCCTAACACTGAATAGGAAGAAGAGGAAATGTGAAAATATGTGTAACAAATTTAATAGATGTTCATTGTAACTTAATGTTATTTCCATGTATCTTAAATTACATTTGACTAGTAATAATATGAAAACAAATTATTTTTCACTGGCTAATATTGATGAAAATAGCACTTTTATGTTATGATGGAATGAAACAGAAAACTGCCTGTCTGACTTGTGAGAAAAAAATTAATATTGAAAGAGTAAAAGTGATTTGTTTATAAGTCAAAAAGCAGGAATAATTCAGTGCAAATTGAGGAATAAAGGAATGGTTGTGTAATACTTAAAATAATTGAGAAGTAAACTTCAGTGTGTTCTTACATACATTTAAAAGTTTGTTAATATAAACATATTTTAAATTGTACCAAATTACAGTTTGCTCCACATCTGCCATTAAAATGAAAATTGTTAAGAACATGCAAGCAGCTATTTACTGTATTTCATATGAATGTTTTCTTGAACACTGTGTGCTTTCTCATAAGCCAATATCTCAAAATTCTTTTGGAACTGTAGCAGATTCCTTATCAATATACTGTTTAATTTCACCTTTCATCTCAGATATAATTTTTGAATTGATTTGTTTGCTGTATGAAAACACATTTCTGTGTTGGGGTTGTTCTTTCATAAACATAAAATTACCCTTCTCTTAGATATCTTTCTTTCTTCTTCTCCTTTTTTTAATATATATGTGTGTGTGTGTGACCGAGTGTGGTGGGTGAGCAGTAACTCTCTGATTTCACATTTGGGAGGATGCCGGTTTGAATCCCAGTCCAGGCATCCAAATTTTGGTTTTCCACGGTTTTCCCAAATCAATCCAGGCGAATGCTGGGATGCTTCCTTCAAAAAGGCCGTGGTCGAATTCCTTCCCATTCCTTGTCCCCAGTCCTTTCCCGCCTTTACTGATCTCAATGTCAATGAAGTATAAAGCCATAAAAAATATATTGGTAATTAAAAATTAAATTATTTCAACTTTCAGTAAGGAAAAGTGTCCAGAAACCAGATGTTAAACTTCACCATCTTCGACAAAATATTATCCTGTTCCACCCAATTGCAAGGAAACTTATAAATGAATCCAATGGTACATTCTTGGCAAGCCAAAAAATTTTGGCAAAAGAGAGTGCTGCAGAAATAAGATCAGAGCTATTAAAACTCAGCCGACAATATAGGTAAGTTCAGATTATTCTGTTTTTAATTTTTTCACATTCTAGTTCGTAACGCTATCCAGCTTCACTTAGATGAACTATATTTTTTGCAGTGTGAGGTTTAACTTTTTGGCTATGTATTTAGGTCATAATTATTACTTACTATAATGACAGCTGATCCATCTTCTTTGTCTCAAATTTCATCACTTTATTAACAGATTTTCTTGTACTCATGAAATTGCTACATTCTTCGCATATCTTCTATAAATGACATTTCGTACGTTGCATAAATGTACCAAAACTGAAGGCATGAGGATTTTTATCACTGGAAACAAGATTTAGATCAATAGTTAATATCATAAATGGCACCTACATATCAAATCCTCAGATATCACTCTCTTCCACTCAAACATTGCCTCCCAAACAACCTGACCATTTGAGATTGATGTTTCTTTTCAGAACAAAAATTCTTCATCTACTACTACGCCATTGTCACCCAAGTTTTCTCTTCCCAAACCTGTTTTTTCAGATCGTTAAATTAAATATTTCCCTAGCTGTAACTCCTGCACAGCACAGTTGCTTCTTGCATCACAGTCCAGCAGTGCTCATATACTCTGCTTGTGGTGTCATCCAAAACCACATTTCTTATTGTGTATATAACTCAAATTTTTTCCAGTAATGTATCCTCTCTTGAAAAAATAAATAAATAACGTAACATCAACCATCTTCTCTGTGTGTCCCGTAAACGCTTCAGCAAATAGTCAATCCAAAGTAGAATATATCGTCGTCCACGAATAACAATACCTCAGACTTGCTAACTGCCTCATATCTCATATAATAAATCTTGATGAAAGACTTGAAAAATGTTCCAGGCAGCAACAATGTCTTCTAATCTCTATCACTAGGTAAAGTTTCCTATAATTCTACAAGTCATGTTCATAATGTATCACTTTATATTCAAGATCATCTTTTCATTCATTCATTTATCATTATCATTAATTTTGTTTCATGGATCCCTGCTGAGGAAGGACTTCGGGTATGTGAAACATGTCATCGTTTATACACATACATGCGAGTCATAATCATAATGAGAACAATCATATGTTACAAAGACAAATAAAGAGTATAAAAATAAATATTAATTTTTGCAACTATGTTTTACAAAAGGTCATATTGAATACAATTAATTATTTTGTTCAAATTCTTGAATGGAGTAGGAGGAGTTGCCAATAAGATAATTTCTCAGTTTTTCTTCAAATATATCTTTACTAGCTGCTACCCGTTACTTCCTACGTGTGAATTTAGAGCTAGAATTGGATACATAAAGCTGAAAGTTACCTAAGATATGTCGGCACAATTTGACAGGAACGCTATTGATATACCAGTCTACCGTCAAACGTGTCTCATTTATTCATATTGGAAAAAGTATCCTATTTCGTTCCTAATGATACAAAGTATTTCAGTATACTGGTATACACATACAGTATAGTCGTCAAAACGTAAAAAAAAAAAAAAAAAAAAAAAAAAAAAAAGATGGAGACTTACTTTCGCATCTATAATATTTTTAGTTTAGATCTCACAAAAACTAGCTGTGGAACCAGTATACCCTGAATAAAGTAAACACGTAGGGCACTATTCTGTCACCAAAGATTTTCCAGAACATGGCATCCTTACCACAAAATCCTAGGCTTGCCTCAAACTATCAAAAACAATTCATAAAAATTTTTGCTCCCAGTGGAGTTTGATCCCGAAGCCACACAGGAGTTTTCTTAAGAAGCAAGCACGTTACCACTGCACTACGCTGCCATTGCTCTCTAATGTTAAGCATTAAAAAGACATATAGATATTATGCATTTGTCTTTCACAGTTCAGATAGTTTTCATAATTTAATGACAATATGTTCTTATCTATACAGAATTTGGTAACCCATGTCCATCCTAATGTCAAATAGCATCTCCTGGTCAAATTTCATCACGATTGGAGTAGCCGTTTAACCCAAGAAACGTAACAAACAGAGAGACAGACAGAGTTATTTTCGCATTTATAATATTAGTATAGATTATCTGCAAACTGTTTTATATTCTAGGGAAGTTTATTAAACAGATGTATCCCAGAATAATTTGTGCAAGTTATTTCTGTTTCTTGTATTGAAATTGTGTGCCTATGAGTTAGATGTAAACAAGTTAAAATTTTCTATGACAAAGCACATGAGAAAATATCATATATATTATTTCTATAAGGTATTTTTTTGTCACAAGCCTGTTTCTTCCTTCATACGTAACCGAAATCAATGAATGAGGTGTCATTTTAAAGCTTATGGACTTCACTTTGGTCACATCATATTTTAAGAACTGAAGTTTTCGGAATTCGACCCTTTAAGGGCGAAAATGTTAATATTTCTAAAATGCTGTTTTCTGTGTTACGAGTCATTTATCTCCCTGGATACCTGTCTGAAATCGTTTAATGAAGTATCATTTTAAAGATTAAGATCTCCGCTTTAGTGACGTCATATATTAAGACAGAAATGTTTCGGAATTCGATCCTAAAAGGGCAAAAGTATAAATATTTTTGCAATTAGTTTTTGTGTCACGAGCGATTTATCTCCCTTAATATCTAACCGATATAGATAAATGCGGAATCATATTAAAGACTAAGGTCTCCGCCGTGGTAACATAATATTTTAAGAAAGGAATTTTTCGTAATTTGACCCTTAAAGGGCAAAAATGTCAATTTTTATAAAATGCGTTTTTTGTATCTCGAGCCATTTATCTCCCTGGATATCAAACCAAAATCGATAAATGAAGTAGGATTATGAGGAGTAATGTATCAGCTTTATGACATCATATTTTAAGAAAGAATGTTTTTTTAAATTTACCCCTTCAAGGGAAAAAGTATAAATTTTTCTATAACACATTTTTGTGTCACGAGCGATTTATCTCCCTTAATATCTAACCGATATAGATAAATGAGATATCATATTAAAGAATAAGGTCTCCGCCGTGGTAACATTATAATTTGAGAAAGGAATTTTTCGTAATTCGACCCTTAAAGGGCAAAAACATTAATTTTTCTAAAATGCGTTTTTTTGTGCCTCGAGCCACGTATCTACCTTAATATCTATCCAAAATCGATAAATCAAGTATGATTATGAAGAGTAATGTCTCAGCTTTGGTGAAATCATATTTTAAGAAAGACGTTTTTGGAATTCAACGCTTAAAAGGAAAAAGGATAAATGGTTCTACAACGCACTTTTGTGTCACGAGCTATTTTTCTCCCATGATATCTAACCGATATAGAAAAATGAGGTATATTATTACAGACTGAGGTCTCCGCCGTGGTAACATTATATTTTAAGAAACGAATTTTTCGTAATTCGACCCTTAAAGGGCAAAAATGTCAATATTTCTAAAATACGTTTTTGTGTTTCGAGTCATTTATCTCACTGGATTTCTAACCAAAATCGATAAATGAAGTAGGAGTATGAAGAGTAATGACTAAGCTTTGGTGAAATCATATTCAACCTCACTATTCAACGCATTTTATTTGCGAAATTTTCGCACGGGTCGTCTAGTATATACTAATAAGTCATTGTAAGAATACTGAGTTTTTTTAAAAAAATGTTGTCTGCAAAAACTTCTTGGTTTTACCCTATACAGCATTCTAATAGCTCTTTTCTGTGATATGAAAACTTTACTTTGTGAATAGTTATCCCAAAAAAAAAAATATGCCATATGAAATCATTGAATGGAAATGTGAGTAGTACACCTGTTTTGTTAATTCTAGATGTGATGTTTGAGAAAGTGTTCGTATTGCAAAGGTGGCACTTCTTAACTTCTTCAGTAGTGAAGTGATAAGTTCGTGCCAGCTGAGTTTCTCATCTATTTCAATACCAAGGAATTTTATACTCTTTGTTTCTAAGATAGTGTTATTTTTATAGCTTACTTGTAAATCCGGCTGTGAATTTTTGTTTTAAACCTAATATGTGTTTTTTTTTTTTTTTTTTCAAAATTTAATTTTAATGAATTTGCATTAAACCAATTTGCTACATTACTAAGTACTTTATTTACATTAAATTCTAGATTACTGTTTGGTGTTTCTCTCACAGTCAGGTTAGTGTCATCTGCAAATAAAACACTCTTAACTTTGTCAGATAAGTTTCCAGGAAGGTCATTGATGTCTAACAAAAAGAGGAGGGGTCCTAGGACAGATCTTTGTGGTATTCCACATTTTCTCCCAGTCTGATAAGGCATCTTTACTTATTTTAGATTTAAAAAATTGAAACTTTTTGCATTCAACTTTCGATGTATGATTTAAACCTGCAGTTCCATAAATACCATAGTATTCGTGTTCCCCCCCCCCCCCCAAAAAAAGTAATTCATGATTTACACAGATCATAAAATATTCCTACAGGGCTCATCTCATTACTCAGTTTCTAAATGTGCTATTTAAAAATGACTATATAGCCGTTTCTATGCATGATCCTTTTTGAAAGCCAGATTGTGATTTAGTGAAGATATTATATTGTGTAATATGTTTTATTATGCTACGATACATTAATTTTCAAAAATCTTTGAAAATCCAGAAAGTAATGAAATGGGACGATAGTTACCTACACATGTTGCTTCTTCTTTTTTTAAACAACGGTTTTACAACTTTGTGCTTTAGTCTATTGGGAAACACACCTTCCATTAGGGATTCATTACAAATGTGGAAAGTACATGATTGATACAATCTGAATATCTTTTCAGTAATTTACTTGAAATATTGTCATAGCTGTAAGAATTTTTAGGTTTTAATTGTTTGATGAGTTTATTTCTGAGACTGTTACTGGTGGCAATTGCATCTCCGCAAATCTGTTTGGGAAAGCAGTCTGAAGAAACCTTAGTGCACTATGTGGGGATTGCTTTTCTATGCCTAATTTCTCTACAACTGAAATAAAATGTTTGTTAAATATTTCACAAACTTCCCTTACTTCACTATGTACAGATCCATTTTGTTCTAATTTCATGTCTTTAGAATGATTTACAGGTTTTCCTGTTTCCGTTTTTATTATATTCCATGTACTTTTCATCTTATTGGCTGAATTCTCTATTTTCTCTGATATATACCTGTTAATGGCCTTTCTTATTACATTTCTTAGTATTTTAGAATAAAGTTTATAATGAGCTTTCTGTGTATAGTTATCTGATTCTCTTACTTTTAAGTAAAGGTCCCTTTTTGTTTTACTAGATACTCTAATGCCCTTTGTTATCCATCCCTTACCCAATTCACTGTTTGAAGTGTTAACAACTTTCCTTTTTCGAAAAGTGTTAGAAATTTATTAAGAAAGGAATCAAATTTTACATTAACACCCTGTACAGTGTACACTTCTGACCAGTGTTAATTATTTAAGGAATCTATGAAATGTATTATATTGTCTTCATTAATATTTCTTCTATATACCCAACTTTTCTTTATCTGTTTAACAGTGTTTCTGGACTTGATACATAACAGTTGCACATCATGATTTGAGATACCATTTATTACTGGGAATATGTTGTAATTAATATGCTGAAAAATATCTATAAAAAATTATTAATTCCAGTCCTGTTATTGTTTTGTATTCTTGTAGGAAAATTTAGAAGTGGCATTAAGTTAAAAGACAACAACAAGGCTTCCATATCTAGCCTCTCACTGCTGTGATTGAGAAAGTCAACATTAAAATCTCCGCATAAAACTGTTTGTTATTTGTGAGACATAGTAGCAAAGACTCTAACTGAGATAAAAACAGTCTAAAATTTCCTGAGGGGGGGTCCTGTAAATTGCTATTACTATGAGCTCTTCCTTACCATATTCCAGTTTTGTAACACAGCATTCAGACTGTTGTTCTATATAATACTTAGTTACACCTACACTGTTGCATTGAATTTTATTTTTAACAAAATGGCAACTCCCCCTTTCTCCATTTTACATCTACAGAAATGAGAACTTAGTTTGTAATTTGGGATTGACAGCTGAGATATTCCTGTGTCAGACAAATGATGTTCAGATATACATAAAACATCTACATTAAAATTTCTGGAATATTGAATCCCATCTAGGCTTAAGGTAACGTCATCAATTTTACTAAATATTCCTCTTATATTTTGATGGAGAATAGTGGTCTGAACACTTTGATTCAATGACTTTGAATTGTTTACTTTATTAGTACAAACTGGTATGTAAGTTGGAATTTTTAATTTCGATAAGTTTTGATCAGCAGAGGCATTAATTTCTTTTAGACATCTTAATACATCTATTTTATTTACCCTAAAAAAGACCACTACCTGACACCACTTATAACAGGACTACCTCTTTCACTCACCTGGCATCCTCTGATCTCATCAGCAATAAGAAGTGAAAGCTTCCTTTTACCTCTGAAATTCAGATGGAATCTACGGTGATTATAACTGTCCCTACCAATGCAGGCCACATCTATCAAACCAATGTGTGAACTTGCTGGCTGCTAGAGAACCCTTTCCAACGATATAGTACCATAGCGGCCATGTAGAATTAATCAGTACTGATCACAGTATAAACTTTGTTGAAATATTTTTTATTGTTATTATTTCTACATATCTACATTAATCACTAAGTCCACTTACAACACCAGCAATTACTATTATCCGAAGATTGCAGGTTCGTTAGGCCAAGATTGAGGTAAGATTATTTCAACTACAAAGCGAAAAAACAAAATCACGGAACATTACCAGAACACAATAACGAAGATTCTATTCTTTACAATCAATCCAGCGATACATTCAAACATATAATAACTAACCCAAAGAATAATAATAATAAAACTAGGTGGGCCCTTTAATTAGTAATATAATGGTATGTTCCTGGAAATGTGAATAATGTCTTCCTCAGTTGAATAATTGAGGTCCTTATCAAGACTATTTCCTGGTCCCCCCACAATTACAATACAATCTTCCTCTGAAAACTCTTTCGCTAGGTCTTCCACATTTGCTACAACACTTCCAAGATCTGCATTTGGTTTGAAAATACTGCAGACTTCATAATCTGGACCCAAGTCAGACTGAACCATCCCACTGATTGCCCTCCCATGACTGCTTCCAAGTAACAGTAGATACCCCCTGAAAAGTTCTCCCTTTTACTTTACAAGATCCCAGATCGTTCAGTCCAACCTGACGGTCCTCAAAGTCACCATCTAGATCCTCCAATGGCCGAAACACATTGGATGTCTCCAGCTGGAGACCATCAGACAGCGTCTCCTACCTCTCCTGCCAGAACTGACTTCTTTCCACTTACTGTTCTGCCTCAGCCTAAGAACAGAGTTTTCTGCCTTCAGGGCCATTAAGTCCCTCTCTGCAGATGCCAGATCTGACTGGATCTTCAGAATCCACTGCTCCTGATCATTAATTCTGCAGGAGTGACATTTCCAGGCAATACTGACACAAGAGTCACATTAGCAACATCGCTACACCCCCAGTGAAACCAGCACCTACGGTCCTGGCATGCACTCCTTCTCTTACCAATCTTCAACAATTTCCACACTTAGTATCCATTATTTATTTATTTATTTTCCATATGCAACATAGCCCAGCACCTAGTATCTAATCTGGGCCCTTATTTCCACTCTTTTACATTTACATATATTTGTATCTTATATATATATATATATATAAACATGAATGAAAGAAAATTTTGATTCGATTTCCAATAACTATTACATCTACTGCTATTAAACAGAATGGGTACCACACCACTACTAAATCTACTACTACTGTTATTGCCCTAATATTACTACTATCATTACTACTACTACTACTAATACCATTACTACTACTACTAATACTACTATTACCACCACCAATTGTCACAGCCGCACTTCGGTCCACTATTGTTCATTTTTCTTTGTGTTGTGTGCGCTCCAAAGGCAGAGTCCCCTGGAACCGGCAGCAAAATCAGCCGCCCAGGCCATCAAGAGTTGACCTCCTGGAATACCAAGACGGCCCCAGTTGTCGCTCAGAAGACGGCCTCTCTGGAGCACACTGAAGTTCCTCCGATGATTGATGTTGCTCATTGTCGTAGGATATCTTCCGTCAATCCGGTGTAATTGTGTTCTCCTCTTCTGTTATCTGTGGCTTTTGATTTCGCTCGGCATTTTTCCTTTTTATAAATTTCTCCTTCCAAAATTTTGAAGCTAGATCAGCTGCCTCATCCAGCAAATGCCACAAACTTTCGTCGCGCAGTATGTCAAATATTCTCCTACCTTGCAGCCGAGCTTGTTGGTGTTCTCTCAAACTGGCTGTTGTTTCACACTCCCATACCACGTGCTCCGGCGTACTCTCTTCACCACATTCGCACCTGTCTGAGTCCACAATATTTCGACTTCGGAGCCAGCTATTGTATGGCCCGTGACCTGTAATGTAGTGTACCAATTCCGGGAGAGGGTTGAAGGTACTTCAACTTTAACCTCTCCTCTACGGATGGGAGCATATCATATGCTCTTCGACCTGTTTCACTGTTGTTCCATTCTTGTTGCCATTCTGCCAATAGAAAGCTTCCGAATGTGCATCTCCGATGTGCTTCGCTGCCTACAATTTCTGCTACCTTATCTTGTTTCCCTTTTCTGAGCCAGTATATTGGCACCCCGTTTCCTTACTTCAAGGTCCAGTGGCCATACACCAATGGCAACGGTTAATGAATTTGTTGCCACGGTTCTGACTTCTGTATGCTCCTGTCAATCTTAAAAGTATTCCTCGTTGGACACGTCTGACTCGCTGTTTTAGTTTTACTTTTCTTAGATGCTTTGCCCACACACTTGCTGAGTAGCCCACTAAAGAGGATAAATTGCGTCATGGTATAGTCTTACTTGTTTGGACTGGAACAGTAAATTTTCGTTGGCCAATATTAATGATTTTATTCATGACCGCCACTGCTCTTGCTATTGTCTTCTCTAAGTGGGCTTCGAAGTTTAAACGTTCATCCAATTGAATGCCTAAGTACCTGCACACTGGGTTTCTACGAATTGATTTACCGTCGATTCTTATAGTTGGTTTTCGAGTCAGCTTGCCCTTGAGCAACATAAATGTTGTTTTATGTGGTGCTAAACTCAGTTTGACTTTACTGCACCATTGGCTAAGGCAGTTAAGTACTAGATTACTATTGTACTCAATCTCTGCTCTTGTTGCTCCTTCCACGAGTAGTGAAAAGTCATCAGCAAAAGCTATTAGACCTAGAAGTTCAGGTATTCTTTGTAATAGGTTCAATCACTGGTTCATCCCTATATCCCAGAATAAGGGACCGCAACAGGAACCTTGCGGGCATCCTTTAGTAAGGATCTTCGTGATGAACGAGTTCTGGCATCTCAAGGAAGCAGTTCTAAATCTGCAATAGTCCCTGAAGGTGTAAAATAATCTTCTTGGACAACCAATCTCCCTCAGCTGTTCAAACAGAGCGGGCTACCATAAATTGTCGAAGGCTCCCGAAATAGCAATAAATATGCCTACTACGTAGTTTTTGTACTGCTACAAATTATTTCCATCGACCGATTTATGGCATCCTCTGTCGACTTCCCGGTTCTAAATCCATATTGACTAGGATTCATTCCCTGAACCTCCCAGTGGCTTTGTAATTTTTTTGCATAGAATCTTCTCTTGAACTTTGCCTAGCACATTCAATAAACAAATCGGCCGGTAAGATTTCGGTTGAAGAGGATCCTTGTCGTCTCTTTCTTTAGAATTACAACCATCGCTTTTCTTCCATATCCCCGGAACTCTACCCTGATATAGACATTCGTTCAGGAGCCTGCATAGGATGGGTGTTAATTTTATGATTAACTCCTGCAGGACCTCGGCTGGAATTCCATCTGGACCGGGAGCCTTTCCTTTTTTTCATTTTGTTTATCGCGGTTATTACTTCTTCGGGTGTAATATTATTTCCTTCCTCTTGACTCCAGCAGGGCTGCCACATGTTCCTTCGTAGTGTAGCTTGTTCTACTGTTTCTTCTTCCGGGTGTTCATCAGGAAGCAAAACTTCTAATAACTCTTCCGCTGAGTCTCTCCAATTCGTGGTTAATTGTCCATCTGTTCTTTTTACTGTGGATAGTATTGTGGGAGGCCTAATTTTACCAGCAGCTATTTTGTAAGGAATACCCCATGGATTGTTCATGTGGTTTTCCCTCACGAAGACTTCCCAGCATTTTTGTTTTGTCTCTCTCATCGCGTCTTTGAAAATCTGCCTCTTCTGCCTGTAGTATTCAAGGAGGAAACTTCTATCTGCTGTCACCATGCTTTGTTGATACATTCTCCTCGCTCTTCTCATGTTTAGTCGTAGTTTTTGAAGTTTTCTGTCCATATTTTGTCAGTAGGGATCTACTATCTTTTTTAGTGGTATCGCCAGTTTCATGGCACTTTGTATTGCAGTTGTCAGCTCTCTTGCGGCTTTGTCTACATCGAAGTGGTTTTCTGGCAAATCCGGTGGAATGAACACATTCCTTAATTTTCCCCATGCTGCTTTCTTGATGTTATATGCTGTTTTAATGTTTCTGTTGCCACTGCTTTCTTCTGTCTGCATTCTGCCCAGTTCATAGACAATCAAATTGTGATCACTTGTTGTCATGTTGTCAAGCACTCTCCAACCCCAAAGCAAATTCCCCGCATGAATGTTTTGTAATTGTTACGTCGATATTTGTTCTTGCGCCAATCACTGTTGCAGAAAGTAGGAGGATTATGTGCTTGGTTTCTAACCTCTAGACCCAATTCACTTAACAGTTCTTCTAGAAGTTGCCCTCTCCTGTCAGTCTTCTTGCTGTGCCAAAGAGCAGATTTTGCATTGACGTCCGCTGCAATAACTAGTGGATAATTTCCCAGAGCTGCATCTATCTGCCGTATTCTATCTAAGTATGGGAAGATCTCGTCACTATACTGGAAATACATGCTTACCATTATGAAGCTTCCCCATGCTGCTCCTATCTCAGCACATACTGTGTGTTCATCACATAACTGCGTAATTTTTTGTAACTGTTATCTGTTTATTTTAAAACGATTATTGCTGCCATTGGGTTATTGCCCGCTGTTATTATTCGTGATGTTACAGGCATGTGCGGGATTTTTGCTTTGCCAGGAGTACGGTTCTTGTAGACAAATAATATCTGATCTCAATTCCTCAGCCACCTTTGCTGATTTCATGTCGAACCATGGCGTTTCCTTTAGTATTCAGCTGAGTAACTTTTAACATAGAATTTACGGGTGTCTTGTGTGCACATTGCACTGGGGCCAAGGTAGTCTTGTATCTAACAGAATGCGTCCATGGGTCATGACAAACTGCTTGTATGTTTCCTCAGGATCAAATATTTCTCCTCTTCTCTCGAAAATCTTGTGAACTAGTGTCAGGAGCTGAGATGGGTCTGTTGGAAAATTTAGTGATCTCAGTTGTATTCTGTCAATTGCCGAAGGTTGTGGGACCGTTATGTTTTTACCGCCAGGATGGAGGACTCTTGTCAAATGTCGGAGGGCAAGTGTAAGTGTATGCACTTCTTCGAGTCTAGTTAGCCGAAGTGTATCCTCAAAATCGGCGTACAATACCGCTGGATCTGCAGTAATGGCATTCGGTTGACTTTTCACAAAGTTCGGGTGTTTTATTTGGCTGGTACGCATACTTGGTTTGCGAAGATGATATTCGTTTTCTTTGAATATCCGAGCCCACCGCCTCTAACAAAACGCTGGCTAATACGAGTCAGAGGTGGAGGAAATTTCGTCTAATTGCTCGTCTATTAACAGCTGCCGATCTGTTTGCACGCCGGCGCTTACCATCATTTTCTGCATTTCCATCGCCTTCTTCTTCCTAAATGTTTCGGCTCTTGCAGCATTTCTTCGTATACGAGATGGGGGGTTGCCTCTCTTCTTTTGATTTTTCATTCCACTTTTGCAACTGCTATTTCAACTGCTCTGTATATCAGATCTGCTATATCTCCTTCATTTCTTGATCTATCCTGCAACTGAGATGTAGACTAGCCATAATCTATTCTGTTAACTAGGCGCTGCAGTAGCAGTTGATACGTGGGACAATCCTTTCCTTTGTTTTTGCATGACTTACCTCTTTTCTGGCATGGGATGCACGTTTGAGGCATCGACTTCTTATCACATTGATCACGCTGTGATTGTTCTGACCATAACGACTACAAGTCTCTATGGTCCATTTGGCAGTGTTTACTCACATGTCCGAGGTCTCTGCACTTGACACAAGTTGGTACCACCGTGTAGTCTTTGCAATTGATTGCACTGAATTCCACGTATATTTTATGTTGCTCTAGTAATAATTTGCGCATAGCTGGGCTTACTTCTATAACGTGATGACGGTTGGTTTTTCAACGGGTCCTGTTTTAAATTTAGGGCAGAAACCGCTTTCGAACTCCTCCTTTGATAATTTAACTTCAAAATTTTGCTCATATACCTTGTGTACTAGATCATTTATTTCCAAATTTTTTGGTACATCATATAAGATTACCAATGGTTTCCTCTTTCTTGGAAGCTCACATTTTAGCATCTCATTTAATTCTTTGTGTTCCATCAATTTTTTGACATCCTCTTTAGTTTCTGCATCTATAATTACTGAGTTATTGGTACTCCTTATTTTATTAATTTTATTTTGTCTTTTGATGGTTTGATTATTTTGGTAATCTGTTCCACAATTACTTTTGGATTTTCGCCACGTTTTGAGCTCACGAAAGAGAACTTGTTTTCGTGGGTGTGATTCTATTTTTTGCTAAGCTAGTTGCCTTACTAGCCGCTGCAGCATAGCTTGGCGGAGAAGTTGTGTTTCCATTTGACTTAAGTTCCTCAATTGTTTTATTTAGCCTCTCTAATTCTTTGTTTAATTCTGAATTTTTTCTTCTATGAAAGAAACCGCAACCGCCCAACTGGCAAGCTTGTCTTCAATTTCACGGAGTAGCGTTTCATTCAATTTTTTGACCAAGTTTTCGTTTAAATAGCCGACCAGATTTTCATATTTTTCAGCTAGCATTGGGGATTCATTGGTTTTATTTGCACTTGAGGAAGCCGCTGCCATTGTTATTGCGAGCGCCTTTTACTTATCCAGTGTTAGTTTAGCTATTATTGATCCACTTTCCACACACACTCACTAAAAACAACTAATTTTCCACCTTCGCGACTTTTGAAAAGTTCTGCGTTTCGTTTTTCCCGATCAAAATGAACTAAACTTCTAGAGCGAAGCGCGACGCGGCTGCTTGTGTGGCACTCCACTCGCCACTCTTAGTATCCATTATGATACTTTCAGAAAAACTTGAGAACTTAGGAGGAAAAAAAACTTTACATCATTTACTTTTTAATTAACTACTTGTGTATCAGTGCTAGGGTTTTACAAGAAGAGACAAGAAAAGGGCCGTGCACATTCATTCAATAACTTAAGTGACAGACACCTTAAAAAGAGTGATGACCCACAAATGAAATGGGCTGGTCATATTGCTCGCAAAAGAGATGAAAGATTGACTATGGCAGTACTGGATTGCATACCAAGAAACCTGAAAAGAGCAAGAGAAAACCCCCTGGATCGCTGGGATAAGGATATACGTCGAGTTACAGGCGTGAACTGGAAGAGGGTGGCTCAAGATCGATCAGCCTGGAAAGAACCACAACAAACCAATGTAGAATTAAATTATAACATATGGCTCATTAGACTTAAAGAGGCTACATCCTGAAATAAGGATTGATATAGCTGCAATAATAATAATAATAACTTGTGCATCAGTTGCCAAAGAAAAGTGAAAGTAGGATTCTAAGATAAATGTTAAAAAGTACTATGTAAATCACTTGAAATTTTTCCAAAGTGTGTATTACAACACTTATCACCTATAAGACTTACAACAAAACAACACAAATTTAACATCTTTACTCAGTTTCAGACCTAACCTCAAATGTAAACAAATAAAAAAACCGGTTTACACTGTACAGAGTTTGTATAAAATAATTGTTTAAAAAAACATAACAACCGCCTTCAAAAAAAAAAAAGCACTAAAAATTTTAAAATAACTTTATACCTTGCTTAGGATAAAGTAAATCTAAATGGACAATATTTTACATACTGTCATTGATATTTTTACATTAATTAGTTATTTTTGGAGTCGGTGCCAGCTGTCAAATCGCAAAGAACTTCTTTTGGTGTTAGACACGAAACGAACAAAAATTCCCAATATTTTACAGCATGTCGTGAGGCAGATAGTGTTATTGCGGGAAACAGATTAGGGAAACAAATTAAAAGTATTTTAATCTGTGGCTCGGCCTTATTGGTCATCCAGACATATCTCTCCTGCTACAGTGTCAGTTGGTAGGCTGCATCATGCAGTAAACGATTTACAGTTAGTATAATATCGGCGTATCATCTGTATGTTTCAGTTTTGTTGAAACATTTTTCTAGCATTAATTGTAGGTAAGCAGTAACATGATTTTTTATGTATTATTGTTATTTCTCATTGTTTTTATCTTTTTGTTTTTCTTGCTTTCGCTGGCACCGACTCCAAAAATAACTAATTAATGTAAAAATATCAATGACAGTAATGTAAAATATTGTCCATTTAGATTTACTTTATCCTAAGCAAGGTATAAAGTTATTTTAAAATTTTTAGTGCTTTTTTTTTTGAAGGCGGTTTTTATGTTTTTTAAACAATTATTTTATTTTTAAATTTTTAGTGATATTATAGTTTGTTTTGTATTTTAAATATGCCGCTGTGTTCCCATTTTGCGAACTTCCTGGTAGCTCAGAGATTAAAGTGCTTGCTTTCAAAGAAGAATTCTGTCTTTATATAACACACCAACTTCCAGAACGGGGTGAATTGGGTGTTGTGATAAGGAATGTCAGTTTACATTTTTGTCCATGCTATGTTTCGATCGTATCATAACATCTGTTAAAGCTGCTGGTCGATAACCGAAACATGTAACATCTGGGCATTAATACATCCCACATCTGTCTCTGGAATATATCTGTCTGCTCCGGCATCACACAGAAAATATAGATTTTTAATTGGTTTTCACAACGTGAAAGCTTGGGATCAAAGTTGAAATCTGAAGTAAATGTTGAGACATTATGACACATTTATTTTATAAATACTATGCCATGACTTAAAAATAGCTTAACTGATTTTGACGGGATTTAAAGCTGTTGATTTTTGTAAAGAACATTGGAAATTAAAAGGGGTGAGGGTAAAGGGGAAGTGTGATTGGGCTTATGTATGCCAAATGTAGACTGCCTTTTCTGATTGATTTAAAGTATACGTGTGTAAATTTCTATTGATATCAGATAAAACTGTAGGTATGTATAAAAAACAATTAAGGGGTGTGGAGATGAAGAGTAGTTTGGTTTTTGTAAAGCTAGTGTGGGCAGTATTTTTCTCTTTGTTTTAATGTATACATGTGCCGTGTTCAATGAAAATCTGATAAAACTGTGGGTATCTATAAAGAATATTGGAAATTAGGAGGGGTGGGGGTAGAAGAGAAGAGGGGTTGAGCGTCTGCAACCTAATTTAAACACAATTGTTCTGTATGTTTTAAAGTATACGTGTGCAAATTTCCTTCAGAATCGGATAGAAATTGTAGAATAAAGGATGGAAAGGAAGGAGTGTAGTTTGGACTCTCGAAACCAAATGTAGACAGTATTTTTCTGTTTGTTTTGCAGTATACATGTGCATACTTCCTTCAAAATCAGAAAGAAATGGTAGCTTTGTATAAAGAACATTGGCAGTAATTAAAGGGGTAGAAAGGGGGATAGGGTTTGCGTTTTTGTGAAAGTTATGTGGACAGTATTTTTCTGTTTCTATTTGTTTTAAAGTATACACATGCGAAGTTCCACCGAATCGGATTAAAATGTGGTTCTGTACAAATATTAAGGGAAGCGGAGCCAGGATAGTTTTTTTGATTTTTTGGTCAGAAATCTTATTCATAAAAAATTCCATATATATGCGCCAACTTTCATAAAAATCGGTCAAATGGTGTCGACTGTAGCTTTCTAATAAGAAATTGACAAAAACCAAGGGGGTGGAAACGGGGAGAGGGGTTCAGTTTCTGCAAACCAAGAGTTGGCATTATTTTTCTCTTTGTTTTATAGTAAAAATTTGCCAAGTTCTGTCTAAACCGGATAAAAACTGTGGTTGTGTATAAAAATTAAGCGGTTTAATGGGGAGAGGGGGGGTTTTTAGATCTTTTGGTCAGACACCTTTTTCGTGAAAAAATACATACAAGCACCAACTTTCATGGTAATCGGTCAAACGATCACGACTGTAGCTTTTTATAAAGAACATTGACAAAGTTAATGGGGTTGAAGGAGGGAAAGGGGTTGAGCATTGGCAAACCAAATATTGACAGGATTTTTCTCTTTGTTTTAAAGTATACATAGGCAAAGTTCAATAAAAATCAGATAAGAAATGTAGATTTCTATAAAATTAAGGGGTGTAAAGGGAGACATGGGGTGGTTTATTTATTTATTTAATTTTTTTTTTTTTGGTCAGAAACCTTCTCCATGAAAAATTACATGTATATGCCAACTTTAATGGAGACCAGTTAAATGGTGTCGACTGTAGCTTTGTATAAAGAACATTGGCAAAAATTTAGGGGGTGGATAGGGGGAGAAGGCTTCAGTTTTTTCAAACCAAAACTTGACAGTATTTTTCTCTTTATTTTTGACTAAACATGTTCAAAGTTTCATCGAAATCGGATAAAAAATGTGGGTTTGTATAAAAATTAAGGGGTGTAAAGGGGAGAGGAGTGGTTTTTTATTTATTTATTGTTTGGTCAGATTCTCCATTAAAAATTAAATGTATATGCCAACTTTGATGATAATTGTTCAAATGGTGTTGAATGTAGCTTTTTATGAAGATCATTGAAAATAATTAAAGGGGTGGAAGGAGGAGGGGGTTGAGCTTTGGAAGACCAAATGTTGACAGGATTTTTCTCTTTGTTTTAAAGTATACCTGGGCAAAGTTCAATAAAAATCAGATAAGGTATGTAGGTTTCTATAAAATTAAGGGGTGTAAAGGGGAGAAGGGGTGGTTTTTTTTTAATTTTTTTTGTTAGAAACCTTCTCCATGAAAAATTACATGTAATTGCCAACTTTAATGGAGATCAGTTAAATGGTGTCGACTGTAGCTTTGAATAAAGAAAATTTGACAAAATTAAGGGGGTGGATAGGGGGAGAGGGTTTCAGTTTTTTAAACCAAAAGTTGACAGTATTTTTCTGTTTATTTTTTACTGTATATGTCCAAAGTTTCATCGAGATCGAATAAAAAAATGTGGATTTGTATAAAAATTAAGGGGTGAGTGGGGGTAGAAGGGGTGGTTTCTCAATGAAATTCATATGGGACCACTTTGGAGGTATACACTAGCCACTAAAAAAATTCATTGAAATTCGGTTCAAAATTGGCGAAGATATCGCTGAACATACATACAAAAAAATACAGACTAATTGAGACCTTTTTTGAAGTCGGTTAATAAATAAAAACGGTTCATTATCACTTAAGAACTTCACAAATTTACTTCAAAACAAAACTAATGCTGTCAAAACAAACTTAAAATGAAATTCTGTTATGCTATAACAAGAATATTGTTGCTAGACATTGCTCCCGGATGTAAACAAAAGCCACCAAACACTGAATCTACAATTTACGAATTTACAATAAATATAACAGATCACTAGCACTCACACTACTAGAATATGTTATTCTTCAATGTTTTGATTAACCCACTAGATAAAATTTAATTACAAAAACACAAATTATTACCACATGACATGAACAAAAGCGCGTGCATTCAAAGTCCAAAGATGTTACTTTTTTGCTACCAGTATCCATTCTCCTACGTTAGTCTCAACTCCAATCAGCTACATGTCCTTAAGGATGTATGATCAGACAGATGGTTTATATTTATAACCTAAATCATAGTTGCTACTTTTGCCAGCAGCTATCTCAGTAATTTTTTTACTGTTAAAACGATCATATTCATTTCTGAGACAACTGTCACAACCTATCTGTACAATTGGTATCTAACCTATCAAGATCCTTCATTTAAGATAGTTCATTGATCTCATTTCCTTTCGTCTTCTCAACTACATCTCTACTAAACATTTTTTATCTGTTATACTTAAAGATCATTTTTGGTTCTATTTTCCTCTCTTGCACTGCCTCCTGAACCGCTCTTCCCCCAGTCTGGTTTGCATCTGGGTTTTTTTCCCAACAATTTTTAATCGGTGATTGTGTTTAAGGTAAGAATTTATGTTATTTGCAGGTGACATAATGGTATATTATATGATCAAAAAGCAGAAGATAGTGAACAGCTACAGGGTGACCTGGATAGAATTTCTAAATAGGTAGATAAGCATGGAATGAAGATAAATGCCAAGAAGAGTCAGCTAATTAGGCCAAGAGATAAAAAAAATTAAGGTTATTTATGATTATGTGGGGTTAGAATTGCTTGTTGAATATTTTGAGGTGTTAATATCTCGACATAACATTTGATAATAAACTCATCTGGGCATAGCACACTGGGCAGGTGGTGAGAAAAGATTATTGAAGAGCAGCTCATAACTGAACCAATGCGATGCCTAGAGGGAAACAAAATATTTTAGATATTCTCTTTACAAATAGGCCTGAATTATTCACGGATATTTCTACCACCGTGAGAATAAGTGATCACAAAACTGTAATCGCTACACTAAAATTAACAACCACGCGCAAAAAGAATAAAGAAAGCATTGTTTACAATTTCGAAAAGGCTTCAAAAGAGTGTTTTAAACATTTTTGAGGCATAATTACCATACCTTCATAGTAGCAAGAGGCACTGATGAAGCGAGGTGAGATCGATTCATACAGATAGTCAGGGAAGGTATGGACTTGCATATACCGAAACGAACAATCGGGAAAGGAAATGATCCCCCATGGTATACACGGGATGTTAAAAGGCTACTCAAAAAGCAAAGGAAGATACATGAACGATCAAAAAGGATGATACATCGGATTGATTTAGATAAGTTAGAGGCAATAAGGGTACATGTTAAGAAAGCGATGCATGAGACCTTTAATGACTTTCGTTGCAATTCTCTCTCTAACAGCCTCGCCGAAAACCGTAAAAAGATTTGGTCGTATGTAAAAAAAAGTTAGTTGTAGTAGAAACATTAAGCCAGTTCTAATAAAAGATGGACGGGAGGTTGACGACAGTCGCGAAAGGCTATCGTATTTAACACCTAATTCAAAATTCATTCACGTGCGAAAACATTGAAAACATCTCCACTTTACCACATCGCGTGGAATTAGAGATGGATCCGATAGAGATTGATAGCGTAGGTATTGTAAAGCAATTAAAGCTCCTGAAGTGGGGTAAAGCACCGGGTTCCGATTGTATACCGGATAGAGTATTGTCTGAATACGCGGAGGAAATTGAACTATTTCTGTCAGATATATTCCATAAATCTTTAAAAGAGAAAAAAGTACCTTCTTGCTAGAAAATAGATCAGGTAATTCCCATTTTCAAGAACGGAGATCGGAGAGTGATCCTAAGAACTATCGACCCATATCTCTAACATCTGTCTGCAATGGAATTCTGGAGCATGTTATATGCTCTAACGTTATGAAGTTTCTAGATGAGAATGAGTTACTGACACCGAGTCAACATGGATTTCGGAAGAAGAGATCGTGTTAAACGCAATTGGCCCTATTTTCACATGTCGTAATGAAAGTTATCAATGCAGGTTCATAAGTTAATGCAATTTTCTTGGATTTTCAGAAAGCTTTTGATTCTGTACCAAACAACCGACTTTTAGCAAAGGTTCGAGCATATGGTATACCAGATCAGATTTGCGAATGGAGACGTGATTTTCTAACTGGTTGATCTCAGTATGTTGTTGAGGGGGAAGCCTCTTCTAAGACAGGTGTTACTTGGGGGGTTCCTCAATGAAGTGTAATAGAACCACTTCTTTTCTTAATATTTATAAACACTCTTGGTGACCACGTCAGATGCTGGTTGCAATTGTTTGCTGACGATACAGTTATCTATAGAGAAATAAGGGGATCTGACGATTGCTTAGAAGTTCAGCCCCTTTTGGATGCTATTTCCGATTGGTGCCCTAAATGGCAGCTTACACTTAATTGCAAAAGTGCAAGGCAATGCGAATAAGTAACAAAAAGAATCAGTTTGCTCATGAGTACAAAATAAACGATTCAGCTGTTGACACGGTTGATTCCCTGAAGTATCTGGGGGTGATAGTACAAAGCAACAAGAAATGGAACTTGCATATAACTTCCATCGTAGGCAAAGCAAATTCTAAATTGCGATTCATGGGTCTATTTTGAGGAACTGTAATTCTCATAGAAAGGAGATAGCATATAAAACACTAGTGTGTCCACAGCTGGATTCCGAGGCTTGGGCAGTGCAATTTTGTACTGCCACTTGTCATTCGGGAGGACCGGGGTTAAACTCGGTTCGGCCATCCTGTCTGAGGTTTTCCGTGGTTTCCCTCAGACACTTAGGCGAATGCTGGGATGGTTCCCTACAAGGCCACGGCCGACCTTCCATCCCCCTTCCCTCCCCGTAGTAGTAGATTGGCTGAAAAGAGTCCCCTATGACTCTCCAGCAGCCCGCCTCCCAGCCTTCTGCTGGGAGGAATGAAATTATTTAAAAAAAAAAAAAAAAAAAAAACCACACATCTGGATTACTGTTGTGGAGTTTGGGATCCGTATTGCAAGGGCCTGATCGACTCAGTGGAGAGGGTACAGAGGTGAGCCGCTCGATTTGTGACTGGTTGCTACAGCCCTTATGAAAGTGTCACAGAATTGATACATAGATTGGGCTGGGATAGTTTGCAAGACAGATGACGTAGTTTTCGTTTGAATTTATTGGAGAATATTCAAAAATCTTTAAATTATGAGTGCAATGAAATACTTCTTCCATCAACTTATTTAGGTTGCAATGATCGGTGGGATAAAATTTGAGAAATAAGATGCCGTACTGATGCTTTTATGTACTCCTTTTCTCGTGCTATTCAGGATTGGAATGCACGTGTTTAGGATTGGTGCTTAGCACCCTCTGCCACCCACAATGTTAGTGATTCGCGGAGTATGGATGTAGAGGTAGATGTAGAAGAGGGTGATGAGAGGATGTACCAAAGAGGTTAGGGTATTATGTTAGAAAACTTTGACCAGACCATTGGTTGAATATAGTGGTGCAGTTTGGTACCCAGATTTTTAGTATCTAATACAGGAGTTGGAGGACATGCAGAGAAGCGCAGCTAGATTTGTTTGTGGAAATTGTTGCAGAACCCAGTGTGTAACTGATATGATGAAGGAGCTGGATTGGGAGTCATTGTAAGACAGGATGAGGGTGAAGAGAGTGTTGGGAATGTTCAAGCCATATTTTGGTGATGGGGCTTGTAAGACTATTGGTGGGAGAATTAGGAATAGTGCATGGAAGGAAAAGAGGAATATAACCACAAAGTGGCATTCGACTTCGTCCATAATGGAATGGGAAATTTTCTTTTGTAGGTAAGGATGTCAGAGACTGGAACAAATTACCAGGTGGAGTGATGAATAATTCATCAAAAACACAGAAGAAATTTAAATTTAAAATTAAAATCTGTAAATCACAAAAGTAAATGGAGGAAGAATTTAACACTCAAATTATGAGGATAACTAGCCACAAAGCCCGTCAAAAATGACGGGTTTAACAAAGTGGTCTCGAAATCAATTTATTTTTAGTTGCTTACCTAAGCAGAATTGTTATAAAATAATTCTCAATGTGCTTTAATGTCTCGTCCCTTGTGATGTAGCAACTTGGTCCAGGTTGCATTTCAGTCTAACCACTATTTTCGCTGATATTGCTGGTAGAAAATCAAAGCATCAATCACATGTGAATTAATGTATTCCATGTATCTCATTTCAGTGTCATCATGAATTGCGATATAAATTTGATCAAAATTCTTCATGTGTTCGTACATCCTTATTTTTTATTGTCTGTGATGAAGATCGATGTTTTAACAAATGACATAGCTTACATTCAGTTGAAATAATGACGCCAGTGAAAACGAAGGATGCTAAAATAAATCTTAACCACTTATGTTATGCGACGTAATATTAGTTTTAACTGTAGTTTAGCCTGCATAGATCGCCATCAATTTGTAACTTCTTTCATTCAAACCAAGTAATGATTTCAGTAAAAAAAAATCAAGTGATAATTAATATGCCAATTTAAATGAAATTCATACTTTTCTTTCAGTGTTCTGGCAATTCATTTATTATAAATACAAAAAATAAATCGTAATGTAATTTGCCTTGCGCAGTGACAAAAATTTTCTGTTGCTGTCCTGGTCCAGGTTGCATTTCAACCTAACTACAGGCAGTTCAATCATTACTGTGGTGCCACAATCTGAGAATGAATTCTTCTAGAACTCAACAAAACAAGTCAAAAATAAAGAATAAAATTTTTTGATATCTTTTTTGGTTTTCGAAAAAAAAAATCGATTATAGGTATAGTTCCATGTGCTTTCGTTAACGTTTCTTCTGATCCAGGCCATATTTCAACCTAAAAACCACCACCAGGAAAAATAAAACACCTATAGTGCATTTCCACTGTGTAGATATAGTGATTTTGTTTTTCTTCTGTTCCAGGCCAGATCTCACCCTAACCTCCTCACTTTTGAGGTACATTATTTCGAAATCTAAGCGAGATATGAAAAAAAAAATGTATTCTTTATTTTCAATTTGTCTCTTCGAGTTACATATTTGGCAATGGCGAAATTTTTCTTATGGTCCAGGCCGCATTTCAATCTAACGGCATAAATTTTGAGATACAATATCTCGAGAACTAAGTGACAAAAAACAAATTGTAATGTAATTCCTATTGCCTTGCGCTGTAACAAAATGTTTCTGTTGCCATCCTGATCCAGGTTGCATTTCAGTCTAACCGCAGGCAGTTCAATCATTACCGTGGCACCACAATTTGATAATGAATTCTTGTAGAACTTGACGAAACAAATCAAAAATAAAGAATAAAATATTTTGATATCTTTCTTGGTTTTTGAGATATAGCAGGTATAGTTCCATGTGCTTTTGGTGATGTTTCTTCTGGTCTAGGTCCCATTTCAACATAACAACAACCACCAGGAAGAAAATAAAATATACGTATGGTGCATTTCCACTATGTAGTTATAGTGGTTTAGGTGATTTCTTTTCTCATCCAGGCCAGATCTCACCCTAACCTCCTCACTCTTGAGATACAATATTTGGTGATCTAAGCGAGATATGAAAAAAAAATGTATTCTTTATTTTTGATTTGTCTCTTCGAGTTACATACGATTTCATCATCAAACTTGGCAATGGCGAAATTTTTCTTCTGGTCCAGACCACATTTCATCCTAATCACGTCAATTTTGAGATACTATATCTCGAGAATACATCCAAAAAAAAATTATTCTCTACTTTCAATTTTTTTCATCGAGTTAAATAAGAATCCATCATCAAATTGCGGCTCCACGGTTATCGTAGAATCCCCTACCCATATACTACGCTAAACATGCTGCCAGAGAAACAATACTACAGTTACACCCATATTAATACATGTACTTATCATATTTTACCATTCATGCGATATAAAATAATTCCAAAATCTTCACAGGTGTTTAAATGGCTAATGCTGTTAGATACGGGTGAAACATGTCATCCTTTAAAGCAAAGGACATTAGTGCAACTTACGTATTGTCACATAATATTAGATTTAATTATTGTCTAGGCTGTATAGATTGTGATGAGTGTGAAACAGCTTTCGTTCGAACAAACTAATGATTTAACTAACAGGATACTAATTAAAACAATTTAAATTATTTTTTTAAAAAAATATTGTACTTCTGCTGTCTCTAAGGTCAAAGATTTTATCTTACATATCTATAGCCAAAGATTTTAACGAATACTTTCACATCAAACAAATATTAAATAAATATAAGCAACTAATAATTTAAACAAAATACGTATTTTTCTTTCAGTGTTCTGACTATTAATTTAGTTACTGACGCTTAACTAAATAGAACTGTTACTAAATAACATTTATTTATAACCTAGGACAACATATCTGATCGTAAATTGGACAAAAGTATGACGTCATTTCGTGACGTCATAGATTAATGTCATGCCGCTACATCTAGCGTATTATACTAATTGATTGAAAAAATAATATATAGTTGGTGTGTCATTTATTCTCTCACATGATTAGCAGTTAAACGTAAATTATGTCTCTTTACATTTGTAGTAAGCCGAGCGACAAGTTACACAGAAAGGATGAGGGGAAAGTGTAAGCCAGGTCGTGCAACAAGTACGACAGTGGTTCACGACTCCTTCAGTATCTGGCTACCATCCATAATCAATCAAGCAATGCTGCTAGTAAAAGTACAGAGTTTTATTTTATAAGATTCATACAGATCAACCCGCTAGTCAACAACATGTAGTTGTATGTAAAGTTAATCCTTTTATTAACAGCTCCCCACAACTAGCAACAAACGATTTAACCTCTTAGCAATTACGAGGGTTTATTTAATTACGCCATCCCTAAAGTACTGCTTCCCACCTTGTTGCTAGACGGCGGTCTCCATGGCTGCTCAGAGCGTTGTCCCAGGAACGGCATCGCACCTGGCAGGCGTCGTGTGGCGAAGCGAGATTGAACGACAATGATCTCTTGGCATCACTGCGGGGTCTTTTAAAGCCTAACCTCCCACCAACGATCCAAGATTAGGGCCCTGACTTACTAAAACCTACGAGGGTCAATGTGCTCCGTTGCTGGGCGCCTTTCGGCGCCTGTCAACGTTCTATAAAGCGACCATTGCTTCAAAGTTTCGCGATCATTTGTGCTCGTTGTCGCTAATTGCGGTTTTGCAACTGGCGTACTTATTACACCTCTCCCCCTTTTTTAGAGACTTCATTCTCCACTACGAACTTAACCCTTACTTCTAATGACAACAGATATGTACATACTCTGGTCTTACAACTAACATAGGAATGGTGTGTAAATGTGTAATGGGTGTGCTCTCATTGTTCAGTGTATTTACAAGTGATTATTGTAATGGCGTGGTGAGGCATCTGCCGGCACTGGTTCTGCATGCAGGTGGAATTATGCCCGCAGACCATGGACTTGTTATGTCACGTGCCCCGTCAGCCATGATGTCAGCATGCGGTATGGGCCGACACGACTGCGTCGATTCATGCAACACTTGCCCTATAATTGGGTTTAGATGAGGTGATTCAGCAGATTCTGCCTTCGACGTGTTATCTCTGTTTTGGCGTTGTGGCTGTGTAAATCTCCCAGCCGCCGTCTCGACTTCTCCGATGACCTATCGTACACTTTTGCAGATTATCCTCTAACCTTTGTGGAGGACATACGAACAGTACAAAACATTACAGATCACTCCTGTCACAGTAAATGTCACATACCCAACACTGTGAGCTAGACTTGCGCATTATAGTTCGTGAAGAAGAGCGCTCAGTTTAGTTCGCAGCTCCCTCGCGAACTAGTTCGCTCTTTTAGTTCGTTAGTTCGCGTCTCGAATTCAGAGAAACAGATCGTTCGCTCGCCTTGCTACCGCTAATGCATGCGCTAATTTGTTTGTTCAGTTTTATTAGGACATAATCATTTTTTTGTCATTTCTAAATGGAATTTAATATGACCTTCTTAACAAAAGTTATTGCTTAATAATAGCCCTTTCAAATGACATTAACATGATCAGTTGCCGCCGATAAACCAAAGTGCTCATTGTCCTTTTCAGAAATGGGTAAACTGAATAACTGCGCTGTTTTTACTATTTACTTTACATGCATTCGTAGAATATTAATTTTTTAAATGGATTTATTTATTAGTTCATGGAAGAAACATTACTTATAAAAGGTGCTAATGACCCCACCGTCGACGCGCCCTTAAACCTCAACAACAACATAACATTACTTATAAAATATTATAAATGCGTTTATTTTGATGAATTAAAATACCTGTTTATAAGTAATCGGCTTTTTCTATTTAAATATAGTTTTGGAAATCATGAACAAAATATAATTCTACTATTGGCTACAAGTACAGTACTATATGACAGAAACAATATTACCTATATTATTAAGAAAAGTAAACAGTATTACTTCCAATGTGATACCTAACAACTAGACATATAAAAATAACAGTGACCCTTGAATCAGAAAGTGGTAACAATAACGAAAGTGCATAAATTTCCAGTAAATTGGAAGTCATTGAGCTATTTTTTTTTTGTATATATATATATTGGTGTAGGGGAGGATAATCCAACACACATTCACAATATTTTGGCTACGAATGAAACTGATGAAGACACAAAAGTTAAAATCTTTTTTGAATTTTGCAAGTCATTTCTTTACATAGCTTTCACAAATCTGTTAACCAACAGACTGAGATAAGTATTATATTATGTCAGCTTTAAAATCAGCACTAGAAAAATGTAAAAGATACTCCTTTAGAAGCCAAATTCTCCACAGAAAGTGAAAATATTAAAAATAATGCTCTAGTATTCATTGATAAAAGTCTGGAGTATGTTAGTAAATAGTTAGATTTTAATGAAAGCAATTGGCTATAGAAAATCCAAAAATTAAATTTAAAACACGATGTTTCATTTGATGGCTGTGAGACAATATTAGAGGTTCTAAATTTATGAGGAAAAAATGAGTATCAATGGGAACGAACTTTACTCTGAAATAACAATATTACACGAAATTTAGGTAAAATTAAGAGCAGTATTTCATTAGTAAAAATGAGCTTTTGATCGACATTAATTTAACAACTGAAAGCGATAAAGCATATTACAATTTTACTGTAGACAGAATATTGTTAAAGATGCAAGAAGTGCAAAAAAATATAGCTTAAAAAATAAAATAGTCAAAAAAACATATCCTTTGTTCTTTTCTACTCTTTCATAAAATATTATATTTTTGAAGTTTACTATATTTTTATAGGTTATTCTAAAAAAAAACATTCAACCACTAATCGAAAAAATGTTGGTAATCCTAGCGGCGAATGGTGATAGTTCGCGACCGGAAATGCTCAGTTTAGTTCGCGAACGGTACCGCTCAGTTTAGTTCGCGAACGGTAGCGCTCAATTTAGTTCACGAACTGTACCGCTCAGTTTAGTTCGCGAGCAGTAGCGCTGTGTTTAGTTGGCAACCGGTAGCGCTGTGTTCAGTTCGCGAACTAGGTCGCTCCGCTCTGGAATTCCAGAAAGACAGCTCGTTCGCTCGTTTTGCTAGTGCTTCTTCACGCGCTCTCTTCCTTGTTATAATAGTTGTGGTTACTGATAGTTGTCTTTTAAGTGTTAATGGGATCAAAGTGTGTTTTGTTTTCACATTCCATGTTAAATTTCCGTTTTTGACTTCTGCAATAATTATTAATGTTTAACAGTTACATTTTTTTATTTTATTTTTATATCTGTCTCTTCAGTGAAATGTGTCCACAGCGAACTGTGTTACCTTTTAGATAATAAACTAAAACAAAAGTTGGTCTTCGGGAAAGGATCGAACAAACTAAGGAGCGAGAGATCTTGGAACTAGTTCGTGTAGTTCTCGTGGGAGCGCTCTTCCGAACTAGTTCGTTCGCGAACTAAACAAGACTACTGTGAGCGTCTGAGTTAACACTGTCATGTAGCTGTCTTTGAACATCTACCTGATCTTCCAGATCTTTAAGGTTACCTGGTTTACTCAGATCCTCAAGATGTAACTGCGGTTTGGTCAGTAAGCTTAGTCCAGAGTTGGTGGCATTCGATACCTTGTTCACACTGCCACAACAACCAAGCATAGCGGTAATGTTCGGTAGCACATCCAGTGTATAAACATCAGTCTCAATGACTCTCTGACTGAAGCAAGACCTGAGCACCACAGCCTTTGCAATTGCGACTAAGCGTAAGTTTTCCCATCCCTTAGAGCAATGCATCCACAGCCTGCTCGTGTTCACACAGGATGGTGATCCCTTCTGGGTATGGACTGACATAAAGCCATTCTCTCCCACTTAATTGTGACTATATGGTTGTTGTTATTTTCACTAACTTTTGATTACAGTCCTTAGGAATTTCCCCGACAAGCTGCAACAACCGAGTTTCGCACACTTCGTGCGTGTGTGTGTGTGGACATTAGCACGAAAGTCTGCTTACAAGTCTGGGCTGTGGCCGTGATCGCTTTACAGTCTAGCTGCTCTTTGCTGATTTGCGCATATTGCCATTTCGAGTAATCAATTATAACATATTCCCGGGAGGGCTGTATGTAACAAAAAATGTGGTGCATCTGGTTTATCTCAATAGGCAAAGGTAAAACCTGATACAATTGGAAACTGTGGCTCTCCACCAAAGGGATTGATAAAATGTAACATAAAATGGAATTGGACAAGAATGCTTCGATATCTATGACGCGAAGTAGCTTATATCCGGCTTCCTTGTTTAATGCGACATGAAATCTTTTATCGCCTTTATCATCCCGGATAAAGTCAAGTTACTGCATTACCTGCCCTGGGTGTATTAAATGGGGCTCTACGATGCCTTTCTGGGCGTTTACGATGGCATTGATTAGAATCTCATAATGCTGCCTTATCTCCTGATATAGAGTGGTTAGGCAAACTAGAAATTCATTTATTGCAATCATAACAGCTAACTCCTTTAACATGACGTTCATGCTGTTGGTATATCCATAAGGTAAGCGGTTAAACGCTTCATACCGTCAGCAAATACATGCTAATTCCTCTTGATGTGATCCAGAGTGACGTTAAGCGTAGACTGTGTTTCTAAAAATTGTCAGCTGCTCCTTGTTGACCCTTAACAGTTTCCCTTGCTCTGCTTTATGTCGATCTATGTGCATACGTAACTCACGAGTGTCTTTTTGCATTAATGTTCCAAATAGTACACGAGAGACCTCCCCAACAAAGGCGAGGGATGTTCATTTTGTTTGATTCTTCCATCTGGTAATCAGCCTGAGAAGTACCCGACATCGTTGAATTTTTGTGTTTTGCCAAAGCAATTCCTGTTTAAATTGAACACACTCACTAATGTCTTCCTGGCACCGCTTTAATTAGTTTTCACAATAGTGAATTGTTTGATCTGCAAACCCATTGGCTTTTACTACTTTTTGCTGAAGATCTTGGAGGCTAACATAACTAACCAGTCTCCAAGTAGTACTAACTGTACTTTGGCCTTTCCATTGTAGTATATTCCTGGAATCGCACCGAATATCTGTATTTCGTGATTTTGGTCCACATCGTCCCCTATGGTCATTATCCCCATATACACTCGCAATGCCATCTGTAAGTTGAAAGAAGGATCGACGTCAACCTTTGATTCTACGTCCCCTCTTCCCTTTTATTTCTAATCTTTCACACTTCTATATTACTGCTGTTACAAGTAATCCTCTATCGTATAACTAAACAACTATTCCCCTCCTTATCTCTGTATTCTTCTTTATACGCTTCTATGGAAGATTTTTAAACAATTGGCATCAACCGTCAAAGCTTATTGTTTCGCATGCCTAGCGTGACGTTAGGGGGTCAGACCTTGAGGATAGTAAATGGACCCCTGAACGGAGGCTGGAGCTTCTTTGATCTCCCACGTCTAAGGGCTGGATCATTTAACAGCACTTCGTCTCCTGGTTTAAATTCTACTACATTTTCCTTCCTATCATATAACTCCTTATTCTTCTCCTTCTTGATCTGATTGAATTTTTTTGCTTCCTCGTGCAAGAATTGCATTCTATGCTATCATAATCATACAGAGGTGAGGTTGGTTTGGTTTCTTTTGTAATGCTCCCGGGATGTTGGCTGGTCTGCCGCAAAACAAGACATGTGGTTCGTATTTCTTGGCCGTATGTGGCATTGTGTTGAACACAAAGATCGCAAATTTTAATAACTCATTCCAGTTATCCTGAGTCTGGCTGAGTCGGGGTACGGTGTGTCCTTTCGATCGCTCCGTTTGAAGATGGTGAATAGGGAGAAATAAATACCCTCTTTACGTTCAGTAATTGGCAAACGTGCTTAAGTACATTGCTTGTAAACTGAGTCCCATTGTCACTAACCAAAAGATTTGGGATTCCATAATGCAGTATTATATCTTCTACTAATGCTTTGCTGACACTTTCAGCATCCTGTCTTATAATTGGAACTGCTAGTAGATATTTGGAGAGGGCATCCTGAAATGTCAGGATGTATTTGTTCCCTTAATCGAGGTCTGGAGAGGTCCGATGATAACCATATCACATCTTTTGAAGATGTGCGTGGGTGTCTCTGTAATTTTTAATGGCATCTGTATTTTTGGTTGCGTAAGTTTATTCAGCTGCCATTTGTTGCACTGTGTGTGATACTTCTTCACATTCCTGTCGCTCTCTCACTCGATTCACTGTTCTTGTCATCCCATTATGGCCACCAGGGCGGGAGTCATGTACTTCCTGTAATATAGCTCTTTTCTCTGCTTCTGTCAATGTCTTTTCCACGCGCGGCTGTTCAGAGGCCACTGCGTGACCCTTACTCATGTCCTGCACAACAGGAGCGCATGGTTGGTTGCCTAACTGCGTGGCGATCTCCTCTCCGGCCGCTATAATTGCACGATAATGCATCGGCCATGTGATTTTGTTTGCCAGCTAAGTACCATATAGTATACTGACACTCTTCAAGCTTCAATCTAACTTTCAATAACTGTGATGATGGTTCTTTTATGGAGAACAGATATTATAAAGGTTTGTGATCACTATATGTAATTAATTTACACCCAAATAGATAATGTCGAAACTGTTTTACAGACCAGACAATTGATAAAAGTTCTCGCTCGATTACCGGGTAGTCATAGCTTTGCTTCCTCCTATCCCAGAATGTACTAGGGACATGAGCTTCTGAAAGCAGGCTGGAGCATCCGCTAATCCCATCGGGAGGTGGAAAAACTGAAAATGGCCATTGGGAATGATAAACGCAGTTTTCTCACGATCTTCTTCTCGCAATAATATCTGGTGATATCCCTTAGCAAAATCTAATGACGGAAAATACCGTGATTTCCCCAACTGATCCAGTATTTCTATTATAAGTGGCAACAGGAAAACGCTATTTACTCATTTAATTTCCAGTAGTCAATGACAATTCTCCACTCCTGAGTGCCATCACTATCCCATTTCTTCAGTATTATTAAAAGAGGTGCGTTCCACCCACCCACTCACGCTTTCTTCAATGATGTCTTCTTCCAGTTGCCTATTTATTTCTTCCTGTAGACACTTTTTCTGGCTTCCAGGGATTCAATACTGCCTGGAGTTTATTACCTTCCCGATTGCGTCTGGTTTTAACCTGATTTCGTGCTGCACTGTAGTAATGTACATTAAGGGCTCTCCCGGCAAATGAAAGATGTCACTGTATGCCACGCACAATTCTCTAAGCATACTTCATTCAGCATCAATTAGATGCTCCGTCTTCAGTTCTTCTGTGATTTGTTGGATCCGCTCTATATCAGTGCTGCCGGTACCAGGAGCTACCATCCGTATTCGCCTATACTGCTCCTCATTATACTCCTCCGTATTTACGCACGGGCTATCCAACGTGATTTCCTCCACAGTATTATTGAGTGCTGGAATAATACATGAGCCATTGTTGACCGTTACCAAAGATTCTGGCACTAGTATTCCTGCTCTCAGCTCCTGCCTTACTGTTCCCTGGTTTTGGCTTTTCATCGTCACTTCCACTTCTATTAATTTATCCGGCATAGGCCCGGCTTTAATTCCTCTTATTTTTTACGAAATGTCTCCTGCGGCTTCTCAACTTTTTCACTCTACTCCTGCTGCTTCTCCACCTTCCTTGTATCAACTCCTTCGCTTTCGCTCTTCTTTGAAATTCCGGTACCTCCGATCATAAGTACTCTTTTTCCGAAATCTATAATGGCTTTCCATTCCCTCAGGATATCACTTCCAATTACACTAACGTAGGGCAAATCAATGGCATCTGATACTGCATGTAGAGTGTGTCCAATGCTAATTTGTTTCCTTTTCGTAACGTAAGCCTGATGGTCCCTTCTGTATATACAGCTCCTGCGGCTATTCCCTTGATTATAATCCGTTCTTGTCTGTTGTACTTCTGTGACTTTTTTAAGCATCTGTTGTGTAGAAGACTAATTTGTGCGCCACTGTCAATCAAAAGCATAATCGGCATAGTTTTGCTTTCTCTGCAATCCAATTTGACGAATTCATTCCGATTGTTGCAGTCCTTTTTGTACATTCTGCCTTCCTGAGTATGGCCGGATTGAATCGTCATGCTCACATTTAATTTCCCGATTTCTCTGTCCGTTGGTTTGCTCGTCCCATGGACATGCCTTACATTCCCATGGATGGTGGCCCTGTCTTCTGCACTTGTTGCAGTACATTGACCTACATGCTTGGCACGTGCCGGTGTGACTTTTCCAACCGCACTGCTTGCAGGACACCAACTCTTTTATATCAGTCTCTTTTCTCCAAGACCCTTCTATGTTCCTTCCATTGACAGGCACTAGGCCTCCTGGCCCTACTCGCCATTGTTGCTGTTCTGTCCCTGCTTCTCTCCGTTGTTCTTGCAGTCTGCCGCTTGCTGCTCCGTAATTGTAGGAACTTCTCTTACTATTGGCACCCCCTCTGCATTGTTTCTCCTCATGGCCCTTTTTAAAACATAATTACATCTCTGCCTCTTCTGGTAATCACTGGATGTATGCCCCTCTTTCCCACAGAAACTGCAATCTTCTTCTTGGGGTTGACCCATGTTCCACCTTCTATTAAAGTTGTTATACGCCTCTTTCTCTTTTGCAGATATAATAGCTGTCTCTTCAGCCCAAGCTATCTCGACAGCATCTGGTAACTTTAAACTCTCTCCTTTCAATCTCAATAGCGTGACCATTCTTTCATCTAACAATCCTTGCAAAAATACCGCCTTTCCGAGCATGTAGATCAATTTTAACACTGCCGCGAGTTCACTACCTCTCATAGAATTGCTTGTTGCTTCCCTGAATTCGTGAAGCGTGGTATCTAACCGACTTAACCAAGCTGCAACCGCTACAATGCATGTTTTTATGCATTAAGTAGTATACCGTGATCTTCCTTTGCTACTAACTCACAGGCTGTATCACAGTTGTCTAGGAATTCTGCTAAGGACTCCTTTTTTTACCACTAAATGGCTGTGGAGCTAACGTCAGTGCCTCTGCTAGGCTTATATATGATCTCCCAGCTTCTTGTTGCACTGGTAATTCAACTTTATCAACAACCTTATCTCCATCACTTTCCTCAGAAGGTTCATTTCTCAGCACGTGTTTGGTATACCTGCTGCTTTTGCGTACTCTGCTTACGTTTACTGAGATGGCTGCTTCACGCCGCTGACTGGACACTGCCACTGTTCGCTGATCCTGTACAGCAAGGCACCGACCTCTGCTACTGCTGCTTGCTGACATTTGTACTGAAAGAGCACCAACTTATGCTACCGCTGCTATGACTGCTGAGTCCTCCTGTGACACACTTGTGACTATTTTGATATGTTTGGGTGGCTTCCATTTTTTATTGCTATGCTCTCTAATTCTCTGTACACCTACTGATGTGGCTGCTTCTATATAGGACCCTTTCATAGAACCGGAATACTTCTCCTTTAGTAATGTAGAACCCCCAATTACTATGATGAATTGGTTTACCCACAACTGTGCACCAAAAAAATCCCTTCCTGTAGTAAACCGAGTGGAAAGTTACACAGGATGAGGGAAAGCGTAGGCCAGGTTGTGCAACAAGTACGTCAGTGGATCACGACTCCTTCAGTATCTGGCTACTGTCCGTATTCAGTCAAACAATGCTGCTAGTATATGTACAGAGTTTTATTTTATAAGATTCATACAGATAAACCCGCTAATCAAAAAGTTAATCCTTTTATTAACAGCTCCCCACAACTAGCAACAAACAATCCAACCTCTTAGCAATTTCAAGGGTTTATTTTAATACGCCATCCCCAACCCATCAAGTACTGATTCCCACCTTGTTGCTAGACAACGACCTCCATGGTGGCGTCCTGTGTTGTATCCATGGCTGCTCAGGGCACTGTCCCAGAAATTGCGCTGCACCTGGCCAGTGTCGAGTGGCGAAGGAGGATCGAGCAACAATGGCCTCTTGGCATCACTGCAGGGTCTTTTAAAGCCTAATCTCCCACCAACAATCCAAGATTAGGGTCTCAACTTGCTAAAACCTAGGAGGGTCGATGCGCTCCATTGCTGGGTGCCTTTCGGTGCCTGTCTGCACTCTACAAAGCGACCATTGCCTCTAAGTTTTGGAATCATTTGTGCTTGTCATCACTAGTTGCAGTTTTGTAATAGGCGTACTTATTACACATTTTTTTTGTAAAGGTACCTATTTTACCTTGAGCATTGATAAATCATGGATTTACAGTTCCTTTGTTCAAACTTATATTTTCTCTTAGCACTGTTTCCTGTTAAACCATAAACTAATTCTTTTACTTGCAGATCTATAGTTAGAGCATGCTTAGAAGACTTGCAAGAGGAAGCAGAAACTGTAGTTGGTGAACAAAAAGATGAATGTCTACACTTAGTAACGATATTCTACAACATTGAATTTCTGTGGCATTTAAGTGAAATTCTTTTCATTGATGTTATACCAGGTGATTATTTGAATTAAAATCATGATTTATTTCACTTACCCACTGCTCACAAATGTATTTCAAGCAGTAATCACACACACAGTTGTTTCAGTGTTATGATTTTTGTAGATCCAAAACATTTTTTAAGATGTTAACAATTGTACAGTTTTTAAGTATAGTCTTTTGAATGATAATTTATTGAAATTTTATCATTTTAAAATGTATCTTCATGTGCCATGGTTATTGCTTAATGTTTTGAACTGTATGTTATTTGTTAATTCACTGAGTACTTAGGAAAACATTGCTTAATGAATTCACTAATTTAGCAAATAAAACACTATTAAAACTTTTTAAAAAATTACCACACCCTTGAAGATAATAAACACTACAGTAAATCGCATTAACACATAATCACCCAAACAGAGAGATATTTTAACACAGGTATAATAGCATTAGCAAATTGGTAGGTTGCCACCCCCTGTAAATAAACAACACTGATGGTGTTACTACCTGTGTTTAACCAAGTAAGTGTATAGATCCCACCTCTACCATCTGCCTTGAAATTTACTCCTTCCTTGACCACCTGGGTCCCTTACAAAGCCGCTCTTCATAATCCTAATCCCTCCTCACTCTTCAAATAAATTTGGTGTGGCAGGTTGGTATGTGTACATATTTTTCGTTTGCCATATGTTTCTCCTCCTACATGATTAAGGTTATTAACGAAAAATTTGATCAGCTCAATTGGAAACAAAACTTCTCCATGTAAATCTATTTCTCTGATCATGAAGCATACACAGATTTAATATTACAATCACTTGGCTGAATATTCTCTAATTCGGGAGGTTGTATGGCCGTGCAAAAAACTTTAAACAGTTGCCGACCTTTCAAAACCAAAACACTGAATTTAATCTATATGTCTGTAGAAAATCATTCTGAGCCCTTACCAAACCTTCTCAGGGACTTATGACTCTTAACAAACATTTTGCCAAATAACTTACTTCCCTATAAACATTGATCAGAATTCAGTTACCAAACCAACAAAAAAAAAAAACTAATAATGTTCCACTCCAACTAAAACAGATTTCTTGTACAATGTTTCTTTTCCTGTTGGCAGAAACATTTGCTCCTACTCTCCACACTGATGGGCTGCCACCCTTCTTCCAGCTAGCCCCTACTTACAACATCTCAATATGACACTACCGCGCCTGACGCCATGAAACTCCAATGGTGTAACTTTTTCCCCCCGCGCTTCTACAACAATTGTGCCACACTCTAAAAGGGCAAAAAACGCTCAAGTAAAGCACTAAATAAACCACTGTAATGTTACAAGCACTATAAACATTTACAGTCACTGACAATGTACTATTCCATAGGAACAAAACACTGTTAACAAATGGTGTTTCATTTACAAACAAAAGAAGCAACTGCAGATAAATGGCCAACAATCAATTCTAAAATGAATACAATCAGCAATTCCAAATCTGAATCTGTACATAATATTGAAAATAGGAACTGAATCCTCATTAATTTTTGGTCATGTTTTTCTTTAATATTCACGAACACATCATTGCATCATCTGACCGTAGAAAACACTACGTACAACTGTGTGTGTGTGTGTGTGTGTGTGTGTGTGTGTGTGTGTGTGTGTGTGTGTGTGTGTGTGTGTGTGTGTGTTGATCTAGGCAATTAGATATTAAATGTTAGTTCCTGTGACTTGTTATTAGCCATGGAAAAGGCTGTTTTTATAGGGAACTGTCTCCTACATAATAGTTGGGTTGGCATTATTCTAGGGATTAATACAGTTGTGTATATTTCTATAATTTTGGCCATATTATGTATTCTTGTAAACTTGTGATGATCAAATTAGTAGCATTAACTAAATCTGAAAAAGGGGTGGGGGAGGGGAAAATGCCACTGACTGGTGAACCTAGCTTTCTGAGGGAGCTGTTCATTATTGACAGAGAAATAATTGTTTTTCCCTAGATAAATGATACATAAGATTATCTCCATTGAAAATAGTTTTCTTGCAAGATTGGTTGTTATTTATCAAATCTGAACCTTCTTCCTGTTCAATTGCTCTTTATCATATAAATTAAGGGTCATAAATGTTCATTGTGAGCTTAGATCAATTAACAACTTGTCTCACACCTATAAAGGTGATATGGTCTTGCCTCATCTGCTGGAATGGGTACGTTTCCATTACTTTCATCATGAACGCCACGCAGCTTCCTTGTTGAATGCTGCTGGAGACGCCACACCAGTTGAACAACAGCCTAAGTACTGGGAAACTATTACTGGACTGATACTGCAAGGTCGCACTGATGCTGCCTGTGCACTTCTTCGTATTCATTCAGCAGCTAACAGTGAAGCCGTGCATGCAGCAACTGTTGTTCTTCGATCAATGCCTATCTTCAGGGTGAGTATGGAACAGAAAAAAAATTAAAGTACATTTGAATTCATATGAGAGCAGTTTGGTAACCTCTGTTTGCCTATAAATAAAAAACCTCCTTAGCTAAAATCAGTTATTTACATCTTAAAACTACAGTTTTTCATAAGTTTTCCAAAAAAAAGTCACCATTTTTTATGACTTCCTCCTTTATAAAACTCAGTCACTTGGATACTTAATCCAATCTTTCACCATATTTTGAAGTTTGTATTCATGTGATCAAAGAGCTATGAAGTAAGCCACATCTGCATGTGAGTGAAATGATATATATAAAACAAATTAGGTTAGGGAAATGAACGACCACTTACATTTAGATGATGGATGTGGGACATGAACCCACAGAAAAGACAAAAAACGCACATAATAAAACCCAAAAATTACTTTATTATGTGGGTTTTGGTTTATCTGTATGTTTATGTCCCATCTAAATGTAAGTGGAGCCTCATTTCCCTATCCTAATTTGTTATTTCATTCCGCTACGTAGTGCCTTTCATTTAATTATTGTTTTGTACCCATACATATATATATACAGAGTGAGTTTTTTATCTTGAGACAACTAAATATCTCGAAAACTACAAATCCGATCAAAAAAAGTGGGTAATAAAAATTGTTCGTCTCGACGGGGGACATCCGATGATACCAAATTTGACTCCCCACCCCCACCCCCTAGGGGTGGGGGAAGGGGGAGAAAAAAAACTTAAATAGGAACCCCCATTTTTTATTGCAGATTCTGATTCCCCGGAAAAAACTACCCCTATTTCACCCCCAATTCGAGTCATTTTGGTCGATAGATGGCGCTGCAATCGACAAAAATCAAAATAAGCAAAAATTCATTTAAAAATGAGGATATCTCGTGAAATATACATCAGATCAGCAAAATACAAGTTAATGTGATTGATATTTTTCAAAAACTATTCAATAACACCACCCACCTCCAAACTTGAGGGATGGGAATGGACATTATTTCAAAATGCACTGATGCAAATTCTTTAGCAGATAGCGAAAGTCAAACATTACTTTTTGCGTTACCCAGGAACAACGACGTGGACGTAGTAATTTTCTGTTCCCTTTGGGGTGCTAGATTTAGGTGAGTCCCCTCGCCTCTCACCATCGGGGTGCTTGTTTTTGGTGAGTCCCCTCGCCTCTCACCATCGGGGTGCTTGTTTTTGGTGAGTCCCCTCGCCTCTCACCATCGGGGTGCTTGTTTTTGGTGAGTCCCCTCGCCTCTCACGTGTTTGTTTCTAACAACAATTCTAAAGCAAGTGCTCGAAAATATCACCACCGACATCGATGCATTTATTTACCCGCTCTTGGAATGATTCGACGCAACTAAGAAGCATATCCGGCGTGATTTTTTGACAAGCGTTGGTAATTCGTTCAATCATGTTTTCAGGCGTTGTTGGCACTTCACTGTAAACTTCATTCTTCAAGTATCCCCATAAAAAAAAATCAGGCGAAGTGAGATCTGGTGATCTTGCAGGCCACGGCACTGGACCTCCTCTTCCGATCCATCGACGATTGTACAGACGATCTAACACTTCCCGCGATCTTACAGCAAAATGTGCTGGACAACCGTCATGTTGAAACCACATTGTTTGTCGCACGTCTAAGGGTACGTCTTCAAGCAATGTTGGCAGTACGTCCTCTAAGAGTTGTTGATATTTCTCCCCATTGAAATGTCCATGGATAAAATGTGGACCAATAAGTTTGTCCCCAATTATCCCACACCAAACATTTACATTCCACGGACGCTGATGTTCAACTTGGCGTAACCAATGCGGGTTTTCCACACTCCAATAATGCATGTTGTGTCGATTAATGGTGCCGTGGTTAGTAAAAGTGGATTCATCCGAAAACAGTACTCGAGCAAAGAAATGGGGTTCTTCTTGTATTTTCTGTAGCGACCATCGGCAAAATGTCAATCGATTATCGAAATCATTGCCGTGAAGTTCTTGATGCAACGAAACATGGAACGGATGGTATTTTCTACGATGCAAAATCTGACAAACAGTAGTCTGAGAAATTCCTGATTCACGACTTATTTGTCGAGTACTAATGTGAGGGTTATAAGCCACTGCAGCTAAAACTGCAACTTCGTTATTTTCTCCAGCTATCGTCCTTCGCCGCTTTCGTTTGTTTGTGTGCACACTTCCCTCCTGAGTGAACTGTTGGATAATACGGTAAAAAGAAGCGCGCGATCGAGGCTGGTCTGGAAAACGATGAGCATAAAGATCAACAGCATTATCGATATTCTTGCGACATTCTCCATAAATGTAGACCATTTCAATTTTTTCTTGCAACGTTATAGCCTGCATTCTCATTGACACGTGCAACAGAACGAAGTAAATAAATCAGAGATGTTATGAACGCTATGAAAGTACATCAAGTAATGAGAAAACTCTGAGAAATGAGCGACGATGTGAACGCAATGGAAGTACATCAAGTAATGAGAAAACTCTGAGAAATGCAGCGCCATCTATCGACCAAAATGACTCGAATTGGGGGTCAAATAGGGGTAGTTTTTTCCGGGGAATCAGAATCTGCAATAAAAAATGGGGGTTCCTATTTAAGTTTTTTTTCTCCCCCTTCCCCCACCCCTAGGGGGTGGGGGTGGGGAGTCAAATTTGGTATCATCGGATGTCCCCCGTCGAGACGAACAATTTTTATTACCCACTTTTTTTGATCGGATTTGTAGTTTTCGAGATATTTAGTTGTCTCAAGATAAAAAACTCACTTGGTATATATATATATATATATATATATATATATATATATATATTAGACATTGGGATAGGAGAAAAATATATAAGGATAGGGAAATATGACCCAATACTTAACGCAAGATGAAGGTGGCTGGGATGACGTACGCAAAAAAACACACACACACAAGGGAAGCGCAATATTTCTTCGGCATACAGCCTTATTCATGCAGAAGTGAGACACCAGGTGGAATCAGATGTTACACGGAGACCGCAGTCTGCTGAAAGGCGTCGCCGATGCGGATGGTAGTGTAGGAGCAGGAGGAAAGAGGCTCAAATATTGGAATGATAATCAATACTGTTGACAGTATATTATCATTGGAAGTGGTAGACCAACATATTAACTGAGGATACATATATAAAAATCAAATTTTGAAAAAAAAGAACTGTAAGAGAAAAATAAAATATCAGAAATATATAGGTAACAATTGAAAGGAAAGAAATGACGCTAGGCAATATTTACATGGAAAAGAAAGGGAAAATACACCCAACGCTCACCAAAGTTGAAGGGAGGAGGGCAGCAGCAACACAAAAAAAAAAACACACACAACAAAGAAAAAAACAATATTTCAACATGTCTTAATCATGTGAGACATATGGCAGGAGGAAAGATGTGGTCACATCCCGCCCCACCACATGTGTTGCTGCTGCCCTCTTCCCTTCAACTTTGGTGGGTGTTGGGTGTATTTTCCCTTTCTTTTCCATTTAAATATCAGAAATATAAGAATATAAGAAATGTAAATAGTAGAGATAATAAGTGCTGGGTCTGGTGGGAGGTATTTATTGGAGATTGAGGCCAGGAAGATGTCTGGTGTCCAGAATATTCTGATAGGCTAGTTCCCATGTGCGTAGTTCAAAGGAGTTTGTGTTGTCAGGGAAAACTATGATCGCCCTAACTGAGAAACAGATGTTAACACTAGAGTGCACGCGCCCCTAAGTACTCCTTGAGCGCACGCGCGGGCTACAGGCGTAGACCATTTATAGGATAATTAATTTTCGGAATCAGACAAAAAAATATATAAAACCAAGTAAATAATTAATAAATATCTTTATTTTTATCATATTGACTCATAAAATTAACAAAATTTTGTTTCTTAATTATAATTTGAAACATAAACGTAAACTTCTTAAAAATCAAATATTTTTGAAAGGTTTGAAATCTTTTAGTCTTATTTTTATTTAGGAACGTAATATTTATTATAAAATTGGATTCCAGTGTAGTAATTGAACCAATTATCAAAGTGATTGATAATAATTCATTCTGTTGGCATACATTCAGGACAGACGACAGCCTGAAGTTCGCTACAAATGAGCCTCATACATTTGCTGCATTGCTTGCGCGTCCTGTAAGCCCGAGCCCTTCTGCTAAAAGAACATCGACCAACTCCTCCCCAAATAGACTTATTATGTTTCGGGGGTTGATCTGCCAATCCTAGAAGTAGTCTTCCTTTCAGTTTTATACCTTTTAGTATATTTTGCTGGGATAAACGACGCTCTATAAAAGGTCTTGCAAGATCGAATCCGACTACTTGAAGATATTGACGACGGATCACTTTCATATCAGGATTGTTCGTCAGATGATATTACAAGACCGTTTATATTCGCCATGTTTACAAACTTGTAAAACAGCGTGCGAGGCAATCGACAACTGTCCCGAGCAACGAGGTATTCTTTAGACATTTTATCAAAAATATCGACACCGTGTTTTGTGTGGTTATAAAATGTGATGATATCAGGTTTTTGAGCTTCACTGGTTGCATAATCAATTTTTAGCATGATTATGGAGGGTAGACAACATCAAAACTACTTAATTTCGTTTTGTCACTCTCCAGCAACCATCTTAGTATTTGGGCATAGCTCACATTATCCAACATCTAAAAATGACAAAAACATAATAAAGTTACATGAAAAATACATAAACACAAACAACACACATAAAAACAGTTATTGACATTACTTTTTGTAGTATTAATAAGTAAAATGTATCATATTTACCTCAATTTTGTCACTTGTGTATTAAATAATTTACTTCCTCCAACGCTCGCGTCGGCTACAGGTGTAGCCCATCAACTTCAAGGGCGATTTATGCAGATGTCCGTGAACCGTGAGAGATGGCACGCTACTGGCGGGGGTGGGGGATAGTACTTGAGGAATACACTGAACGATTAATCTGTAGCGCGCAAAGTTTATATAATATACGACAATATTACACGTTGGGCTACATATGTAGCCCGCGCGTGCGCTCTAGTGTTAAAATTATTCAGTTTGTGGCAACTGGCATGTTTTGCTACTGGATGGGCCTCATTGTTAGTATATACTGTCTGCCTGTGGCCATTCATTCTGATAGCTAGGGGGTTAGTAGTGAGGCCTAAATATAAGCTGGAGCAATGAAGGCATGTAAGTTGGTATATGAGGTTTGTTTTCATGCAAGTAGCATGACCAGTGATGGGTAATATGTCACCTGTGGTAGGATTGGAGTAAGTGGTAGCGGCTGGAAGCATGCTGCATGTTTTACAACGGGGTCTGTTGAACAGGAATGATCCCTCTGGTAGTTTGTGGTAATTACTGGATGAGTACTTGTGAACCAAGATATTTTTTAGATTTGGTGGTCTGATAAACATGTGCGTGGAGCAGTGGGTAGAATTTTATGGAGAAATCTTGCCTTAAATGTTTTTCCTTCTCATTGTTATTATATATATGGGTCTTTCTGTGAGGCAATCTCCAGCTGCACCCACCTCTCATAATGTTCTCTTGTTGACAAAGGGTTTTTTTCCTGAAAATTTCTTTATTGTTTGTGTTTGTGTCTTTTATGTGTGTTCGCGCCCCACATCCATCATCTAAAGGTAAGTGGTGGCTCATTTCCCTATCCTAATTTGATTCCTTTCCGCTACTTAGCGTCTTGATTTAATTGTTACTATATATATATATATATATATATATATAAAAAAGAACACTTACTGCGAAGTCTGAGATTGAAAGGGGATGATAAAAAAAAAAAATGCCTCATTTGAATTGGTTAAAAAATTCTTGAGTTTTTCAAGCATTGTGACATTGAGCAGTGTCATGCAAAAACATGACACCTGATCTCAACGAACTGTGATATTTGTTTTGAATGGCTTGCCTAAGTTTATTAAAAGTTTTGCTGTATCCTTCTGAAGGGATCATTGTACTACATCACACAAATTCAATAAGCTTAACTCAGTTTGAAGTTGAAAAAGTTTGGTAGAGTTTCTTTAGCTTGCTTGGAAAAGTAATATTACACTAGGCAATTTACTGTTGTTTTATTTTAGTGTTGACATATGCCACTCAGGTTTTATCACCAGCCACAGTTATCTGCAAAAAATCTCCTCCTCCTGGGGCGTAATGTGAATGGATATCAAAGACTGAACCCATTCGTTTTGTTTTGTGTTTCTCTGCAAGCATATTCAGTACCCATTGATCACAGTACTTCTGATAGCCCAATTTGTTGCTGACAACCTTGTACAGAACTGTACCAGAAATTTTCAGGAATCATTTGGTACATTCAGAGAAGGTTAATCTTTAATTTTCACTATCTTTTATTGAATTTTCTTGTAAATATTGCAACATAAGGCATGCCATTCTTCTCTTCCTCATGAATGTTTGACTTTCTATTTTTAAAAGATTGGACCCATTGCTGATCTGCACCATCGCTCGTAATGTTTTGAACAAACATAATTAATGATAAATGTCTGCCCCTAATTTTTTTGTCAAAAGAAATTGTGTTATAGCATGCACCTTGCATTTCCCAGGACTTTATACATTTTGATGTTCTAAGAAGCAAATGGATAAAAGAATTAGACTCACACTGTAACGGCTGGACGAGTGGCATTTTTTATTTTTTCAAATCACCGTCTGATTAATTAAAAGATTAGTCATTTGTATTATGAACTGATCTATAGCTTTGCTACCATTTGGGTTATGTCTAGGAAATCTCTTAGTCATGTCAACATACATAGATCGATGCTTAGTGAAATAACATATCTATTCAAACTAATGTAGCTTTATTTCAGGCATGAGGGACTGGGGGAAGTTATCATGTTTTGGTACATGGAGTTAGCAGCTGGAGTAATGATCAGGGAATGGGCTGTACAATCCACTACAAACAATGAAAAGTAAAAATGGACATGATGCAAAAGTAGATTTCTTTGTAATTTGCCAATAGGACATGAGCTTCATTGCAAGCAATAATAATAGTAATTATTTTTGTAGTAATTACCATTTTGGAATTTCACTATTTGTGATGTGGTAATATTTTAACATATTTAACAAAGTGTCTTTAACTTGTGTGAAATCGAAATAAATTTTAAAAAAGCCACAGTTGATGAAAAACATCTGTTAAAAATGTCTGTATATATTTTATGATAATAAGGAGAAAGAAAATGCTTTTATGTGATGAGAATAAGGAATTATTTTTATTATTCTTTTGTCAGAAACATTAGATACCTACAGTATTGAACTTTAATACAAATTAAACACATCACACCCATTATGACCAATACTTTATAACAGTGCATTCTGTGTTTCTAGAAAAAGTTCATCCTTGTTGCAAGACGACATGCACCACATTCACACTTAAAATTGTTGGTATTAATGTAACCCCATTTCAATTGGTAAGCTTTGGATCTTCCCACTCAGTTCAATGATTTCCAGATGTTCCAGTTTTATGTACAGTCATGTGGCAGGTGTTGCACTATTTTCAGAGGTCCTGAGATGTTGGCTGTTGTAATTTTCCACATCTGTTTTCTTGCCATATCCAATTAGTTCCCATACTGTTCGCAGGAAGTTTTTCCTGAACCTGATTTTTTGAGCTGATGGTGCAACGGATGGAAGCTTTCCCCTCTGCTTGTTCACAGCCACTTCTCTTCAGATACTAGGTGGGACAATCCCTGAAAGACAATGTCTTATCAGATGGGGGAGGCTTTGCAACCTGTCACCAACCTACAGAAGTCAGTTAAACTTTTTCCAAATTAAACATGTTATACCCAAATCATACCTGCCAACTTTTATGGAAAGTGCTGTTATTTTACGGTTCTACATATGATTTATGTTATTTTATGAATTTCCAAACTAAAATTTAATCACGTAGGTAAGATCTTTGTATGGAACCAGGGTATTGTAGCTTTTATGGACAGTTGTGGTAGGTTTTTAATTTCATTCATAGCTGGAAGTGCTATTTTATGTGTGTTAAAGCTTCTTTCATTGGACTGTAAGATTACACCAAAATACGCTACATTTTATTGTAGTTAATAGTTAATCAATCTGTTTCTTCAGTTTTACATCAATACTGTTTCTGACAAAGCAGCAATCATTTGAAGATAGTTGTCTTCCACTTCCAGATTGCACTACATGTATTTATGACTAATTGGTAAATTGTGTAGATTTTTTTAACTCTGCTGTAACGATGAATAACTACAAAAAACAGTATTATCAAACATTTGGAGAAACGTATTTCGTAGATTTTCTGTGCATATTAAAATACAGAAAGGTGGGAAAATTTGTCTTTTGTGCATTTTGTGGATGAGATGTTAAAATAACACATAGCAGAAGAAATTATTGGCCAATCATGTGCAGTGCAACATTGTGAGTTTAGAATCAAGGGAGGGGAACCACAAAATCAACACTTTTTTCACTAAGTCTGGAAACCATGATTCAGATGTAATTGAAGCTGATTGTTTGTTCACTGCCTTTCTAATGAAACCCAATGTTCCGTTGATGCAGCTGATCATGCAGGTACCTTACTCAAAAGGATGTTCCCTTCATCAGAAGTTGTGAAAAAAATATGGCTGTGGTTGCACTAAAACTACATGCATTTTAAAAGAAATGTCAGAAGTTGTGAAATGTCTTCGGTATGTTCCAATTTCAGTGGCAACAAATGGAAGCTATGATATTAATTCAAAGTTATGTTCCGTTGTTGATACATTTTATGGTGAAATATAAGTACGAGGGTGAGTCAAATGAAAACCTTAAATATTTTTTTAAATATTATTTAATGTGCAGAAGTGGTACAAAGCTGTATCACTTTTCAACATAATCTCCCCCATGCTCAATGTAAGTCCTCCAGCACTTACAGAGTGCATAAATTCCTTTAGAAAAAAATTCTTTTGGTTGTCCGCGCAACCACTCATACACCGCGTGGCGTACTTATTCATCAGAACGGAACTTCTTTCCTCCTATTGCTTCTTTGAGTGGTCCAAACATATGGAAATCACTTGGGGCAAGGTCTGGTGAGTATGGTGGATGAGGAAGACACTCAAAATGCAGGTCTGTGATTGTTGCAACTGTTGTACGGGCAGTGTGGGGCCTTGCATTGTCATGTTGCAAAAGGACATCTGATGACAGCAATCCACGTCGCTTTGATTTGATTGCAGGCTGAAGATGATTTTTTAGGAGATCTGTGTATGATACACTGGTGATAGTGGTCCCTCTAGGCATGTAATGCTCCAAAATGACGCCTTTTTCGTCCCTAAAGATAGTCCGCATTATCCTCCCTGCTGATGGTTCTGTTCGAAACTTCTTTGGTTTTGGTGATGAGGAATGGCGACATTCCTTGTTCGCTCTCTTTGTTTCCAGTTGGTGGAAGGGAACCCAGGTTTTGTCCCCAGTAACGATTCTTGCAAGGAAGCCATCACCTTCTCATTAAAAATGCCGAAGAAGTTCTTCGCAAGCATCAACACGTCGTTCTCTCATTTCAGGAGTCAGCTGTCGTGACACCCATCTTGCAGACACTTTGTGAAACTGGAGCACATCATGCACAATGTGGTGTGATGAACCATGGCTAATCTTTAAACATGCTGCAATGTCATTCAGTGTTATTCGGCGGTTTTCCATCAGTTTGACTTCAACTGCTGCAATGTTCTGTGGAGTCACAACTCATTGTGCCTGACCTGGACGAGGAGCATCTTCCACTGAAGTCACACAATTTGCGAACTTCTTACTCCATTCATAGGCTTGCTGCTGTAACAAAACATGCATCACCGTACTGAACCTTCATTCTTCGATGAATTTCACTACTCAAAAACCAAATAACAGAATGCTGTTCTTCCCTGGTGCAAGTCTCAAGTGAGGCAGCCATCTTTATACTGATACTGTGACAGTATTTGTGCATCTGCACTATGCTGCCACCTACAGGCCATTCTGCATGCTGCTTGTAGCACGCTTACCAACTTACAGGATAACGGCACGAAATTTCGATTTTTTATTACAAATTTAAGGTTTTCATTTGACTCTCCCTCGTAAAATACTCATTAGAGGGGGTCTAACCAGAGCATTTAAACATAGCCAATTACCAGTTGGAAACTGGAACATTCTGTCCCTATAATGCTCTTGTAATGATGGAACAGAAGAATGGGGATTCAGCAGTTTTGAAAGAAGCTCATCCAGATATTGTCATTATTGGTTGTTGTGCCACATTTTAATTTAGCTGTTGGAAGTCTACCAATTAAAATAGATGAGATTCTTGTTGATATTTTATATTACTTGGATAAATGTGCCAAAGAAATGACCACCTTAGGAAATTTCATAATTGAACAATAACGAATGTAAGAAAATACTGTATTACTGAAAAGTTCCTCTTGAAAGTTAAGTTTTTCATCAATAAATATAAAGTGGGTGAGATTTCTGTTAATGTATTTTACATATTTTTGGATGTTTAATGTATGGTCGATAAAAACGTATGCCATTCGACCAGTACTTTGCAACATCAGGTGCATTCTGCATTGATAAATGGATCACTTACCACAGATGAAAGCATCAGGGCAGAAGCAAACCCACAAAAACTGAACAATATTTTGGTATAAAATGTACAGAGATGAGGCACCTGGATATGACCAAGACTCATTATTTGAATGCCATCAGTGATGATCATTAAGCGGGGAAGGAAGGTAGTGGATAGAAAATTGATAACCAAGCTAAAATATAATCACTGCAAAGTCTATACAAAGTAATAAAATAAATAACAAACATATATAAAACCTAATTTGGATCAGATTAATATAGTGCTAAAAAATTACTTGTATAAAAATAATAATTTGCTCGCAAGGCTTTGGTGGTTGAGGCCAGGGTAATGCCCCATTTTTAGCATATGCTAGTTGGCTGCCAACATTCCCTAGAAATCACATACCCACCTGGCCTCAAACTCTGGTAAACCTATATTACCTATTTTTATTATATTTTTAATGTCTTTATTAGTCTAATACAAATCTATCTATACCTATAAAATCCCAATCTTGGTCATGCACTCTCACGTCCCGCCTCCACTGCCCAACCAACAACAACCAGAGATGTTTGAGGTTATGCTTTTTTTTAAAAATAATAGCTCTATTTAGCTATGCATTCACGAGTAAAAATCAACATTATTAATTATTAGTTGTTTTTTCTTAATTAAAATTCAATCGATGTAGATTATTCTTGTACTCTCTCTACAGTAATACCTTTGTTACAGTAAGCTAAAAAATATCTATATTACATCATTTTCAAGATTATGAGCACTATTTGATGAAAAGTGTACTTAGTTAACAAAGAAATTAATTGCTAAAATACTGCATTCAACATATCATTTTTGATTGGCTTACAAGATATTTGTGTCTGATGAATATATTTTAAGCCACTGTTAAAATATACTCAAAGATATGATTTGCTGAAACACCAAAATAAAAGTATGTACTGTGTTTAAATTAATATATTAATTATTGGTTGTTTTTATTACTGATGTCACTATATCAGACATGTGTAAATATTTCCTGTGGGCCAAATTGTAAGTGCCGTAGGTTCGAGCGTTCTGGTGGCTCAGTGATTAAGGCATCTGACTGCAGATCCCAACATCCCTGGTTCGAATCCCTTTGTCGCGAGGATTTTTATATGCACTTAACTCGGCCTTCACCTCCAGCGCAGGGGTGGAATTCGCATCCAATAGAAACCCTGTCACCAGATCATTACGACCATAGGTTTCTAACAGATGGCGATGTATTAATTTATCGATACAACACTTGGTTATCTAGGTTGGGTAACCATCCAGTAGATGGCGTTGTGTTTCGATTTGTTTATGTTACAGTCTACTCCACGTCATATGTGTTTATGTATGACATAACCCAGTTTCTTAAATTTTTCGTGTAGTATCATTTTTATGATTGTGTTGTGTATTGTGTTGTGTACCGTTTGTATGTTATTACATTCAACGACAAAGTAATTACTTACATGAATATAACATTGAAGAAAATGTTACGATAAATTCAAAAACGTGTAAGTATTTATTGCTTGCTTCCCATTTTTCTTCTTTTCGTCTTTTCGTTATGGCCAGCTAGGGACCACGTGTCAATTTCAATTCTTCCCCTATTGTTTTTTTCTTTCTTCCTCTCCAGTACTCCTTCATTATTGCACTGTGTTTTCTCTTTCTCTCTTCAGACCATTTTTCACCCGTTTTCTTCTCCTCTGTACCTTGGAATCCTGCCATATTCGAAATCTACTTTCAAAAATATTTCCATAAGAGGTTTCAAATCTTTCTTAACCTCTTGAATCCCCAAAAAAATATTTTAATATCTTTTTGTTAGCCTGGTGTCATCCATGCAATAGATATGTCGAAAAAATATCATTCTCCTTTTTTCTGCCAATGATATCGGTAACGCATTTATTTTACCTTCAAGCTACATCGGCAGTCCACGGAACATGCAGGAATATATACGAGATGCGATGACTTACGTATGTCATTATGTCGATTTTTTTATTACATTTACGATGTAATCCGAATTGGGAGGATATACCAACTATTGCCATTACCAGCCTAACAATCAATGCATTGTCATGATATCACGGCACGTGTGTTCAAACAAAAATTAAAATCATTGATTGATTTAATCGTAAAACGTTCGGTTTTCGGTAACACACGTTGCTATCTGTATTCGATTGAGTGATAAAAACGACGTTTGCCTCATTCTCACATTTTGATTTGGCTTGAAGTTAGAATCCATCCAGAAGAAATTGATCAAATAATTTCAGCCAAAATTCTGGACCCCGTAATTGATAAAGAATTGTTTGATATTGTTACCAGTTACATGATCCACGGACCGTGCGGTGCTTTTAACATGACATTGCCATGCATCGAAGATGGAAAATGTAAGAAGCGTTTCCCAAAGGAATATACGAATGATACTATTACCGATATCGACGGTTATCCATTGTATCGCCGCAGAAACGCTTAGGATGGTGGCCACAAATTTACGATGTGAATGTCAAATTCTAGAAACCAAGTTGAAATTGACAATCAATAGGTGGTACCATTCTCACCATTGCTTTCAAAAACGTATAAGGCTCTTATTAATGTCCAATTTTTGCAGTTCTGTAAAATCCATTAAGTACATTTAGAAATACGTTAATAAAGGCAGTGATTTGGCCATTTTTGAAGTAAAAAATGTAAATAAAAATGACGAAATAGCACGATACCAGATAGGTAGATACATAAGCAGCAACGAAGCTATCTGGCATATTTTTAGTTTTCCCATACATGAAAGAGACCCTTATATCCAGCATCTTGCAGTACATCTTGAAAATGGTCAACGTGTATGTTTCACCAAACAAATATTCTGCAAAGAGCACTTGAGCCACCAAAAACGACATTAACTGAATTTTTCACATTGTGTCAAAAATCTGATGTGTTCGGCCAATTCGCAAAAACATTATTATATACCGATGTTCCACACTATTTTACATGGAACAAATTAGGTACAAAATGGGAGCTACGTATACAAGGAGAACCACATCCATCGATGGCAGGCATATTCAAAGCCAAGACATTAGGACGACTATACACAGTACATCCGAAACAACGTGAATGCTTCTTTTTGCGTTTGTTGTTGGTGGATGTTCCAGGAACAACTTCTTTCAATTTTTACGAACAGTTAATGGTCGAGTGTTCAATACATATCAAGATGCATGTCGCGAGTTGCAGTTGCTGGTGGACGACAATCATTTGGACCTGAAACTTGCTGATTCAGCGTTGACATCCATGCCGAATAGTATTCGTCAACTGTTTGCAATTATTTTTACATGTTATCCAACACAGTCATCGATTTTGTGGGAAAAATATAAAAACAGTATGACTGAAGACATATTACACCGAGTTAAACAAACAAACAAACCTATGCCCAAATCTAGATTTCACACCACAGACATATAATGAAACATTAGTGTTAATCGAAGATTTATGTATTTTAATTTCAAATTTACCACTTAATCATTATGGTATACCATCACCTGATCGCCCGGCCACTGACTTAGTTAACAGTGATCTGCCACGAGAACAACAGTATAACAATGTGAACTTAGCTACAATTATTGGGAATAATGATTAATGAGCCATTATTGACAGCAGAACAAAAAAAAATTATAATCGGATTATGCTGACTGTTGACGCTGAACAAGGAAGTTTTTTTTTTCCTTGGACGCACCAGGTGGAACCGGTAAGACATTTTTAACATCGTTGATCCTTGCGAAGGTATGGTTGCAACAGAAAATTGCATTGGCAATTGCATCGTCAGGCATTGTTGTCACTTTGTTAGATGGTGGGCGAACAGCACACTCAGCATTTAAGCTGCCACTAGACATACATAACAAACAAAACGCAATGTGTAACATTAAAAAAAAGTGGAATGGCTGCAATGTTGCAAAAGAGTTCAATTATATCTTGGGATGAGTGTATTATGGCCCATAAACATTCACTCGAAGCATTTCAGAGAACTGTGCATGATTTGAAAGGCAACAATAAACTTTTCGATGGTACTGTCCTACTATTGTCTGGTGAACTTCCGACAGACATTACCAGTGATTCCTCGCTCCACTTTTGCCGATGAGATTAACGCATGTTTAAAACAATCGTTTTTATGGCAGAATGTCGAAACACTTCGATTGATCATGAACATGTGAGTACAATTGCAAAATGATCCATCGGCAAAATTATGTACAAAAGTATACACAATACTGTACATCAAATTGCCAGATAAATTCTGCACTGTTGTTCACTCAAAAAATGAACTAATTGAGAGTGTCTTTCCGGATATATCAAATAATTACTCAGATCATAATTGGCTCAGTAATCGTGCTATTTTAGCAGCAAAAAATGTTGATGTCAACGAAATTAACTTCCAGATACAACAGTTGTTGCCAGGTGATGTGATCAATAGACAATATTGTAGATGAAAATGAAGCCGTAAATTTTCCAACTGAGTTTTTAAATTCTTTGGATATACCAGGAAAGCCACCACACAATCTTCGGTTAAAGATTGATTCACTGATTATTCTACTTCGGAATTTGAATCCACCTAGATTATACAACGGTACACGTTTGGTCATCAAAAGGATCACCAGAAATGTTCTTGAAGCAACTATTTTGACTGGAAAGTTTAAAGGAGAAATCGTCCTGTTGCCACATATTCCAATGATACCGTCAGAATCGCCAATACCATTTAAAAGGCTTCAGTTTATGATTCATTTGGATTTCGCTGTGACTATAAATAAGATCAAGGCCAAACAATGTCCATTTGCGGCTTGGACTTGTAAAATACATGTTTCTCCAATGGGCAGCTATATGTAGCCTGCTCACGTGTGGGGAAACCATTAAAATCTATTTGTATTAGCAAGCTATATGTAGCCTGCTCACGTGTGGGGAAACCATTAAAATCTATTTGTATTAGCAAAAGACAGGCTAACCAAAAATAATGTACACAAATTAGCGCTTAGATAAATTAAAATTATAAATTGTAATAATTTAAAACAATGAAAATAATTGTTAAAATGTTTAAAAATCAACTTCATCTACCTCATTTATAAAACTGAAATTTCAATTTGTAAATCAATAAAAATAATTTATTTATTTTATAAATATCAATTTTTTACATATTTTCAATTAGGTAATTTGTAATAAAATGTAATTAAAGATTTTTATGTTCGTTTGTCCTTATTTTCAGCTATCCGAAACTCTTTACCAATTATTTTTGAATTTTCAAATCGACTAAAACGTTTTTGTCTTTATTAATGAATATTAATTTGACTAGATTAGGTAGTTTAGAATAACATTGATCCAACGTACTATAACTACTGAGTCACAGCAACGCATGACCAGGTCAGCTAGTTTTTTATAGAATAATTCAGAATGAATTGTTTTATAAATAATTTAAGCTGCTTTCATTAGCTCTTAGTTAATAAAGTTGTTATATGAATGGAAGAAGTACCAAACAAGGGGGTACCTAAAAAAAGGAATTATTTTTTGAAAGCTATATATTTTCAAATTGTTTACAAAACATCCTTATACACTTCAAAATACTCACCATTACAACGAATACATTTGTCCTATGGGTGCTTCCAATGTTCGAAAGATATTCTGTAGTCACCTACAGAAATGGCTGCAAGCTCCTCCCTCATTTTATTCTTGACCCCTTCAATGTTGTAAAATCGGTGTCCTTTCATGCCCCTTTTCATGCGTGGAAATAAGAAAAAGTTGCACGTAGCTGGGTCAGGCGAGTAAGGTGTGTGGGGCAGCGGAACCATGCCATTTTAGCCAAAAACTGCCTAACAGACAGCTGTGTGTGCAGGTGTATTGTCGTGGTGGAAGAACCAGTCTCCTGTCTGCCACAAATTGGGTCTTTTTTTTTCTAACATTGTTGCGTAATCTTCTTAAAACTTCTGAATAAAAGCTTTGATTGACGGTCTGATGTGGGATATCAAACTCTGAATGAACTATGGCCTTGGCATCAAAAAAGGAAATAAACATTGTTTTGATGTTTGATTTGATTTGACGACATTTTCTTGGACGTGGTGACAATGACATCTTCCATTGACTTGACTGTTGCTTTGTTTGTGGGTTTTAACCATAGCACCATGGCTTATCACCAGTAATGACCTTTGGCAGAAAATCTGGATCAATTTCAAGCTGTTGTTCCAAAGCACCATATGTTTCAACTCGACATTCCTTTTGATTGTTCAGTTAGAGCCCGAGGATCAAACTTGGCAGCAACCCTTTTCATTCCCAAATCTTCAGTTTAATTCACTAAACCAAGCTCCAAGATAACCCACTAATCTCTGACAGTTGATCAATTGTCTGTCGATGATCTGAGAGCACAAGATCTCGAATTTTTTCAACATTTTCGTCTATTCAGGCAGTTGATAGATATCCAGAATGAGGTTTGTCATCAAACAACATGTCACTATTTTTAAACCAAGCGAACCACTCATATACTTGAGTTTTTCCCATATCATCATATTTGTAAGCTGTTTTCAACATTAAAACAGTTTCAGTAGCATTTTTACTGAATAGAAAACAAAATTTCACAGCTGCACATTGTTCACTTAAACTTTCCATCATCACAAACAAAACAGCACTAGCAAAAACAATCACTGCAGATTAACAGAACAAGTCATGTTGACACTGAGCTGACAATGAGTTGTGCTACAAATGCCTAGCGGAAGAAACGCATACTATACAAGTTCCGCCCATGGTAATACTATTCTGGTTATTTTTGGGTACCCCCTCATATTTATTATGCTGAAGAAGACCTTGACCGGGAATAAAACCAATATCACGCGCTATGAGTTAAGGTTTTGGAATTCCTAATTTATTTTTAATTTCATTGGTTCCCTAATTCTGATATCATTAATTCAGTAGAAGTTCCATCTGTATCACTGTTTAAACTACATCTGAAATATGTACAAATTACAAAATAAGATTATGAGCATTTACATAACATTTCTTTTACCTATCATTTTTGACGGGCTAATACTATTACAAGTCTTTAAGTTAGCGGTGTGTGTCTAAAAGTTTGAAATAGTATCATGTAGAAACTACTGCAGTAATTTTGATGTTGTTTTCAAATTTTTGAGCGCATGGCCTGGAATTAAAGCTGTAAAAATAGCTCATAACTTATATGTACAAGGAATGCAACAACAAATTAAAAATATTTCAAGATGAAAAAATTGGTCCATGCATCACTCTGTATTTGAGATGAACACTCCTTTCAAGAAACGCTGACAAATTATCGCACTACAACTCTTTGTATTCTGTTTTTTTTTTTTTTTTTTTTATTTAGTTTTTTTATTTTTTTTTTTTATTGTATTTACGTCTCTCAACAGCGAGGTCTTTAGAGACGGGAAAGGATGGGGGGCAAGGATGGGGGCAAGGAATGGGAAGGAATTCGGCCATGGCCTTTTGAAGGAAGCATCCCGGCATTTGCCTGGAGTGATTTGGGAAACCATGGAAAACCCAAATCTGGATGCCCGGACGGGGATCGAACCGCCGTCCTCCCGAATGCGAGGCGAGAACGCTATCCGTTACACCGCCACGCTCGGTAGTTATTTAGTTATTCAGTTATTCAGTTCTGTACTTTAAAATAAATGAAATACTTGAATCAAATGTAATAAGAATATTAAAATGAATAGTTCATTTGGGTATTGTCGTTATCAGTTTGCATTTTACTAACACCAAAGAACCTCCTACTTCATAGCCTGTACTGTCACCTTACACATTCTTTTTCACAGAAATTGTATACACTGCTCTTCAAAGATCAAAGCAAGAACGTTATGACATGTGAAATGATGTCTATCATTTAAAAACTAAAAAATTCATACACTTGATTAACTACAGTTTTGAACTAGAAAATGTAAATCTGTTTTTAAATTTTTTTAAGGTCGTATCTACTTATATTCGGTGAGTTCTCAAAGAGGCATCTTCAGCCACAAAGATAAAAATAGGATAACATTCAAGGTTTATCACCGTAATTTTGTTCTCAATACGTGGGTTGCAATTTATGGGAAATCAAAGTTGGAAAAAAGTATAATGGTGATTATATGTCATATAGTCTGAAACCTATCATAAAAGATTAGTTGCATTTAGTGCTCTAGCACTTTATTTCCTCACAGTAAACAATGCTGGTAATATCTTTAAACTAGCAATTCTTGTGTGTGTGTATATATATATATATATATATTGGATCTCGGAAACGGCTCTTAACGATTTGGATGAAATTTAATATTCAGATTATATTATGCTTTTTAAGTTTATATAGTTGTCTCCCCTGCAAAAATCCAATTTTACAAAATATGAACAATGTTTGCTATTGAAATCTCGAAAACAGCTCTACCGCTATCTCGTAGACGATTCAGGTACCATCAAGCCCTTCTAATATATTCTCTTCGGTTTCAAGAAACTCATATATTTCAAAAAACATTTCTTGCATACATTTCTTCACAAGAATATTAGCACTACCGGTTTAATTATAAAACATTTAAAAAAATAGATACTGGCTTTGTCAAATGCTATTTTTTTTTCAAACTTAAAAAAAATATATATATATATATATTTAACACCACATTGTGTCTACCGTTTTATCTTTAGTTGTTGCATAGCAAGCCTGGTATACTAGCTGACCTGAGTCAAATCTTTAAAAATTGGCTTTGTCAATACAGTAATTAGTGGGGAAAATAGTGGTTTCTGCGTTAGCTCTCAATAAATTCTGGCTACAATCCCGTATTCAAATCCCAGTGGGGAAAAAAAAATATTAATATTCGTATTTGATCATATGAACTACGCTGGGGCATTCTGTGGTTCGGAATCTACATTAAATTGTAGGTCCCAGAGGAAAGGAACTGACTTTCCTACCTCTAACACAATGGCTTAGTATGCCTCCTAGATGATCCAACCAACCTTCAGGTTAGGTTTTTATACTGTCCATATTTTGTAGGCCCCAGAGGAAAGCAACTGGCAATCCTACGTTTGATGCAATGGTTTAGTATGCCTCCTTCTAGAGGATACAACAAACCTTCAGGTTAGGTTTTTATACCGTCTATATATTTAATCTGTCCAATCTAATACTATTATATGAACAACTCTTGTAATTAGATAAAATTAATTTCTCTCATACTTCTCTAAGGATTTTGATGAAATCTTGCATACTGAATAGAAATCGAAAGATGCCAAGCAAAGATTGGTCACCCAGGTACTATGTTATAAAACTAGGAAGGATAGGGAAATATGACCCAACACTTACGACAGATGAAGGCGGCTGGAACAAAAAAAAAAAAAAAAAAACAACACACATACACACACACACAAGAGAAGCACAATATTTCGGCATACAGCCTTATTCATGCAGAAGTGAGACACCAGGTGAAATCAGATGTGCACACATAGACCGCCAATCGGTGAATGGTGTCGCAGGTGCGGATGGCAGTGTAGAGGGGCGGATCTCAAATATTGGATCAATAATGTTGACGGTATTTTATCATTGAAAGTGGTAGACCAACATAATAACTGAGTGAGGATACATATATAAAAATCCATTTTTTAAAAACTATAGTTGAAAAATAAAATATAAGAAATGTAATAGTAGAGATAATAAGTGCTGGGTCTGGTGGGAGGAATTTATAGGAGATTGAGGCCAGGAGGATAGCTGGTGTCCAGGATATTCTGATACGCTAGTTCCCATCTACATAGTTCAGAGGAGGTTGTGTTGTCAGGGAAACCTCTGATCGCCCTAACTGAGAAACAGATGTTAAAATTATTCAGTTTGTGACAACTGGCATGTTTTGCAACTGGATGGGCCACATTGTTAGTATATACTGTCTGCCTGTGGCCATGAATTCTGATAGCTAGGGGGTTAGCAGTTAGGCCTATATATGAGCTGGAGCAATGGAGGCATGTAAGTTGATATATGAGGTGTGTTGTCATGAAAATAGCATGACCAATAATGGGGAATGTTTCACCTGTGGTGGGATTGGAGTAAGTGGTAGTGGCTGAATGCATGCTGCATGTTTTACAGTGGGGTCTGTTGCATGGGAATGATCCCTGTGGTAGTTTGGGGGAATTACGGGGTGATAAGTGTTGGGTCATATTTCCCTATCCATCCTTAGTTTTATTGCCTTAAAACATTTTCCTGCTTATTGTCATTATATATACATATATAAGTTAGGGAAGTGGTATTTGAACTTCTTTGATTTGATTTATAGCTTTACGGGCTATGACGCGAAGTTTATTGGATTATCGAAGCTTTTGGCTGTAAACCATGCGCGCCTATAACTTAAAACATGAATCCAGTACATTGATGATACCTATTTCATCTGGCCTCACGGTAAGGAGAATTTTGCAGGAGTTCCTACGCCACCTGAATAGTGCCCATCCAAGAATCCAATTCACCATGGAAGTGGAAGAAAATGTACAACTGTCATTCCTTGATGTCCTGGTTCAAAAGCGAGATGATGGATGTTTGGGTCATATGGTGTACTGCAAGGCGACCCACACCAATACATATCTGCACGCCATGTCGCAACATCACCCGGCAATGATGAGAGGTGTATTAACATCACTGAATTTAAGAGCGAGGACAGTATGTGACTCAGTAAGTCTGAAGGAAGAAATGGAGACTCTTACAAAAAAATATTCCGAGCCAACGCTTATAGTAAATCAGACATCAGAAGGGTTTTCAGACCTAAAAAATCCATGGAAAATTTAATTTAATTGCAATGGAGCACAGGCTCCGGTGGCTTCCCCCTATCCTGCACCCACCTATATTTGCCCTCTACAAATTTTATCTTTAAATTCTTTCAAAGTTATCGGTAAATTATTCATCATTTCTCTTGGTAACTCATTCCAATCCCTGACACCCTTACCTAAAAAAGAGAATCTTCCCACACCCTCGTACCTGAAATCAAGTGCCAGCTTGTGGTCATGGTCATCTTTTCCCTTCCATGCACTACTTTTCATACCTATTGCAATATCTTTCCATGCCTCATCGCCAGTATATGCCCTGTACACTCCCATGACCCTCCTCATCCTCCTCCTGTCTTGCAATGAATCCCATTCCAGCTCCTTTATCATATCCGTCACTGATTGCATTCTGCGATAATTTCCAGAAACAAATCTAGCAGCCCTTTTTTACACCCTCTCCAACTCCTGTATTTGATATGTAAAATGAGGGTCCCATACTACACTACCGTATTCGAGCAATGGTCTGACAAAAGTTTTGTAACCCAATGCCTTGACTTCTCGTACATCCCCTCATCACTATCTCCAACAAGTGCAGAACTTTTAAACCTTTTCCTACCACCTGTCCTGTGTACTGCCCAGTTAAGCTTATTATCAAAAGTAATGCCAAGATATTTACATTTCAAGTCTTCAGCAAGCATTTGCCCGGGGCGCTAAAATTTAGGGGCGCCATTTCGGCTGTAAGTGTGAGAAAAATATTAATAATATTAATGGGTTAAATACCCAATTAATAAAAAAAAATCCACATACCGATTATTTTGTTCGTTAAAAACTTACAGTTCTTAGCCATTTGGGTGCGCCCCTAGAGACTTCGAAGAGACGGGGCGCGGACCTCAAAGGGGCGCGTCGTTGCCTCGCCGCCTCTGTGTGAATTCCGCCATAGGAGCAACTTCAAAATGCGCCGCGTTCGCGCCATGTCTCAGCCCGAAGTCCGCGCCACGTCTCTCCTGTGTGAATTGGGCCTTAGCACGCGAGTAGAACGCGTTGTTATCTCAATTTGCTTATTATTGCTAAATACAAAAGTGGTTTCATTACACAACAGCATTAGTCTTACTATTACGTTATTAGTGATAAGTGGTAGTTCATAAAATTTACTTCAGGATTTCATAATTTCTAAAGGTAAGTACATCTATGATTAAACTGTTATTTAGTTGGATATACGACATAGGCGCACAACGACAAAAGCACACAACAGAAGCCCAGTAGGTGGGGGCAGTTACACCTGCCCTCGGCTACCTGCACAGATTCCGACGTTATAATGCCCACAAGTTACCAGATGCGGTGAAAAGGAGTGTTTTTCGTAATTGCAGCTAGGCTCTAATACATGGAATCGATAGTGCTTGGCGGGAGATGCTGGGTATTTATTTTATTGAATTGATGAACCAAATCAATATGGATCTTAGTTATTGGAAATCGAAGTGGAATAATTTGCATAATAATTTCTTCTCGTAATCCGAGCCTCACAGATTTGTTGTACAAATTAGGTACAGGCATTGTAAGTGTTTTGGTTGGGTTAAATTTCATACGCGGGAGTAGTTTACGTCGCGATACATGACATCACAACGTGACATAGTTCTCTTGAATTTTGTTTAAATAACTAAATTCCTCGTGCCATTGGCTGTGACAAAAAGGTTCTGTTTTCATATTGGTCCAGGCTGAATCTCAACCTAACCACAATCTCCGCTAATATTGGCGCTACAAATTCAAAGCCTCAATCACACGCGCATTGATACAATCAATTTTATCCTAAATTATCATCGTCGTGTATCGCGACGTAAACTTGAACCACATACGCTAGCTTTGATTGCTTGTGAAAATACTGTAGTTTAGTGGGTGTGGGACAGTAGTTACAATCATTAATAAATAAATAATATTACCAGCCGCTGATTACCGATTAGTTACTTCACATACCATTAGTACCTGTATTTAATTTCGAATGCTAACTGCTAGCATATAATAATCCATGATGTTTATTATATATACGAATGTGGTTTACAGATACTCTAATTGCTGCATTTGTAAATTGTCTCAACAAAAGAAATTCATTAACTATTTTAGTGATTGTGAATAACTTTGTCAGTTGGTTTAATAAGTGCATTGCGCGACAATCACTCCACAACATCATTTTTTTGTTTGTGAACTTGGAACCTATTCCGTTCAAGCCTTAGAAATTGCCATTCTGTATTTGCAACAAATTTACGGATAGTATCATCCGCGAATAAGCTTTGACTGTGTAGTAACACTATACTTTCTTTATGTTCACAGTGTATGGAAAATATTTTGTGTTGTGCATAAATATTTTTTTATATCGACTGAGAATAATCTACCTTAGTTATGGTTTTAGCTTATTTAGAGCAAGGATAAATATTTACTTTTTATATTATTTTATAGTGTACATTGTTTGAGTTACGTGCATGCCTCTTTCAAAATGTCTGACGGTCAAAGAAAACTATCTGGTTACCAGTACAAAAAAAATAAGGTTGGGAAAGGAAGCGTAAAGGCAGAATCAATCTGGCGCATTAAAAAAATTTACTGTATTCAGGGTTTTACCAAAACAAATCTTAGAATCCAATATCAGGTCGGGATACAAATGAAGTATAGAATCGTCAGAGAATAATAGCGAACAAATGAACGAAGTTTGTAAACCAACTGGAACTGACACCAACGTGAGACTCACAGAAGGCGTTCTAAAACTTTGTGGCCAAGAATTTTATGAGATGCCGTAAGAAGCTTTTTAGTAAGGCAAGGTCCATCTAAACTATTGCATAATTACACATTTACTTCCAATGACACAGATCGACGTTTTAGCGCAAAATATTATGCACGAATTTTCAGCAACGCAGAGCAAATATTACGAGATTAGCTACTGCTTCTGTTGCAAAATTTTCAGTTGTTTTGTTAGTTCTCTCTCAAAGGAGGGTTTTAAAAATTGTAAGAACCTCGACGAAACTTTAAAAGAGCATGAAATTTCGAAAAATCATATTCAGGCAAAAAAGATTAAATTGTTGTAAAATTGTAGATGCTGCCACTCAAAGAGTTATTAATGCCGAAATTAATCATTGGAATGAGGTGCTTCTAAGAATCGTTGCAATTACCAAAATGCTTGGTAAAAGTTGACTGGTTTTTTCAATGTACAAGCGGCAAGTTGTTTCAGCATAATAACGGTAAATTCTTAAAAATAGTTGAGTTACTGTCTGAATACGATCCCATTATGGAAGAGCACGTCTGTTGAGTGTTCTAAAAAGTAGAGACTAAAGCTCAATATCTTGTGGGAAATATACAAACCGGTAGATCTGCTGCATCAAAGAGTAAAGTCTCATGTTATTAATGAAATAAAAAAATTCAAATATTTTTACATAATTTTAAACTGTACTCCTGACTTTAGTAAGATACAGCAAATTACTCTTGTAATCAGATATGTTTCAACCAATAAATTTAATCCTGATGTTGATATTAAAATTAATGAAAGCTTTTAAGGCTTCTTACCAGTCGAAAGATTCACAGGAAAACAAATGTCTGACATTATAGTTGGAGAACTTAATGACTTGTGTTTAAATTTGCAGGATATCAGAGGACAGGGACTGACAACGCGTTCCAAATGAGGCGCAATAAAGCAGGAGTGCAATTTAGAATTAAACAATATAATTCGCGAGCATTCAGTGTTCCGTGTAGTAACCATACTCTCAATCTTGTTATTAATGGCAAAAGCATCCTTGGAAGCCGCTAATTTCTTCAACATGGTCCAAAAAATATATTAATTCTTTTTGGCATCTACTTTTCGATGGGCAATACTTTTAAAACATGTTCAGGGTTCAACTTTGAAAACATGGAGTGACACTAGATGGGAGAGTAGGATAGAGAGGATAGAGGCATTAAAACCTTAAAAAATTTCATTTGGGAGATGTATACAACGCCTTCCTAAGCATTTACAAAAACCAAGAAATTGATAATTTAATGATTTAGCCATTTTGGCAATTGAGTATGAAATTGCTGAAGAAGTAAATTTTAAGATGTAATAAAAAATTCGCAACCTGAAATTAAGAAAAAAAAAATTTTTTTGTGATTTTAGCGTATTTGATGTAATCTCGTTTTATTTTCAAAATAATGGCATTTAGATTGTTTGTGTGATAATATCCATCTGTAATATAATAAATAAAAAATATGGTTAATTTGTGGCTATGTAAAGATATTGCATAATTAATTTCTCTATTTTGTGCCGCTAGATCAAAATTCAATAAGTTTATTTATGAATATATGATTTTATTAAAATTACATATTTTATTCAAATAAAAATTAATTATTTTTTTAAAAAAAATATATAATTCTACATAATCTTAAGGGGCGGCAATTTGTCTATTTGTCCGGGGCGGCAATACCGCTAGAGCGGGCCCTGCCATATCGCCCTGCAACTGTTTACAATCCTCTGTCGTTTTGATTCTTTTATACAGCATTATATCATCTGCAAACAATCTAATTTCAGATAGTAAACAATCAACAGAATTATTCATTAGAATAATAAATAGCAATGGTCCCAATACACTACCCTGTGGCACACCCATTTTTACTTCCACTACTTTTGATACTACATTTCCTACCCTAACTTTCTGTTTTCTACCTTTTAAAAATTATTCTACCCAGCAAATCACTTTCTCATCCACTCCAATGGTTTTTACCTTATTTACTACCATTTTATGGCTAACTCTGTCAAACACCTTTGACAGATCTAGTGCTACACTATCAATTTGGCCTCCCTTGTCCATTTCATCTTAAATATCTTGCATATATCCCACCAACTGAGATTCGCATGAAAATCCTTTCCTGAACCCATGTTGCCTGCTTGAAAACCACTTACGTTCCTCACATATATTTCAGATGTGGTTGCATATCAATCTTTCCATTAACTTATCTCATGATACCAATGTGCCAAGAAAATTTGCCTGGCTTCCATACATACGTGGTATCACTGACCGGATATGGAAACTGTTTAAGCGGGTGGAAGTGCGAATTGTGTATAAAGCTCACTGCAAACTTGGCCAGTCATTATCCAGGGTTAAAGACAGATTACACCCACACCAACTTAGGAGTGTGTATCAAATCCCCTGCAGCTCTCACAGTGTATACATCGGCGAAACAGGTCGCACAGTGCCGGAGAGACTTAAAGATCATATCCGCCACTACAAATATAACAACAGCGACAAATCTGCCGTCGTTCGCCATGCTATTAACGCCGGGAATGAAATAAAATTTCAAGATACAAGGCTACTGTGGAGAGAAGACCAGTGGTAGCCTTGATGTGTCAAAGAGGCAGCAAAAATCTTAAGGAATTCCAACGACATCAACAAAGATAGCGGTCTTTTCCTCTACAATGCTTTTCGACTGTTGCTATGTGAACATTAATATAAACAGTATCTCTGACGAAGGCCGTAGTATAACAGCCGAAAGCTTAGATAATCCAATAAACGACGCGGAATATCCTGTAAAGCTATAAATTATGTACAAAGGCAGCCGCGAAAGTCTTAAGAATCATTCTTTGATTTGATTCCTAAATTCCTTTTACAAGATGTGTTAGTTTGGGGGAATAACTCTATCATTTTCCAAAAATAGGTGATTATTAAATGTAATGTGTTTTTACTGGATCACGCAGAAAGTTAATATACTTTTCTTTTTGATGCGTGGAAATTAAGTAGGAGGGTTTAAAGAGAATACAAAACTATTAACTTAAGAAAGCAGTCTTAACTTTTTCTCCATAACACAAGTCTGTCCTTCCAACATAGATCTGAAGTATATTAAAGACAATTCACCTGAGTGGACACAAAAGAAATTCCAGAAATCATGCATTTGGTAATTTGTCATTATAAACTGCCATACAAATCATAGTTTATGGAATGTTTAGGAAAAATCTACTTGGCCCAACACAGTTATTTCCCCTTATGTTTATTCTGTTTTGGTGGTTCTCTTGGCCTGGACTATCTTATCATTTTTAACTACATTTTTGTACTAATCTTGTTTATCTCCAAACATTTTTTTTAAGGAAGAAGAAAAGTGAATTTATTGTGAGCCCATGCAGTTTTTCTATGACACTCCCATCATCATAATAAGGAACGTATACAAGTAGCATTGCTGTTCCCACAATATAGTGTTGTTTGTACTGTCTTTGGTTTTGATTTGAAATTCCTGTATAGTCTTAAAAGTCCATCAACAGCTATTGGAGGTTTTACAGAATTTTTTACTTCTTTTGATCTAATATTACAGGCTCTAATTTTTGCAAAACATGATCAAATTAAATGTTTGCTAACAGCATACTTTCTGTTAATGCGAAGTCTTTTCTAGATTTCGACTGAAGAACAACATTAGTGCTTTGGTTTATCATGTTTTTTAAATATAATGACAAAACAATTAACAGTCAAATAGACAGCAGATAATTGTGATTATTATGTTTGGAACAACCCAAAGAAAATTAGTATGAACTCTTTAAGAGTTCTGTATTTCAGTAACAAAAAAATTGGCATTCCTTATCTCAAGAGTATTATCTATTATTGTTCTTTCTCACCCCTCTTTCTGTGTTGCTCGTTAAAACCAAGTTGTGTGATATTCTTGAAGTTCATTCGGATTGTTTCTGATTTCTTGATGTGGTGGTGTAACGGTTAGCATTCTAGCATCGCATTCGGGAGGATGGCAGTTCGAATCACCGTCCAGGCATCCAGATTTGGGCTTTCCATGGTTTCCCAAATCACTCCAGGCAAATGTCGCAATGCTTCCTTCAAAAGGCCATGGCCGAATTCCTTCCCATTCCCTGCCTCTCATCCTTTTGTGTCTCTAAATACCTCGCTGTTAAGAGACGTTAAGCAGTTTCAGTAAATTCCTGGAATATGGAACATTTATCAAATAAATACCAGCACTATGTTCCACTTAACTATAGTAACTTACTAATATCAGTTGATCTCATTTATTGAAACTAGATTCTAACCATTACATGTTTTCAATTACACATGTCATAAAATCTAACTTTTGCTTGAATTAAATTCTCAAAACTTGAAAAACTGTATGCTGGAACGTTATACTGGAAATCAAGCCTCATTTGTTGTGAATCTGTAGCTGAAGATTGAATACTAACAGTCAGCTAAACACAATTTTTCTATTCAGGATTGTTACCAACCATTTATAGTTGGCATAAGTGTTGGTGTAATGGTTCATGCTTGCAGAGTCATTTTACACATTTTAATATTTACACACAGGTTGCAATCTGATATGAGATCTAGTAAAACATTTTCTGCATTTTTTGATGAATCATGACTTCAGATGCAGGATGTCTGGGTGGGATGTGTTGTAGATAACTCATTTTACTGGGAGTAAAAAAGAAATCTGGTCCCCTGTTCAAACTGGAAAAAAAAAAATATATCCTCAGAACTTAAAATTAACATATATAACAAAAAATCATTGAATGGATGGATGGTAAAACTTTCAGTAGGATGCAGGTTCAAATACCATCCAGATTTTGATTTTCCATTATTTTCCAAAATCAGTCCAAGTGTAATGCAGTGTCTGAATTCCTTCCCACTCCCTGTTACTAGTCCTCTTCCACCACTAATGACTTAAGAGTTGATGAGGTGTATAGTCTGAAGAAAACAATGTAACAATCAATTAGCTCCAAGGCCATTAACTTTTAATTCAAAAGTTGATTAAACTGTTTTCAGAAAGGTGTATTGTGAGCATATATTTTTTCTTTCTTACCCTTGTTATGTAAACTGAAGATTACAAATTTTCAGGTATAATGTATAGAATAAAAAATGATAAGTAAATTCAAACCAACACTTACTATCAAACAAGCATAACACAGTATTTTGATATTAAACCTTGTTCTTAAAAATAGATAATATATTCGATGATGAGGTCAGATATTGTATTATATCTAAAACCGTACCAAAAACTCTCAAAAGATGGCCTGTTAGGGATAATCTATACAGTAAATAATTTTTAGAACATTTGAGTATCTTTTAACCCATTCAAAAACCAGTTTCATAAAAGATGTAGGAATGCAGTTGAAGTTGTTTTTCAAGTGACATGGATTTGGCTACATCCATTCTCGCTAAGAGAACTCTCCATGATTATCATTTTAAAGTGTATTCTCTAGGCTCAGAAAAAATTAATGTAAAAGTTATTACAATATAAGTAATGTAAAAGCATGTGATTAGGAGATAATGAAAGATTCAGAATTGATGATTAATGCAGAAAGCTACATCAGACCTTTGTCAATTTCACTAATTAGATAAATGATAAATATGATTTTTAATTAGGGAAAGAAAAGTAAAATCCAGAATAAAAGAGATGAAAGAATAAAATTAATTTCAGGAGGTAGATAAAATCAAGTAGGTTAAAATCAGGCTATTGGTTCTAAAAAGTTCAAGATTTTGATAAGAATAACAAGATTTACAAATTGTATTGGCCAAGGAATTGTTGATTACGTGCTAAAAATGATGATGTTATAGAATTAATTTTTAATCCAATAGAATCATCTTTGAAGAACAAGGAAAGTAAAAATATTTAGAACAGGTTGTATGAAGAAACATGGGTTATTTGCAGCTCAAAGTATAAGGTGATTAAACAGATATTGAATTTCGAAATTTTAGGTTGAAGTCAAAGATCTAGATAAATTGATAAATAGAGGTCGGCCATCTTTAGATTTGCCAATCGTTCGTAGGTTTTTGTTAGGAACAGCCCACGGTATTATGTGGGGCCAGTCTCACTCTATATTTTCATGAGGCAAGTTTGCAGTATTATATAGGGCCAATCTTTTGCCAGATTTTAACAAGGCAAGTCCACAGTCAGTGTGGGAAACAATGCTTCTGTAAGGCCAGGTTTTTGTTACCTTGTGGTGCTGCAATGTAGGTCAGAACTTCAATCTTTAAAAACTGGATCAACTTCATCCTAAGTGTAGGGGAGAAGGATGAAATCTTGCTGTGAATGTGCTTATCTTGTAATCTTCATAGTTAATTCGATAGTCCAATGTCTTATCCAAATTTAATCTCTTGTACCGAAAACCATGAAGAAACTTTTAGCAGAATATAACCTTTTTAAATCGAAACTTGTGTCCAGTGTTAATCATTCAAGAATACCTTTCGCCGTTGGGGTGTGATCAACGGTGTGGCAGCCGTAAAATTAAATCTAATAGGTACCAGAGGCACCGGTCATGACTTAATTTAGTTCGAGTAGTATATGCCCAACACCCAGCAACAGCTTGTCATTCGACAATATGATCTCATTGGTTGATCAATTTCCCTATCCTTCCTTACTTTCATTGATTTAAAAAAAAAAAAAAAATCCTGCTCATTGTTATAGATATATTTTAACATTGCAGGTTTTTGGAGGCTTGTCTGCAGCAGAATTTAATTCCAGATGGAAGACATGGCAAAATGAATTACAGGCCAAAATTGAATCGGGCATATTTGGCCTTAATATTGAATTAGAAGTTATTATGAAGGTAAGAAACACAATTTAATATGTATTTTGGTGTCTTTATTTTATTTAAAAGTATGGTTGGAGTTATAATTGTGGGTTATGTATGGATGCCTGACATGTGGGTTCTGTGGGGTTTTCCCTACAATGCCCTATGACTTGTGCCAACTATCTTCATGTATCTTCTGCTCTTGAGGTTCTTCTTTCATGTACTGCTATTTAACTACTGAATAAACATAAGCATCGAGGGTTGAGCTCGCATATAGGAGAGGGAGTAGATAGCAAAGGGTTACTTGAATCAAACAACCTCTTCAGGAAACTTCGTTTAATCCGTACTGAACCGTAAACCAACTACAGCTGATGATGTACAAGATAGAGAGGTATTCCGTAACCCGTTTTACTTAACATAGGGATGAGACAGCCCTAAAGTGTACAGCTAACGGAGAATGGGAAGGTTGGTGCAGCTACTAACTCTTCTGAGGCCTAACTGATAACTTGTTGCCTGACAGTGAAGAAGTGAGAGTGATCCATGTATTCTGGCTTGCTGGTAAAGTATTGGCTTGCGTGCTCAGCACCGCACTTGAAATTTGCATCCTGAACTGTCGATGGGCAGAAAGTCGAACAAGCAGGATGTTCTAACTTGATGTCTTGCTGCTGTCAAACCTAATAAGCTTACACAATTTTAATACTAAAATGTTAAACTAAATGACGTCCCATTACAACAGTATTTTTATTTTACTGCTCTGGCTTCTGGTTTGAAGTTACTCTTGGAATCGTGGAATCATAGTCTTATTATGCGTGCAATAGTTCATATTCCTATCAACTAATATCAGCAGATTAACTTTCTGGTGTGCATATCAGTAAATATTAGCAAAAATAAATGAACACAGGAAATAAATAATGACACAGCCATTGAACATCACAGCTATTTGGCCGCTATAGTGTATGTGGCTTTTCTATAGGTATACATAAACAATTTTAACAGTTTTTAACTCCCAATTTCCCAAAAATGAATGCCCCTCAGCACAGAATTGATTTGAATTTTTAATTTCAATAGAGCACAGACTCCTATGGCAATGTCCTTAGTAATTACTTGTTCAATTTCTACATCCATCTTCTTTTGCCATTTATGGATTTTAATTTTAAATTCATTTAGTATTTGTTGCAAATTATTCATATCTTCCCTTGGTAATTTATTCCAATCCCTGACACCCTTGCCCACAAAAGATCAAACAACATTAAAGTGAAATACCTGAAATATTACACTATAAATCCACATTGATCGTTCTCTGAGTGTGATTTCCACACCAAAGACCCTTTCCTTGGAAGTTATTTTAGTAAATAAATGAAAACTGTTAAAAAGTTGAGAGACACTTTGTTAGATTATTAGGGGCATTAGATTATAGATTGCATTGAGTCTTAGTCTGTATTTTGTGTTTAGATCTTTTATATTGGAGAACAACTTTGACAAAATTTTCTGCTAACCATTCATACAATGTAAGAGACATTAGCAAAATAAAATTTTTATATGAAACAAATAAAAAAAACTATTTAATTATTTAGATATTTACAAATAGTATATTGATGTTCATTATAATTGTTATTTATATTAGTACATATTACTATTTCATTATTCTACTTCAATTTATTTGGTAAATTTGTATCATATACTTTCATAATAAAAGGTTTATGGAAACTGAAATAGGAAATATATGTTTTACATTCAATATGATCTGGGTGCCTCGTGAAGACTGCATCAATTAGATTTTGTGGTTAAAATTTGTAGATTATTTTACAAAGAAAAATTGAAGTATCTCTTAAAAATTCAATTAGCTTCTTGGTTTTGTCTAATGCAAAATTCACATTGTAATCTCCACTTAAAATCATGGGTATTTTATCATTATGGTTATGAAGTAACACAGCAACTTGTATATGTTAATAATGAATAATGAAATTGGGTTTAATGGACGTTGCAGTCCAAGGGATGGCTGATATCATGGATTTTTTGGTAAGCTTGTTTCCACTTACTGACTTTACACAGGGTTGTGGTTTCAGGGAAGACTGATAAACCTCACTATGAAACAATTTTTAAGCTGCTTATGTTGTAGGAAATGGCATTAACTGCCATTGGGTTCCTGGTGTAAACTGTTTGCCTGTGGCCAACCATTCTGATGGAAAGTTGTTAATCATGAGGTCTACACTGAGGAGCCAAAACACTATAACCATTTGCTTAAGAGAGTGTTAGCCCACCTTTGGAATTCAGAAACAGCAGTAATTCAGCATGGCATGGATTTGACAAGTCCTCTGAAGGTTTCTGGCACCAGATGTCTATGCACATGCCACACAATTCCATAAAATTATGGATGAGTGGTTTCTGGGCTTGAATCTAGCACTCAGTAGCGTCCCAGAAGTGTTTTATCAAGTTGAGATCAGTCAAATTTGGTGGCCTAGACATCAACATGAGTTCACTACCATACTCCCAAAACTTCTTGAACATGATTCTACCCGTGAGACATGGACAGTTATCCTATTGGAAGATGTCATCATTGTTGTGGAAGACGTGACAGATGAAAAGAATACAGAGAGTCGGCAAAATTTTCACAGTTTACAGCCATAATTGTGCCTTAGATCATCATCACAGGTTCCTTGAAACCAAGAGGAATGTTGTCCATAGCATAATACTACTACCTCTATCAGCCTTCGTACATGGCAAAGTGTGTGTTTCGAGCAACTGTTCGTCTGGAAGATAGCATATATGACACACCCATTGACATGTTATGACAAGAAATGTGATTCATCCGAGTAGGCAACATATTTCCGGTAATTCACAGTCCAATCTTGATGACCTTATGCCCACTGCAATCGTAATTGACAATGCCATTGGTTCAACATGGGAACATGTATGGGCCATCTGCTGTGAAGCCCCGTGTTCAACAATGTACACTGAATGATGTTCTCAGAATCACTTGTGCCTGCACCAACACTGTACTCTGCCATCAAATCTCCCAAAAATCACCCCCCTATCCTGCTTTGCTGACCTCAACCACCAATAACACCCTGCTAGTAAAGCAGCACTTTCTATTATTATTATATGTAATTTATTAATATTATATTTTATATTATATTTATATCATTTTACAGAAATTACTTTCATGATATAAATGAATGTAATTTTTCTCGGCGTTGTTTATTTATAAACGTTTCTCGGGAAACAAACCGAGTAATATTGTTATTAATGCACAATATTTCAGCTACTTTATTCTCCGTCACCATCTTCAGGTGCAGTTGCAAGTCTTAAAGTCAGCCTTGAGCGTGTGGCGACGGAGAATAAAGTCACTGAAATATTGTGCATTAATAACAATGTTACTTTCACGATGTTTCCCCACTTTCTGCAATAATATTTCACTATGAATATTAGTTGTCAATGCAGTATTTTCTCATCTCCCTCTACTAATAGCTTGCCAACCTTGCTTCATTAGCTTGGTTCCCCCATCACTGGGCAGGCTTCAGTGTGATCATGTGTGTCTTATTTAGCAAGAAGACTAAGGTTCAACACCCAATTATTGTGTACAAATATTTGCTCTTTGATGTTTTTACTTCATCTGTGAATAGTGTCTGGTTTTTCTTTCACTATCCTACCTTATTTTTCCTGCCATCAATCATTTTTCTCCTTATTACAAATATTTTATTAATTTTAATTTAGTTTGAAGATGTATTGAAGCTGTTTGGTTTAATATTAGATATTATAATAATTTAGTTTTGTTGGCTTTGTTTCATATCTTTATTGCCTTTTGTGATCACTCAGGTAATGGTAGGAGATCCTGAAACATTTGCTCAGCTTAGATCACAATGTGGAACATGGTATCAGTACATGGTGGCATGGCTGCTTTACACAGAACCTACTGTAAAAACGTGTGATTTGCCTTTCCATGCTTCAAAATGTATGAAAGCATTTGGTCAGACAGAAGTTCGAGAGGTTGATGTTGTTGTTTTGGCTATCCTTGAATGCAACTTTGAACAGGTATGTCTTATCTGTGGAAATTGGCCTTTATCTTTCTTTGAATTGCTAATATAATTACCTGTATATTTGCTGAACTGGTATATGTTTTATAAAGCATACTCTCAGCAAATTTATTTTCTTAAAGTACATGAAATTCCAAATTTTGTTTTTGTAATGGCTATTTTACAAAAAGTTCAGCTTAGAAATTTGATATCTGCCACCTGTGACAAGGGATGTACAGGTTCGTGTTGCTGCTCAGGTAAGATCAAGAACTTATGTTTTATTTTGAAATCCAAAGGAAATTGTTTGACATGAAACTTAATCAAATGCAAGGGATAAAACAGCACTCTTAATCGTCATGTGTGCTGGTAATTACGAGGGTCGTTCAATAAGTAATGCAACCCTTTTTTTTCAGCCAATTTTTTTTGAAAAAACCAGACATATTTTGTTGAACATTTTCAAACATTCCCGTTTTGTCTCGTATAGTTTCATTGACTTCCGACAGCGCTATACGGAGCTGTTAAAATGGTGCCTGTAATGGATGTGTGTTCCAAACAGTGGGCAGTGATTGAGTTTCTTTTGGCTGAAAACCAGTGTATCACAGATATTCATAGGTGCTTGCAGAATGTCTACGGTGATGTGGCAGTGGACATAAGCACGGCGAGTTGTTGGGCAAAGCATGTGTCATCATCGCCACAAGGTCTAGCAGTACTGTCTGATCTCCAGCGTGCTGGCCAACCGTGCACAGAAGTGACTCCTGCAATGTCGGAGCGTGCAAAGACTCTCATTTGAGACGATTGATGGATCACCATCAAACAACTCGGTGCTCAACTTGACATCTCTTTGGTAGTGCTGTCACAATTGTTCACCAGTTGGGATATTCAAAGGTTTGTTCCCGCTGGGTCCCTCGATTTCTAACCGAAGACGATAAAGAACAAAGAATAACCACCTGTGTGGAACTGCTTGCTTGTCAAGAGGCTGAGGATGAAAATTTCTTGTCAAACATTGTTACAGACCGATGAAACATGGGTTCATCACTTCGAACCCGAAACAAAATGTCAATCAATGGAGTGGCGCCACACCCACTCCCCTACCAAGAAAAAGTTTAAAGCCATACCCTCAGCCAGTAAGGTCATGGCTACAGTCTTCTGGGATGCTGAAGGGGTTATTCTAGTCAATGTCCTTCCCCATGGTCAAACGATCAACTCTGAGGTGTATTGTGCTACTCTTCGAAAATTGAAGAAATGGCTTCAGCGTGTTCGTAGGCACAGAAATCGTAACAAACTTCTCCTTCTTCATGACAACGCAAGACCTCGCACAAGTCTTCGCACCTGAGAGGAGCTCACAAAACTTCAGTGGACTGTACTTCCTCATCCACCCTACAGCCTCGATCTTGCACCGTCAGATTTCCATATGTTTGGCCCAATGAAGGATCCAATCCATGGGAAGAACTATACTAATGATGATGAAGTTATTGATGCAGCACGACATTGGCTCTGACATCAACCAGTGGAATGGTACCATGCAGGCATACAGGCCCTCATTTCGAGGTGGCGTAAAGCCGTATCATTAAATGGAGATTATGTTGAAAAATAGTATTGTGTAACTAAAAGATTGGGAAATAACATGATTTATTTGAATGCTGAATGAAACAAACCCTCTTTCAGGAAAAAAAAAAAAAAAAGTTATTCATTACTTATTGAACGATCCTCGTACAAACCCCGAGCATTATACAGTGAGATTCCTTTTGTGTAACAACTTCAAACAAAAGACTTTAATCAATATAGACACTTCCCGCATCACTGGAGCAAATAACATGGCATGGCATGGTATGGTAAAGTTTGTAATGAACTTTGCAATTCTTCTCCTGGTTCGGCTCGAGTACTTGATGTCAAATCTTTTTGGATTTCTTCAATATCTGTAAGAGTCTCATTTTAAAAGGAGTACTTAATTTGGGGAACAGAAAATAATCACATGGCCAAAAATACGGGAGAAGCAGTAATGGTTAAGCATACACACTACAGCTGCTGTCCCAAAAACCATTAGTCGGAAGAAGGCATCACAAACATAACATAGCATATATAAGAGTGGAGGCTTTCATCTGCACTGTATGGATGCAGAGAACATGACCGCATCATGTTATACGAGCATAATCACTCAGCTAGTTTCCATAGTAAATTCATCTATAATGTAACATCTTACGATTGCATAGCCCTCCACAGTCTTTTATGTTTTGTGTTTGTTCTCCATAGCTCTGGTGAAAGCCACATTAATATGGCTTAGTCATTAAGTTTCAAAAAATTGATGCAGCTCCACCCAGGGAACCAAGTGAACAACATAGCTTGTTATTTACTTTCATTCTTACAAGAAGACTATCAGACATGATAAGACTGGATTTCAATCTACCTTATATGTGTTGAAGAAGGTTCTGCGAATGGACCCTAGTATTTGCATTATTTACAAGTAAAAATGCCACCAGTTAAATATTAGAGATATTGTACGTACTAATCATAAGAGGCAGTGTGGTTTAGTTGCCAAGATGTCTGTTTGCAATTTGTGGACTCAGTTTCAAATCTGCTCACTGCCAATTATTATTTATTATCTTTATAATTTTTACTATTTTATTTCATCTTCATATACATGTTTTCATTTCATGAAGTAATATTTTTCAACAAAACGTGTAATATACAACAGTATGTCTTTTTTTATCTCTTTTTTTCTGTTTCTTGCCAATATACGAGGTGCGGTTTTCTGTGAGATAAACCGTGCGAGCCTCAAGGTCAAACACCATATTGCCGAGTCGCCTGACATCCCCCCTCCACATTCCTGCCAGTTGGACGAGCTTAGCTTGCTCAGTCGAGTCTCAGCCTTCGTTCATGTTGGATCGTGTGTATGCCGCTCGTCGGAAAAATGATAGGCGTCTTAATTGAGCAACGTGTCAACGTGAAATTTTTAGTGAAGCTGGATAAATCCGCAACAGAGATTTATTCTCTCTTACAACAAGTGTATAGGGAAGAATGGTGTAAGCATTTCAAAGAAGGAGAGAAGAGATTGAAGATGATCCACACCCAGGACATCCTTCAACCTCGAAGACAGATGAAAACATCGAGAAAATAGGCAAAGTAATCCGTCAAGATCGCCGATTGAGTATCCGTGCAGTTGCCGAGATTGTGGGAATTGACAAAGAATCGGTTCGGCAAATATTACATGAAAATTTTAATATGAGAAAAGTGTGTTCCAAAATGGTGCCAAGAATCCTCACGCCGGAACAAAAGGAGTTATGGATGGGAATCTGTTCTGACATGTTAAAAAACATTGGGGAGGATCCTGAACTGTTGGAAAGAGTTATTACGTGTGACAAATCATGGTTTTTTACCTATGGCCCAGAAACTAAGTGACAATCAATGCACTGGAAGAGTCCGAATTCACCACGAAAGAAGAGAGCTCGAATGTCCAAATCAAAATTCAAGGCCATGATTATTTTTATTATTATTATTTTACATCCATGGAATTCTGTATGTAAATTGGGTTCAAGGTCAAACCGTGAATAAAGAATACTACCTTGGGGTTTTGGCCACCCTCCGTGAGCGAGCGCGAAGAAAGCGACCAGAGTTGTGGAAGAACAAGTCATGGATTCTTCATCAGGACAACGCCCCAGCCCACACTGCACTAGTGGTTAAGACATTTTTGGCCAAGCATGGGATCCCTGTGTTGGATCATCCACCCCTACTCACCAGACCTAGCTCCATGTGATTTTTTTTTTTTGTTCTCAAAAGTGAAGGAAGTGTTGAAGGGGACCAGATTCAAGACTGTGGAAGCTGTGAAGCAAAAAGCAACTGAGACTATGAACATGCTAACAGAAAATGACTTCAAACACTGTTTTGACCAGTGGAAAATTCGAATGGAAAAGTGTAGGGATAGTGGAGGGGAGTATATTGAAGGTGATAAGGTAAAAGTTGTAAAGGAAACAAAATAAAAAGAGTTACACTAAAAATCCCGGTTTTTTTTAGCCGCACCTCGTATATCTCACAAAAAACCATTCTTGTAAAAATAGGCAAAGTCTCGTGCTTGTTTAGTGACGAGAAGTTAAGATATTTGGATCTGAGCCAAATTTGTTCTCAGTCAAATTCTGGAGACTTTGCCATCATGTATGCCAAATTATAGCATGCCTATATAAATATCTTAATTGTGTTGCTTCGTCAATCTTACAAATACACAGAAGGCAAAAAAGATCTCCATCGTGCATCTTTCCAGTTTGACAAGTCTTAGAATAAATCATGTTTAATATGCCTTTGATTTCAGTAAAAAATATGAGATACATAATAGCCAAGTGAACAGATTTAGTTTTTTTAAAAAAATGAACAATCTATAACACTGAGAGAAACCATTCTGTTTCAGAAAGTGAATTGAATACACATTGTAAAGTGTGGACTTGGCTTAGAACATGATCTCATAACTTTTTGTCACCAAACAACCAATAGAATTGTTTTTGTGGGATCTCATTTCTTTTTGTAAGTTGATCACTTATTCTGAGTCATCACTCTAATGAAGTGATTCACTATTCAGAACTAGACACCTATATACATTACCAACAATGTCCTTGCTTTTTACAATGTTTGTATGCCATAACCGAGCACTGCTGATTGCTGCAGATTTAACTGTTACGATAGCTAAATAATGAGTAACTTCAATAAAAATCATAGGAACAAAGTAAAATTTAAATTAGTAGTTAATCTGTATGTATAAAATAAATTCTAGACTTATAGCCTCATCCTGAACAAAGCAATGAACCAAAGTTTTTCACGTTTGGGATTGCCATTGAATAAATACTGGAAAAAAGACCAATATTATACTTTTCTTATGATTTGTGGTTGAACCTGCATACCAAATTACCTGTTTCTGGGACCATGCAAAGTACAGTGGGATTTTAATGTCGAGGTGCCATAGCTGAAATTAAAAAAACATTAAGTGCCACAGTAAGGATAAGAGGGAAGTAAAATTTCTCACATTACTTAAGATTAGTAAGATCCATCTATAAGAAATATCTGACGTGTATAAACTTATTAAGATAGAAAGAGGTTTTATGTTTGAGGTAGATAAGGAGTAAATAAATGAAACTTTACAGATTTTAAACTTGTCGTATAATCTAGGAGTAAAACTTAACCTGCATGCCAAATTTCAGCTTTCTACTACTATAGGAATTACTGTTAGTTTCTTCGGTGGTTTAATTAATATTGTATTTAATTAAATAGTCCCCCATAAGACTCAGTTTAAGATGTTGTTTATTTTTTTAAAAAACAACAAGTCAGCGATATTGTTTACATGCAAAAGATACAATCCACAGATACTACTGACACATTTCCAAAGTGAATCTGTATCAACTAACTGTAAACTAAACTCTGTCCTTCTGCTGATTTCTTTATATAGGCTCTGTCGAAATTTCTGTAATTCTTCAAAAGCGTCCGCGAGATATTTCTCTAACATTAACAATTACTCAAACAATTAAACATATTAAAAACAATCAGAATTCATACATAATCACTTAACATCATTACAAAATGGTCAGAAATGGAAATTAAGGATACTTAAATACAAAATTATTTACAGAAATAATTTTAAACTGTAGAAAATTGTCCTGTAGACATCGCAACTTGCATTAACACTTGGAATTACAAACATTTAAGCAATTCTCTTGCACAATTCATTTCTTAAGCATATTAAATGGCCTTTAAATAATTTCCTTTCATAAAATAAAGTCTATATACACTGATTTACAAGAAATTGCAAAACAAACATACCAGATCATATTCAAGCAAATTTTAGCTCATTACAGATACTTCATTACATACAATACAATTCAAAATTCAGGTATGAGGGCTTAGTGTTTTGATGATCATCAGTCAGTGAATGAGTGTATAAGAAAATTGGTTAAATGTGTGTATGAATTATATCCATACTAAGAACAGGAATGAAACAAAATTTAGTGTGTTTGCTAAGACTGCTGATATCTATGTATAATAGAAATTTGAGGTATGTAGCATCAATAAGGCCGAAGAAATTGAGGTACAAAAATTACCCAAATCACTAGACAGTGCTGCTGTTGACTCGATTTGGCAGGTGCACTACCATGCAGCCAGAACTTGTCTGATGCATCTTCAAACATAATAGGTAAACTTCTCGTTTTTTTTTTTTTTTTTCAATTTGGTTTATATATCAGCAAAAGCTTTCCCAGCATGTCACCAAAATGCAATATACGCAGGTTTGCTGCTGGATGACATAGAAAACCAAGCTTTCGTGATGTTTTCTACCGTCATCTTCAGGTCAGATGATCTATAGATGACTGCAGAGAATGTCGTCAAAAGCTTGTTTTTCTGTAACACCATAGCGCAGTAAACCTGTGAAGATTGTATTTCATAGCTATAATGGCTTCATAATACTCCTCACACAATCCCATTGAACATTAACCCTTTCCTACCGGCTATTGGAAAAAAAGGGAAATTTATAATTTCAATTATATATTTGTATAAAGGTACTTGAAATTAAACACACATGTTTTTTTTTTCAAATTTTTTTTGGAACTCTAAGTGCTAATTACTAAGCCGGTACTTATAAGTACCGTCAGGGACTTTGTGTATCACATGATGTACAGAAATAGCAATTGAAATCAATTATGTTCATATTGGTATGAAATATTTGCCTCACGATATTAAAAAAAAAAAAAATTCTTTTTGCTCATTCAGACACAAAAGACATTGTAGTGCAACTTTTGGAATGATGTTTTTACTGTATTTTCTTCGTTCTACATGCTTCACATCTTCATCAGATTTTTACAATTTAGGGACAGTTTCCAAATCTTACATTGTATTCATTGTAATGTACCACTTGTTTTTTTGGTCTGTATGCTGAAAACTTAGAAAATTAATTTTTCGGCAATTTCACGCAGAAATTTAAAAATAAATGTTGTCGTTGTCTGACTTAATCATACAACAATACATCAACAGGCTTATCAATGCAGTGGACACTGGTATCGTCGAATTATATGGTGGTAAATACAGTGGTGCTTATAAGTACCGTCAGGGAGGAAAGGGTTAAGAAATGTGTTCGGGAGGTGAATCTGTTAGCTTATTTCTGTTTGACATTAGCGGTTCAGGTTGTTTATAAGTACCAGTCATTTCTCCTTTCATTTCCTCGCTAAGCTCTACGTTGTCTGATTTATGGTCACACATGTTAGTTTCATTTTCTCATCACATACATAAGTTTCATCCATATGCACTTACCACCACACAGGCTGTTGCATCTAATGTATGTTGTTTTAAATGTTATTTCTTGAAATACAAGAATGATGATGATAAAGAAGAATAATTTTAAAAAATCATCTCTATTCAGTAAACACACTTGAAACAATTGTATTTATTGGGAGGAAACATTGGTTTGTCAAGAAAAGTCTGTCATATATTTCATTTACAATATTACTTCACAAAGACAAGTACAAAAATAATGTGATGTATTAAAATAAATAAAGCGTAAGCACTTTGTTTGGAAAAGCATCAAACAATATATAGTAAACAATGAAATGAAAGGCACCAAGTTGCAAAAAGGAATAACAAATTAGGATAGCGAGATTAGCCATCACTTACCTTTAGATGATGGATGTGGGGCTAGAACACACAGAACAGACAAAAACACACAGTAAAGTAATTTTCAGACCTAGCCCCTTATCAACGGGAGAATCATTATGAGAGGTGGTTGGTTGTGGGAGACTGTCTCACAGAAATATATATAAAACAACTAGCTGACCCGGCAAACGTTGTTTTGCCATATAAATAACTTTCAAGTAATTTCTAGTGTAGACAAAAAATAGCTTACTTATTGTAAGTATGTAGGTATGTAAGAATGTGTATATTGTATGTATGTAAGAATGTGGTATATGCGTGAAATAGGCATGGAGCGCTGTGAACGATGAGGGAATATAAAAATAACAAAAGGCAAACATTATTTTTAAGTTATTATAATTTATTCCTTAAAATTATATATCATTAATTAATTAATTACGACAGTAACACTAACAAACAATATCAATCTCTTAATGCTATAGGGTGAACAATATTTTTTGTTAGTCCATCTTTAGCTAACACAAACAAACTGGATGGTTTACCCACTCGAGAGCATGCCACATATAATTGTCCGTGTGAAAAACATGGTGTTCTCAAATCTAAGCCACAAATAGACATCGTTTGACCTTGGGATTTGTTGATAGTCATTGCAATTGCCAATCTAATCAGAAACTGAATACGTTTGAATTGAATTGGCACATCTGTAGGTATAATAGGAATCCGTGGTATTAATATATTTTCACCTCGGAACTTGCCATTTAAAATGCTGGCTTCGATCACGTTTTTCATTAATTTTTGAATGACTAATTGCGTACCGTTGCACAGCCAGGGCGGGTTCAAATTACGAAGCAAGATAATCGGAGATCCAACCTTTAAATGCAAATTATGCGGTGGCATGCCTGGCAAATCCAGTGAGTTCAAAAACTCTGTGGGAAAATTTACTGCTTCGCTGTTGTCGCAAACTGTATCAATAGATTTATATGATACCAAGTTCCCTGGCAACAACATTTGTATCTTGAGATTTAAATTGTCAACGTCTACATTTTTTGCCGCTAAAATTGCTCTTTCTGCAAGCCACTCATGATTTATGTACTGTGTGTGTACATCGGGAAATATTTGTTCAATGAGAGTATCTTGCGAATCAGCGATTGTGCAGAAATCGGTCGGTAATTTTACGTATCCAGTTTCATCTATAGCAACTTTTCCATCACCGATATCTAAGAGTTGTTTTGAAAATGTTTCAGCGGATGGATCTTGAAGCATTTGAACGCGCATATTTACTTTTAGCTGTAATTTTTTAACATTACGCCACAATGGAGATGATTTTAAGCAAGCGTTGATCTCATCAGCATATGTTGAACGTGGAATGACTGGAAGTGTTTGTCTGAAATCACCAGAAAGGACCAACAGAGTTCCGTTTGTCGTTGTTTTTAATATCCTGTTCTGTTGACTTCATTGCGTTCAGCTCGTGTATCTTCTGGCTCTTCTTGATGCAATTGCGCCATTCTGACACGTGCATCAGTATTTTGTTGCTGGATTTGTTCTTCGGTTCTTACGGATCTTCTATTTCGCAAGTTTCGAGATTTACTTGTATTACGGCTCAAATCAGCCCCTTTGCGTTTTCTTGGCATTGCTCACTGTACAAAACACACATAAATAGAATTAATGAAATTAGACATCTGGCGGGGATAACTAATTAAATGACGATTGATCAGTTATCGACCGGAGATTGATGGAATCGACTAAATATCCATAAAAATACTAACATTCAAAGAGCAAATGAATACTTACGTGGCCCAAGGACATTAATCACAGTTAAAAAAAAAAAAAAAAAAAAAAAAAAAAAAAAAAATGCGAAACTAAAAATGAATATTTTAACCTGCTCTGAATACCTGAAAAAATCTTTTTTTTAAAAAAAAAAAGAATTTAATTTGTTCTTTGAATATTGATTTTGTTTTGAGGATATATTGGTTTCATCAATTAATTCTGCTTTAAAACAGAAACTTACGTATGTTAATGTTGGTTTCTTTATCTTTGGAAACAGTTGAATGCCTTAAAAAATAAGGGTTGATCGTAGAAGGGTGAAAATTTAGGATTGTATGTATTTTTGTATGTTGTATCATAAAAAAATAAAAAATAAAAATTTTGTTTAAAAAATAAAAAAAAAATTAGGGGTGGACTACCCTTAACATTTAGGGGGATGAAAAATAGATGTTGGCCGATTCTCAGACCTACTCAATATGCTCACAAATTTTCATGAGAATCGGTCAAGCCGTTTCGGAGGAGTATGGGAACGAAAATTGTGACACGAGAATTTTATATATAAGATGAGCAGGAAAATGCTTGAGACAATAAAACTAAGGAAGGATAGGGAAATAAGACCCAACACTTACCACAAATGACAGCAGCTGGGCATCTTGAACACAAAAAGATAAATACAAGAGATGCAACATTTAGTTGGCTAGGATTATTATTCTTGTCAGAATTGTGACACACTAGCAATGAACCCCTTTGGGTGGAAAAACATGCCAGTTCCCACAATTTCAACAAATGCAATGAAGTAAGAACGGCAACTTTCCCACATATGCTTGAAATAAAGTCTTCACGGGTGTATCACTGGATAGTGTTTTGAAAACACGATATTTCGACGACTAACTCCAGCTTCATCAGGTGTCGAGACATCTGCACAGGTCGGCTGACCGTCGGATTCTGAGACAGCCTAGGTGCCGCACCTCATTATATAGCTGACGGCTCTCTCCGTGGCCCGCGCCTGGCAGCTGGCTGCGATTGGGCGGGGCTACAATTCTTCATTGCAGGCAGTGGATGTTAATACTGAGCTGTCTATGGCGGTTGCTGAACAGACGTGCCACACTCTCTGCGTAGCGTTGCCAAGACTGGTTTCCATGCCTCGCTAAGATCTCTGTTGAAGGTATCGCCCAATTGAATTTCAATCGCTTCTTTGACTATTGAATTCCAAAAATATGAGGTCCTAGCCAATATCGTAACGTTGTTGAAGTCAATCTTGTGGCCATGGTTGTACACATGCTCGGCGATCGCTGACTTGCTGTTTTGTCCTGGGTGGAGATATCATTTGTGTTCTTCACACCAGTTTTGTACAGTGCGGATAGTTTGGCCAATGTAGTACTTTCCACACTTGCACGGGATGCTGTAAATTCCGGGAACTCTGAGTCCAAGATCATCCTTTACTGAGCGGAGGTAGTCTCGTATTTTAGCCGCTGTTCGGTAGAAACATTTTATTCCATGCTGTGTAAGAATTCTGCCAATTTTCCCTGAGGCGTATCTGGCAAACACCAGAAAAGCGGTGGCCTTAGGCTTTTCTTCCTGTTGGACTGGATTTTTCTGTGGCTTGCGATCAATTACCTTTCTTATCTGCCTCTAAGTGTAACCATTCCGTTTGAAGACAGTTCTTAAATGTTCCAGTTCCTGTCGTAGGCTGTCTTTGTCAGAAATCACCCTAGCTCTATGTACAAGCATATTTAGAACAGTGTCACGCTGAACAGGATGGTGAAAACTTGTGGCTTCCAAATAGTGATCTGTGTGGGTTGATTTTCTGTGTACGCTATGTCCTAGCATTCTGTCCAGCTTTCTTTCAATTAGAATGTCGAAAACAGGTAAGCGGCCGGCCTTTTACAGTTCCATTGTTAACTTTATGCTGGCATTAATTCCATTTATATGTTCTAAGAACTCATTTAAAGCTTTGATACTATGGGGCCACACAACAAATGTGTCATCAACATAGCGGAAAAACATGTCTGCTTGAGAACCGCGTTTTCCAGAGCTTTTTCTTCAAAATACTCCATGTATATGTAATAGAAATGTATAGGAATAAAATGTTTCTACGTGCCACCAGCTAAACTACGGGACTTAAGTTTATGTAATGATGTGGCATAGTCCTATTAATTAGTTAGTAATTGACGGAAGCGGTGATAATTGTGTGAAAAGAATGGAGGAAGGAAACATGACTAACTGGTGTAACTAAAGTAACTAAGTTTGTTATAAATCTAGTGTTGTGAAAGAAATTATGAATAAACTGATTTGATCTGGCAGATTAGCATAGATTTCGTTTGATGACAAATTGGTATACAGTCATGATGCTTATTTAAATAAATTGTGTGTATGTAAGTAGTACTTAATGGATGATATAAGGATGTAGAATTTTCAATTAATAAAGTGTTACAATAAAAAATATAATAATAATTTAATAAGCTGACAAGTAAAAATAAGAGTTAAATTGTCTCTCTATTGGAATAGGTATTTTGATATTGCACACATGTATACATGTTTATCACGTGTAAAACTTGTATGTTAGAGATGAACGAAAGGCTGAGCAATCACTATGTGGGAGACAAGGGAATAATAGAGCGCATGTATCGGTATTGTGGTTTTGATTGATTCCTATTGGCATTAAAAGAAATGAGATGGTGTTTTGGATAATGACAAACTAGTTAACTTTTTGTAGTTGTAAATATTTTGTTAAACTAATTAATGGAAAAAAAAGTGTTTTAAAAAAAGGTGCTTTGAGCTATAGTGCAATATACATACGAGACGAATGGGGTTATATGAGTAAATCATTAAAATTAACTGTTATCTTGGTCATTGTAAAGACCGGGTGTTGCGTAGTGTATTGCCACACTACATCAAAAAATATTTACTTGAAACTAGGCATGTGGTCTACACGGAGAGACAGAGGCGACAAAGGTAATGCTAACTGCCTGGCTGTGTTCCAGAATGTCCTTCGGTGGAGTAGCCCTAGTGAAGGAACACAGCTTGCCACTAGGGTGATGCAATGGGCATGGTACAATGGATTGCGATCTGTGTCGGGGCTGCATGGCCCGCATGCAGAAAGACATGTGCGATGACTAAAGCCAATGCAGTGTGTGGGTCTTGTGTACCACGTCGTTATGTCGGTGGACGTGGGTCTCCGATGGCAAGCAGAAAATGTAATCATCGCGTCAGATGACTGCAGCCAGCAGAGTCGGTGCTTTCTGCTGATTGGTAATCCCGCCGATAAGGTGATCACAGCGATTCATTCTCGTATTGATCGACCTAGTGTGGTTCTATAGAAAATCTCATTGCCCCACTGAGTTTAATCAATGGACATATAGAAGACTCTAAGAACTGATGTAAAATGAACACAAGAAGTTTTGTTTGATTGTGTTATACTATTGTTAATAACATTTGATGAAGAATAATTTTTTAATAAATGTATATTAATGCCAAACATAGGTACAACGGTGTTGTTAATGTACACAGTAACATCTCAATTCCTCATATCATCAATTTGAATCATTAATATTATTTTATTTATAATTTATGCAAAAAATATTAATTCTTAACAAGAGAAAAGATACAATGGTATACAATAGGATCAAAACAGGTGAAGACTGTAAACAGCTGCTGGGTGACCTGGATAGAGTATATAAATGGGTAGGTCAGCATGGAATGAAAATAAACGCCAAGAAGAATCAGCTTATAAGGTACACAGATAAAAAAAAAAAAAAAAAAAAAAAAAAAAAAAAACTAAAGTTTAATTATGATTGTAGGGTGGTGTCAGAATTGCTTGTTGAAAGCTTGAAGTGTAAATATCTTGGCATAATGCATGATAACAAACTCAATTGGGCAGAGCACAGGTGGTAGGAAAAGGTTATAAAATCCATCATTTACTGGAGAGAGTGATGAGAGGATGTACCAGAGAAGCTAGGGAGTTGGGTTACAAAACTATGGTAAGATCATTGGTTGAATATGGTGGTGTATTTTGGGACCCACATTTTGGTTATCAAATACAGGAGTTGGCAGGTGTGCAAAGAAGAGCAGCTTGATTTGTTTGTGGAAATTATCGCAAGACCAAGTCAGTAACTGATATGATACGGGAGCTGTATTGGGACTCATTGGAGGAAGGGAGGAGGGTAAAGTGAGTGTTGGTGGGAATGTACATCTACATTTACATATATACTCTGCAATTCACAAAATTGTGGTTGGCAGAGGGTGCTCAGCACCAAAGCTAATCCCTTTGTTGTGCATTCCAATCCCTAATGATACAAGGGGAAAAAAGAATTCATGTAAGAATCATTGAGGCACGTTTTTTCTCTAATCTTATCTTTCCTATCATTCCGGCTCAAATAGGTTGATGGAAGAAGTAATTCACTACACTCCTAAGTGAAAGTGGGATTACACATGTTTACCAATAAGATTAAACGAAACATGTGTCTTCTATCTACCGGAGACTCCCAGCCTAGTCTATTAATCAGTTCTGTGACGCTTTCATAAGGACTATAGCAAGCGGTCACGAATTGAGCAGTTCTTTCCTGTACTTTCTCTATACTTTCGTTTAACCCCTTACGAAATGGATCCCAAATTTCATAACAATAGTCCAAATGTTGATGCACAAGAGATTTGTATGCTTTCTCCTTTGTTTGCTCTTTACAATTTTTCAACCTATGAATCGCAGCCTACAATTAGCTCTACCTACTAACGAATTAATTTGTATGTCCCATTTTATGTTCCTTTGTACTGTTACTCCCAAATATTTCATAGAATCAACCATACCAATAACTGAATTGTTTAACTCGTATTTCTGAACAATTGTATTCTTTTTATTAGTTATGCTCATTGTCTTACACTTTTTACAATTTAGCGTAAGTTGCCACTCAGCGCACCATTGTAAAATAACATCCAGATCACGCTGAATTTCTAAGCTATCGGGCAAATTCCTTACTTCCCTATGAATAACCGCATTATCAGCAAACAATCAAAAAGGCTTTTCACTTTGTCTCTGATATCGTTTATAAAAATTAAGAAAAGAAGTGGTCCTATTACACTTCCTTGCGGTACACCTGATGTAACATCTGGATTAGAAGAACTTTCTCCTTCAACGACGACATACTGCGACCGACCAGTTAGAAAATCCTTTATCCATTCACAAAGCTAAAAGGCAGTTGTGTGGCAAAGAGTCAATGGCTTTCTGAAAATCTAAAAAAATTGTATCTATTTGTGAACCTGCATCAATAACTTTCATTATGTCATCTGTAAATAGGGCCAGCTGTGTTTCACATGATCTTTTCTTCTGAAATCCATGTTGATTTGTTGTACGCAAATTATTTTCATCTACAAAATTCATAATGTTCGATCATATAATATGCTCAATAACTCTCCTACAAACAGATGTTATAGATAAGGGACTATAGTTTCCAGGATCACTTCGATCACTTTTCTTGAAAATTGGAGTTACTTGCGCGATATTCCAGTCTGAAGGCATTTTTCTCTCTTCTAATAATTTACTGAATATATCAGGCAGAATGGCCCGATTTCTGCCGCATACCCTGAAAATACTCTTACCGGAATTCCATCCGGGCCCGGTGCTTTCCCCCACTTCAGGAGCTCTAATTGCTTTATGATACCTGCAATATCTATTCGTAATGATTCCATAGCCAACTTGACAAGGCGTGGGAAAAACGGGAATACTATCCTTATTTTCATCAGTAAATGAATTTTTGAATACAGTATTTAGTACGTTAGCTTTATCATGGCTTTCATTAAGCTTGGAACCTTCACGAATTAGTGCTGGAATATTGCTATGGGTACAATTGACTTTTCTTTGGGTTTTCTGTGAGATTCTTAGAGAGAGTTTGAATAAAAATCTTAAATGTCCACTTAACTCAGCTAAGGTTTCTAAATCGCTACAACACCCCTTCCTTCTTGAGCATGCGTGTATCCTCCTTTGTTTTTTTAGTAATCTTTTGACTTCACATGTGTACCACTGTGGATCATCCTCCCCATTTATTGTCCGCTTCGGTATATGTATTTCCAGTCCTTCCCTGAGTATTCGTATAAATCGATGCCACATGTCTTCAACGGTGTCGTTTGTTGACTTGAAGTTATGGTAATTATTCCTCAGGTAGGTCCCAAATCACTCCTTTGAGGCCTAATTGAATCTGTATACAGTCCGCACTTTTCTCCTTTTTCGCTTGGTCTTTAGTTTGATAGTCGCAATTACCGCTTTGTGATCGCTTATTCCTGTGTTCGTTGAAATGTCGGTGAATAATTCTGGCCTGTTGGTAACCAGCAGATCCAAAATATTTTACGCTACGATTATGACACTGTGTAGGTTCATTAACTAGCTTCTCGAGATGATTATCTGACGACAAATCGAGAATTACTTCAGAAGCTGCCTTATCCTTGCTACCTGTAATGTGTACGTGATTACGCCAGTCAATATAAGGCAGATTGAAGTCGCCTCCTAGTATCATAGCATGATCCTGAAAATGGCTAGCTATACTGTTTACATTATTTCTTAACTCCTCGGCAATAGCTGTGTCGTAATCGGGTGGACGGTACAAGGCGCCTATGACGAATTTTTACCCAGCAACATTTGATTTTAACCCATACGATTTCACAGATCGTATCGACATCTATTTCATTACATGGGAGAAATTTACTCTCAGCTATAAATACCCCACCTCCATGAGAATGTAATCTGTCTTTACAAAAAACGTTCATGCTATCTTTAAAAGTTTCGGGGGAACTTATTTCCGGTTTTAGCCAACTTTCTGTACCGATAGCAATATCCGCTTCTGTGCTACAAATAACGCTTTCAAGTTCCGGTTGTTTGTTACAAACACTTCTACAGTTAATTACGCGAATTTTTAACTGTCGAGATTCTTTTACGTTCCTCCTACATTCCAGTGTTGCATCTTTTTGGGTTGCCTGTAACTGTATTTCGTTTCCTCCCTCAGCCTAAAGACCACCCAGTCCATTCCACACTGCCCCTGCGACCTGTGTAGCCGATTCACATGTGTAGTGCACATCTGACCTATTAAGGGCAACATACATGACTCCCGTCTCTAAAGACCTTGCTGTTAAGAGACATTAAGCAGTAAAAAAAAAAAAACCTACATGACTCGACCCTCTGGCGAAGCTCGAGAAATCTGCAGCCAATATCATCACAGATATGTCGTAGTCTCTGGTTCAGCCCCTCAATACGGCTCTGAACCAGAGGTCCACAACCAACTCTGTCTACGATGCTATAGATGGTTAGCTCTGCCGATATCTTGCGGCCATTGGCCACACAGTTCACCCTTTCAGCCATCCGCCGGAAGGAAGAGAGGATAACCTCCGACCCAAGGCGACAAGAATCATTGGTGCCGACATGACCCACAATCTGTAGTTGGCTACACCCTGTCCTTTCTATGGCAACTGGAATGGCCTGTTCCATATCTCGGATCAGGCCACCCAGAATACACACTGAATGGACGTTGGATTTCTTCCCCGAGTAATCCGCCATTTCCCTAAGGGGCTCTAATAACTGCCTAACATTAGAGCTCCCAACTACCAAAATTCCCTTCTGTGTCTGCTCAGAACTAGCGGGCTGGGGTGCCGTCAACTCGCATGATGACAATTGTGCCTCCGACAATACATCATACCTGTTGGACAGTCTAACAAGTTCAGCATCTTGGCCTTTAAGCCTGCTCGACTGCTCCGTGTGCGGCTTCGAAGTCTAGAGGCCATACGCCAGTCACCGACAGGCGACAGTGGCACAGCCTCCGACTCTCGAGCCTGGGTTGCAGGTACAACGGTCAATATGGGAGAATCTGCCATAGGCATGGCTACATCAGTTTCCCCAATATCACATCTGCTGCAACCTTTTATGGTAGCTTCCAGCTGTGTAACTTTCACTAACACAGCTGCAAGCTGTGCGCTGAGATCAGCCACCTCAGCTCACGTCTTCACACAGCAATCACAGTCCGTAGCCATTCTACTTTTGAAAAACACGAAAAAGAAAGAAAGAACAGAAAAAACGAACAGAAACTCGAAATAACCTGTACTTTGTACAAAATATAAACACTCAGAAATCGCACTAACCAAATCTACACACCACTAAAGATCAAATACAAAATGAAAATCTGCTACTGTCCTCAGCGACTGCTGAACTGTAACTAACCTCTTCTACAAAAAGTAAACACTCAAGGATTACACTAACTAAATCTGCACACCACTAAAGATCGAATACAGAACGAAAATCCGCTACTGTCCTCGGCGACTGCTCAGCTGTAACTAACCTCTTCTACAAAAAGTAAACACTCAAGGATTACACTAACTAAATCTGCACACCACTAAAGATCAAATACAAAACAAAAATCTGCTACTGAACAGGGCATATGTTGGTGATGGGACTTGGAGGGATATTGGTCAAAGAATTAGGAATGGTGCATGGAAGGCGAAAGGCGACCATGTCCACAATCTTGTGCTCAATTTCGTGCAGAAGGGATTGGGAAAATTTTCTGTTGTTGGTAAGGATCTCAGGGATTGGAATAAATTACCAAGTCTAGAGATGAATAATTTTCCAAAAATGCTTAAGGAATTTAAAATTTAAATTTGTAAATCAGAATAGTAAATAGGTGAGAAATTAAACATTCCAATATATATAAAGGGGTAATTAGATTACTAGGGAAACTGCCACTGGAGTGTTGGCTCCATCGCAATTAAATTAATAATAATAGTAAACCTCAACAGAGATTTTTTCACAGGAAGTGTGTACTCTGTTCAATTAGCAACAACAGGTTCCATAAGAATAATAAAAATAATAAAAAAAGTATGTAAAAGTTAGTGTTAAGAACTGATTTATATTTCCGACTTAGGAAATATTAGTTTGTCGAGTGTATACAATTTCACACTTTTAAACTGTACACGCCATTGAATATATCACAACATTCTTTCTTGTTCACTGAAAAGAAATGTTTGCAGTTTGCGTAAAAAGCAAAAAATTATCATGGCAGTATCGTCTACAAAGCAGAAAACTCTTTGCTGCTAGTTAAATGTGAATTGATAATGACAGTGTTCTAAGGAACTATTTTGGCAGGATACAAATTATTCTATGTTACTACCCATACAACGTACTAACCCCTTTCTAAATTTCATTTAAAATCTCATCTAGGAATCCGGCTCACCACGGGTGCCTACTGCTCCAGTCTGATCGTCAGCATCTGTGCTGAGTCAGGCAAGCCGCCGCTTTCCATCCGCTGACACCTCCTCATGATGCAACACTGCTTGCTTATTGCCACAACACCTGGTATTCCTGTGTACGACTTGGTAATACATCCTAACTTTCAACGGCTATATACCAACCGCCAAAGATCAACCAAACCGTTCAGCTACCATACAAAGGCTATTATGGAGGAATATGGGGTTGAGTTACCTATTTTTCATCACCAGGGGTGGAATAAGTCTCCTCCCTGGCTGTTAAAGAGGCCTGTCACAGTACAACAAGATGTTTACCGCTGACAGTGTTTTTATTAAAAATTTAACGATGTTATGAACCAGCATCACGCTTTCACGCCTGTTTTTATGGATGGGTCTAAGCAGGCTAACAGAGTAGGCTGCTCCGTAGTGTTCCCTCGAGCGACTTACACATTCAAACTCAATAGCATGTGCAGCGTATTCACTGCAGAGTGTTACGCCATTTTAAAGTCGTTCCAGCATATGAAAGCAAGTCACAGTATGAAGTACATCATATGCTGTGATTCCCTCAGCTGCATTCAGGCCTTAGGACGTATGAACCCAGCAGATTGCCTTGTCCAGGATATACAGGACACCCTCCGATCCATCCAATCATCTGGAAAGGAGGTCATATTCTGCTGGGTACCTGGTCATGTGACAATCGGGGAGCGAGGCAGTTGATGAAGCTGCCAAGTTAGCCTGCAACAAAGTCAGAGTTGACTTTGATCTGGTCCCAAAGTCTGACCTTGCCTCGGCGGGGGAAAAGATTTGTTTTTGACGTTTGGCAGAGGCAGTGGCTGGAGGTAGAGCATAATAAGCTCCGGCTGGCCAAACTGACCGTTCAGCTGTGGAGCAGTTCCTTCCAGCGGGCGAGAAGGGATGAGGTTCTCCTTACTCACCTTCGTACAGGGCACTGTCCTCTGACGCATAGCTTTCTTTTCCGCTGGGAGGACCCACCCGAATGTGATGATTGTGGCGTACCTCTGACGGTGCGCCACATTTTAATAGATCGTATGTTGTTTATAGAGTTGAAGGCAGACGTTGGCCTGGCCAACGATCTGCCACTGATTTTAAATAATGAGACCAGCAATGTGGCCAAGGTTTTAAAGTTCTGTGTATCAGCCGGCCTGATATCTAAAATTTTAGGCAGGTCGGCCTAGTTTTAAAATGGATGGGAGGCCCCTTCACAGCCAACCATCCATGTGCATTGTTTACATTTTATTTTTTAATATATATATATATATATATATATATTTCCTGTCGCACTGGCCATTTTACAGACAGCGAGATATGCAGTGTTTTTAAGTCTTCTGCAAACCTGTTTGGCCCCTTTACAGCCACCCAGGTGTCCTACTGTCTTAGGTCCTGGTGGCCTCTTTAAGGCTGAATCTTATTTTTGTGATTTATTTTATTTGCTGTCTGTATGGTCGACCCCTTTACAGTTGATGATGCAGACAGTGTTTTTGGTATAACTTTTAACCACAGTATTAGCTGGTCATTGTTAGGGCACTAATGACCTCGTAATCGACGTGCCCTGAAGCCACAAAAACAACAACTTCTTTTAAATCTGTGAGTAATTGAGGTGTGATTGTGGCAAATAAATACAAACACAAATCCATCTAAAAAAAATTCATTTATAATATTAAGATTGTATATGTTTTTTATTACTGCTGCACTGCTATTTTCAACTCTGGTGAGTGATGAGTGATTTTATCTTTTATTTTCGTATTAATATCACTTCACTACTTCATTGCTACCAAAGAAAGTGAATTACCAAAAACACTTAGAGAATTTAAAATTAAAATGCAGTATTAGGTTTTTGGGGAAATTTTACTCAAAGAATTGACAATAATATATATATATATATATATACTGACAATGAGCAGGAAAATGCTTTAAGGCAATAAAACTAAGAAAGGATTGGGAAATATGACCCAACACAACGCAAAAAAAAAAACACAAGAGAAGTGCGATATTTTGCCTTTCATCCTTGTTCATACAGAAGTGAGACACCAGGCGGAGTCAGATGTGTGCACAGCGACCGACGTCTGGTGAATGGCGTCGCCAGTGCGGATGTTAGTGTAGTGTGTGGGGAGGGGGGAGGGGAGCTCAAATATTGGATCGATACTGTTGATGGTATATTATCATTGAAAGTGGTAGCCCATCATAATAACTGAGTGAGGATACATATATTAAAAAAATCAAATTTTGAAAAAGTATAAGTGGAAAAAAAAATATACATAGTAGAGATAATAAGTGCTTGGGTCAGGTGGGATGAATTTATTGGAGATTCAGGCCAGGAGGATGTCTGGTGTCCAGGATATTCTGAAAGGCTAGTTCCCATCTACATAGTTCATAGGAGGTTGTGAGGGAACCCTCGGATCACCCTAACTGAGAAAGAGATGTTAAAATTGTTCAGTTTGTGGCAACTGGCACGTTTTGCTACTGGATGGGCCTCATTGTTAGTATACAATGTCTGCCTGTGGCCGTGAATTCTGATAGCTAGGGGGTTAGTAGTGAGGCCTATATATGAGTTGGAGCAATGGAGGCATATAAGTTGATATATGAGGTGTGTTGTCATGCAAGTAACGTGACTAGTGATGGGGAATGTGTCACCTGTGGTAGGATTGGAGTAAGTGGTAGTGGCTGGATGCATGCTGCATGTTTTACAACGGGGTCTGTTGCATGGGAATGATCCCTGTGATAGTTTGGGGGAATTACTGGGTGAATACTTCTGAACCAAAACATTTTTTAGATTTGCAGTGTGCTAAAACGTGTGTGGGGGAGTGGGCAGGATATTTATGGAGAATGGGGTGCAACCCAGAGAAGGAACATAGGAAATCATGCCCACGGCGAAGGATTAGGTTAATAGACTCGAGACCAGGGAAGAAGTGAGTGATAAAAGTGGGGCTGCGGTTAGTTTCAAGGGGTAGAGCCTTAGAGTGGATGTGTACAGGAAGGTCTATGGCATGAGAGATTTATTTTTGTACTAAGTCAGGAGGGTAGCTGTGTGAAATCTCCAGACAGGTTTTCTGTGTGTTGGGAAAGAGATTCTTCATCAGAGCAGATGTGCCTTCCACGGAAAGCTAGGAAAGGAACATTTGATGTGTGAAGGATGTCAACTGTTAAAATCAAGATATTGCTGCAGATTTGTAGGTTTCATGAACAGAGGTATGCAGGTGCCTGTTATGAAAGGAAACGTCAAGATCAAGACAGGTAACATGGTTGTGGGAGTATGTCCAGGTAAAGTTGATGGAATGGTTGTTTAGGGAGTTGAGGAAGTCTAATAGATGATTCTCTTTGTGGGTGCAGATCATAAAAATGTCATCTGTGTATGTGAACCAAACAAGAGGTTTAATGGAAAAATTGTTGAGGAATCATTGTTCCAGATGGCCCAGGATAAGGTTTGCATAGGATGGTGCCATGCAGGTCCCCATAACAGTGCCACGTATCTGGTGGTAAATTTGAGAGTTGAACCGAGCGGGGCGGTGTAACGGTTAGCGTTCTCGCCTCGCATTTGGGAGGACGGCGGTTCGAATCCCCGTCCGGGCATCCAGATTTAGGTTTTCCATGGTTTCCCCAAATCACTCCAGGCAAATGCCGGGATGCTTCCTTCAAAAGGCCATGGTCGAATTCCGTCCCGTTCCTTGCCCCCATCCTTGCCCCCCATCCTTGCCCCCCATCCTTTCCCGTCTCTAAAGACCTCGATGTTAAAAAGAGACGTAAAGCAGTTTAAAAAAAAAAAAAAATTGAGAGTTGAAGGAAAAGTAATTGTTAGACAGGATGAGGTTAGCCAAGGAAATGATGAATGATGTTAGTTTTATATATATATAAGGCAAGAAATGGGAATATACATTTGTAGGGAAAATGGTTACTATGGCATCACAATTAAATCTGATTATAGATCATTAAAAGCTAGTAATATTAAGTTTGAAACAAAGAAAGACACTGTACAGATACTTGAATGTTTTTCTTCTTTTCGCCTTATGAATTTAGGATTTAGAATAGACATGTGAATTTTTAATGGCATTTTATCCACACTGAAAAAAAAAGATCTCTAACTGTAAATGTAGAACACTAGTTTCTAATCTGCAAATGGTTCAGAAGTGATCCATAAGTTATTGTTACTTATGATCTTAAAAGGCCTCATTTCCAATAGTGCAATGTAGTGTAGAGAGATTTTTTGACAGGAGACACCAGGCTGCTTAAGAATAATAATAATAAAAAAGATATGTAAAATTTCGTTACATTTGAAACACAGGTGTCAGAATTATGCTGCTGTCAGATATCAAGGAATGGACATTGAAATTAATTTTTTTTATTTATGCCATTTATATGTAGTAGTTTCATGTGAAATTACATTAATCTTTGAGGTTTATCCCTAAAAGTCTTTTGTTCTTTACAAGTGAAATATGATTCATTTCAATACTAGTGAAATGCAACATGCTTTGTTTCTTTATGTCTTTTGAACATTTCTTTCAGTAAAACTGTATGTATATTCTTGAGTGTTATGGTATAAACACAATTAGATTTATGTGTCCCCTGTTATGTATTATATCATTTATAACCAGTACTTTTTGACTGTGTGACAACATTGCTCTGACAGATTTATCAGCAGTTTCCTTATAATTCAAGTTGTCAACTTCTAAATTTTCATAACAGTAATTCATCTAAATATCAGGCATCAGACTGTTTTATGCCAAGATTAGTTCATGCTACAAGATGGCATTCACTATCCTTTGTGAACAAACAATTTACAATAATTGCCGCTTTATAATTACATGTAACCAACTGTTAACTGATTGATTTTGGATGTTTCCTCACTGCTTGTAACATTAAATGTCACTAGTAAATATGGGCAGAAAAACATTTTTTAACATAATACCATGTTACATCTGTTACTGATATCCAGTGCAATAACTTTTGTGTGTGTGCTCAGATTGTACAGAACATTTCAATGACAACAGAGAATGGTTGGTTTGCTGCACATCTTACAGATATGCTGTACCTGTCTTCAGTCTGCACTGCCCAAGGCAGCTTGCATCGGAAGTAAGTAGATTTCCTTACATTTCATGTTCAGTAATGAAATTTTTCATAAACAATTAAATTTGAATAAAATGCTAATAAGCACCATGGAAATTTTTAGAAGGCAAAATTTTCAATAGCTGCTAAAAATTTTATACTGAATCACTTTTTTCAGTTTAGAAGGCAGTTAAAAAAGTTGTGAAATATCGAACTGTAAAGATGTTTTTCAAGCAAAATCCTTCAGAAATGTACTGTGAATCTCATGTATGTGAGTTTAAAAGCTTATTTGTCTTGCGCAAGGAAATAAGTATTAGTGGTTTCCAAAACATAGACTAAATTGAATGCTGTATCATCATAAAATACTTGGTGCTGAAACCTTCAGCATCTACAAATATATATTAAAAAATCTATTTGGATTCCATTCTAGAAGTAGTTTTATGATTTCCCTTGGTTAAAAGAAATGGGTGTTGAACGTATTCTTCCACCTTTGTGGTTGAATACGCAAGTCATTTAATACCCAAAAATGACGATAACCAAGGAAATCATCCTATAAATCTCTGTTGCCCAATTAAATTATCTTTGTTTGAAAATACTTGAGCGCTTCCATGACATCTTAACACAAACATTTGATGTGTTACTTATTTTAATTTCCAGTAAGATACTTGTTTAAATGAATATTCCTCAATATGGGCGACGTATAGTTGCGGCATATGGATTGCCCACTGAAAGGATTTCAGCTTTTGTGGATCAACATCTACAACCCTTTGTGCAAAATCTTCCCTCCTACATGAAAGACACTCCACATTTTCTTGAACGCCTATCCACAATCCACACACCTCTACCTCCAGACTCCTTCCTGGTCTCCATTGATATAACTTCCCTGTATACCAACATTCCCCATAGTTAGGTCTTCAGTGCCCTAGAACACTACCTAGACCTACAACCGTCACATAGCCAGTCTAGTAGATACTTCCATTCAACCTTGGCCAATATAGTTCTCTCCAAAAATTTCTTTACCTTTAATTCTAAAGTATATCACCAAATCCGCGGTACCGCCATGGGCACCCGCATTGCCCCATCCTACGCCAACTTATTCCTCGGTTGTGTGGAGGAACATTTCCTGAACAACACTGCCTTTAAACCCATTGTGTGATTCAGATACATAGATGACATATGAGGGTGAGTCAAATGAAAACCTTAAATTTGTAATAAAAAATCGAAATTTCACACCGTTATCCTGAAAGTTGGTAAGCGTGCTACAAGCAGCATGCAGAATGACCTGTAAAACACAACATAGTGCAGATGGACAAATACCGTCACAGTATCAGTATAAAGATGGCTGCCCCACTTGAGACTTGCACCAGGGAAGAACAGCGTTCTGTTATTCGGTTTTTGAGTAGTGAAAGTGTGAAACCAATTCAAATTCATCGAAGAATGAAGGTTCAGTACGGTGATGCATGTTTGTCACATTAGCAAGTCTACGAATGAAGTAGGAAGTTCGCAAATGGTGTGACTTCAGTGGAAGATGCTCCTCGTCCAGGTCAGGCACAACGAGTTGTGACTCCACAGAACATTGCAGCAGTTGAAGCCATAGTGATGGAAAACCGCTGAGTGACACTGAATGACTTTGCAGCATGTTTAAAAAACAACAGTTGCAACAATCACAGACCTGCATTTTGAGTGTCTTCCTCATCCACCATACTCACCAGACCTTGCCCCAAGTGATTTTCATATGTTTGGACCACTCAAAGAAGCAATGGGAGGAAAGAAGTTCCTTTCTGATGAAGAGGTATGCCACGCGGTGCATGAGTGGTTGCGCAGACTACCAAAAGAATTTTTTTCTAAAGGAATTTATGCACTTTGTAAGTACTGGAGGACTTGCATTGAATGTGGGGGAGATAATGTTGAAGAGTGATAAAGCTTTGTACCACTTTTGTACAATAAATAATATTTAAAAAATATTTAAGGTTTTCATTTGACTCACCCTCGTATTTATGATCTGGACGCACAGTGAAAACCACCACCTTGAATTCCTCTATTCCCTTAACAATTTGCAACAATTCCATCAATTCCACCTGGATCTACTCCTGCTCACTCATCACATTCCTCAATGTTGACATCACGCTCAGGCATGGTGCCCTTCATACCTCAGTCCACATCAAACCTACGAGGCATATTTTTTAAGTAGAACCGGTTGGCAATAAACTTTTCGCAATGAAAAATACTTTGGTAATTTATTCAACATGACATTCTACAACCTTTCAGCTACTTTTCCACATAGTTTCCATTATTGTTCAAACATTTTTCATACTGTGAGATGAGTTTTTGTATACCATCATCATAGTAGTCTGCCACCTGAGCGGAAAACCATTGCTAAGCCGCAATTTTCACTTCATCGTCATTGTTGAAACACTTGCCACCAAGGAACCTCTTAAGATGCAAAAAGAGATGGCAATCACTTGGCACAAGGTCTGGACTGTAAGGGGATGATCCAATTGCTTCCAGTGAAAAGAGTCGATCAAAGCTTGCGTTGCAGTAGCAGTATGCGGTCTTGCATTGTCGTGAAGCAACAGAACTCCGTCAGACAGCAGGCCGTTTATTGTGGATTGTGCGGCGAAGTTTCTTCAAAGTTTTTACAATAGGCAGCTGCGTTTATTGTTGTCTCTTTCTGCATGAACTCCACTAGAAAAACAGCATGTCTGTCCCAAAACACACTTGCCATAATCTTTCATGTTGAGATTGTCTGCTTGAATTTCACTTTTTTAGGAGATGCTGTGTGCCCCCACTCCATCGATTGCTGCATCGATTCCGGGGTGATATGGGACATCCAAGTCTCGTCTCCTGTGATGATGTCCATCACCTTCTTGATATCGGGTCAAAAACGTCAATGCACTAGCACACCTTTTCGTTTTGTGATCCTCAGAAAACATCTTTGCAAACCATCGGGAGCACGACTTCCTGTAATCTAATTTCTATGACACAATGTTGTAGAGGACGGACCTTGAAACTTGTGGAAAATGCAAGGACAAATTGTGAAACACCTTTTTTAACGAATTTTGTCTACCGCACGCACAAGATCGTCTTGTATTATGGATGGCCGGCCCGAGAGTGGTTCATTGTGCACATTCTCCCGACCTTCCTTGAATAATTTTACCCACTTACCAACGTTACCTTCATTCATTGCATTGGGGCCATACCCTAGCGATGAATTTTTGCCGGTGTCATATTTCTTGATGACAAGAATCTGATGACTGGCCTTATTTCACATGCGGCAGGATTCTGGATTGTCTTAAACACTTCCATCACTCACCAAGAAGTGTAAAGCGAGAGAAATATTTTAGAAAGTCTTTAATGCCAGCTACGTACGAAAAAGTAAACAGTAAAGTTGCATTGATTTTAGAAAAAGGCTGAATGGATCAGTTTTACCACGAAGATATGAAGTGATCAAGCAAACACGTTTTTGAGTGTCACGGCACATGGCATTTCCAAAGGTTCCAAAATAAAAAAAAATTAAATTGGCTGTTAGTGTGTTGGAAGATCATACAAGGCAATATATTGCACAAAAAATCACTGAAACTGTTACCAAATACAATTCAAAAGAAAATATCCATACGGGTATACGTAATAATACTTCAAATATGAATGCAACCATCCGCTATGGAAACTTCTTTTTATTGGTTGTGTTGCTCACACTCTACAGCTCATGATTCACAAAGTAATTTTTAAAGATATTGCTATAATAGAAATAGTGAAAAAGTGTTGTAAAACGTAAGAAGAGTGAACAAGCCACTCGATATCTTAATTAATAGAACAGAAAAATGCAGTAAATCTGTATATGTTAGAACGTGGTGGAATAGAAATTCCAACTGCAGAAGAATGGATACAAATGAACAATTTTATAACTGTGCTGAAGTGTATTTAGGAAGCAACAACTAATATTTCTAGCGATTTATCAACAGTATCTTTAATTATATCAATCATTGACATCTTAAACTCAAAACTTGCTCAGAAGGATGAAGGCTGATCATATAATACAGCTCAAAAGCCGCTTGTGTGGGTCTGTTAACAGGAGATCTGCTTTCGCAAGAAAAACCTTACGGTTGTTGACTGCTGCTCTAATCGATCCACGGTTTTAAAATTAAGAATTTGACTAGCGACGAAATTGTAAATACGAAGACTGATTTTGTCATTTCTACGTCAAAAACTGTGCACTGACAATAACAAATAAAACGGGCCATTTGGAGCGATTAAATTTATTTTATTAGTGCCTATGTACTTTTTGTTTTGGTTATATTTAGTACATTTTTAATTAATCTGTATACGTCAAACTACTTTAAAAATATTGGTATTGATTCGGTTTTAACTGAAAATTTAATATGTGATACTAATTTAGACAGCAGAATATCGTATTTTAAAAGCTAGAATAATTAATGCTAGGTAAGAAGGTTGAAATTTATTTTTATTGTTGTTAAAAAACCAATGGCACTACTATACATAAGCTAACATGTATTTGATTTACCAAAGCTAAAACTCTAAAACTTATTAATTTAATATTCTGAATTGATTCGGGCTGTTACTGTTAAATTTTATAGTTTCTTTTTATTATTGCTAAATAAAAATAACTGCATTTATTTTTGCTAAATTGCATTGCTCAGAACCTGGTTTGGTACTGTTTTACTGTTTTATTTTATTCTAATAAATAAATGTTAAAAAACTTTGTTTATAATTATTGTAAAGATGCAATTTATATAAAAAATACCACATATAAAACAAAATAACAGTTCATTTTTTGCTTGTCATATATACTTCATGTTAGTGTTCTAAGTATATAATTGTTTTTGAACCTTCGGCTTCGGCCGAAGGTTATCCCAAGAGCCGAACATCGGCTTCGGCCAAAAAATGACCTTCGGTCGGACACTAGTGTCCACTGACTTGGTAATAACTGAGTCTACGCGTGCTCATAGGATGCCAAAATAGTGTGTGCATGCGCTCAGTTTCGTTTATGTGAGATTTAAGGGGATATCGCCGTCCGGTTCTTACTTAAAAAAATACACCTCGTACTAATTTACAGCAATATCTACAATTTGATAGCTGCCATCCATTCCATACCAACCATTCCCTCCCATACAGTCTTGGCATCTGTGGAAGTTGCATTTGTTCTGATGTTCATTCCCTCTGTCAATACTCACAGAACGTATCCCAAGCCCTTATATCCCATTGTTACCCCAGGGATCTTGTACATAAACAGATCTCCCACGCGATCACCCACCCAATCTTAAGAACATCTTAGTCCACATATACACTCCGTCAGAATCTCCAAAAGCACCATATGGATCTTATCCTTACAATAGACCCCGCTGTAAAACTTGCAGCATGCTTCCACCCACCACTACATATTCCAATCCCACCACAGGGTAAACTTTCCCCATCATCAGACAGGTCACCTGTTCAACAACTCACTTTATATACCAACTAACTTGCCACCATTGCACTAGTTCCTACATAGGCCTCACTACACAGAAACTCTCAGTTAGAATGAATGGCCTCAGACAAACAAACTGACACGCGCTTCGCTGTTAACTTCTTCTTTAATAGTTCCTTTTAGTACCAGAAATAGTTCCTATATATATATTTTCAACGAAAGAAGGCTCAGTTTTCATAAATTCATTTTAATAAGAACGATAACTATTCTAAACCAACATCCCGTCATACAGTCTACATGAGCCCTAGCTTAAACTTCATTTCCAAAAATTGCAGGTTAATGAATTAGTAATCTCATTTCCCGAAGCGACGTTTTCTTTTAGAAGGTTCGAGTTCATCTGTCTGTCCGTTGATAATAACCAACGAGTTGTAACCGAAAATCCAAAGCACATATACATTTAATGTTATACATGGAACTTTAATCTTTCAATTAATTTTCTTAAATGATAATTAAATCTTATAAAGTTATTGCGTTTTAGTATTTATCAGCCCCGTTACATCCCCCCGCTAATTTCTATGAAATTCGAAAAGAATTGAAATAGGAATTAATTTATCACAGGTCCCTCAGGTGTTGGTTTTACAATGTGAGTTTTACATAAATACAAATAATAATAATGATAATAATAATAACAAATATTGAAAGTTGAAATTTGTTTTCTCTGGCTGCTCTGCTGGTTTTCCATCTATAGCAAGCATAAATGTCCACTTTTTTTCTTACAGGGTACTAACTCTGTTGCCATCAAGTTTATTTTTTTTTTTTCTTCTTCTTCTTTTTCTGCACGGTACTCCTGGAACAAGATACATAGTCTGCCAGCATTTAATCTTGTAGAAGAACAAAAATATAAACCTTTTTTTTTTTTCATTTTCAAAACATCAAACATATAGCAGTAACAACAAATCAGTTTCTGATTAAGGTATTTGTCCATATGAAATGAGGTACCTGGACCAGAAAATTATAAAATATAAAACCAATTGACACGGGTCATTTTCTTGCTCAGCACTACTTTCTTTGGAATTCTTGTTTTTCACGTTGAAAGAATTATCAGTTTGCCTCTTTGAGCTCACAAAGTTATTTCATTTTATTGCACATTAATTCATCTTTTTCTTCAAAACATTCACTTTCATTGCCTAGTAAAAGTTTATTTTCTTCGTTTCCTTATTCACTATAATCAATATTTCTACATTAATATCCTCTTTAGCTGTCATAGCCTCCGCCTGTTTACCAAGCATACCATTCAAATAGTTAAAAAAAAAATCTATTACCTGCCCTTGGTACATTATATTCTTCATAAGACCGATCCTTTTGAACAGTTTTACTGTTGGATAACCGGCAACATTATTTAAATCACATGTTTGGTCCCTGGACCAGTACAATCAACGCTCGCTAATACGACTGGGACACCATTGTTTCTTGCTAATCTAGCATCACTATAACAGCTTCATTTTTATTTCTTCAGTACATTACATTATATTCTAATGCTCCGGTATAACTTACAAACTATATATTTCCTAAAAGAAAAGTACCAATAGACAAGACAATAAACTTTTATGTAATGGTATGCTGTGGTAACAGCTGAAGACTGTACATCTGACCAAGATCGTCAATATTGGTAAATGACAGCTTCCACTTAGTGATTATAAACTTTTACTATCATTACAGTTGAAGAATTGTGTGCAGCCACAACAATCAGTACTATTTAAAAGTGTTTTTGTGGCACTGAATAACAATAATATGCCAACTATAACGTAACAATAATAATAAATTCCAATATGACAGAGTTTATATGTACACACCTGTGCCCTGCACTAGTGTTAAATCTTCTCATTCACCTTAAACTAATTCATCATTTTCTGAGTTGTAGGTTCAATACCCTGATTGAATTTATACACAGGATGAGGCAGTAAGCATAGCTTACCCCTCTACAAAAAAGGAAACCTTTTTTCTATATTTCCAGTTCACTTTTTCCCAGTTATTCATACAAAACAACTTCCTGTTTACAGTGAGTCTTACTTTGCCAGAACAGTAACATGGCAAACTAACTTCAAAAATATGTAAAGAACTCTGAAAATGTTCAACACCATTATTCTGTAACTGCTTTGATTCATAATCACAAACATAATTCTCCCCAACAATAGAAAAAATGTCACAGTTTACATTCTTCAAAATCATCAAACTACCTGATCCATCTACATTCATTAAAGTCTCTTCCATCTGGTTACTTTCATGCTTAAACTCATCCTTCAAGTGAAACCCTTCTTTAACAATTTGTCTATCCTTTACATGATTTACCTCATCATTAATTGTAACGTCACTCATCTCATATTTTTCCCTTACAGTATTAGGCCTACTATCATTACTTTCAATTGTATTACCTAATGATTCACAATGAATTGCATTTGTACTTTGTTCATGTAACAAACCTATATCTGTTTGTGACTTGTTGGAGGTATCATGTAATAATTCTATGCACTCTTTAACCTTAAGCTGTTCTAGTTCCAGTTTGTTGACTCTGTTTCCTTGCTGAATAAATTCATTCTTAAAGGTATCCCCAAGTTGATTTATCTCATAACTAACAGTTTGAATCTTATGTTCAACATTTTCTTGGCTTTCATGGTATTCAGTAATATGTTTTTCCAAGGTTGTTTCAACTGCAGTGACACGTTCACTAAAATGTGTGTAATAATTTCCTATCTTGTCATGGATTTCCCCTATTTTTGAATCAATTTGTCATGAATAGTCCCTAAAATCCCTTCTAAGGTCATTTTTGGTTTCACTGAACTGAATATCTAAATGAGATTGCATTGATAAAATTAGTTCAGTAAGTGTTTGTAGGGAACTGGTATGTTCTGGCTGGGTAAATTGAGAAGGAGTTGATGGAGTTTGTTTATGTTCTGGTTCCTGATGGGTACCTACAGCAGGAGAATAATCATCCTCAAATTGTGAAAAATGGACCCTATTTTCATCCTCTGGTTGAGATACAGGTGTTTTTTCCAAAATTACAGATGGATAAGAGTCAAGTATGGTATATACAGACGGTGGGGCCATATCCGGTATATTAGAATTGTCTGCAACATCATGTTGACAGATTACATGAAAAGTATTTTCATTGTCTTTATCCATAGTAAGTTCAATTTAAATATTTTTAACCAGCACAAAATCAAACTTCGTAGCTCAAACACAGTTAATTGAAGTCCATAAAATTCACAATAGGCAAAGAACGGAAATTATTTAAATCCGTTAAAATTTAACTATCGAAATGAAACAGTCGCCATGAAACGCGCTTCGCTGTTAACTTCTTCTTTAATAGTTCCTTTTAGTACCAGAAATAATTCCTATATATATATATATATTTTCAACGAAAGAAGGCTCAGTTTTTCATAAATTCATTTTAATAAGAACGATAACTATTCTAAACCAACATCCCGTCATACAGTCTACATGAGCCCTAGCTTAAACTTCATTTCCAAAAAATTGCAGGTTAATGAATTAGTAATCTCATTTCCCGAAGCGACGTTTTCTTTTTTAGAAGGTTCGAGTTCATCTGTCTGTCCGTTGATAATAACCAACGAGTTGTAACCAAAAATCCAAAGCACATATACATTTAATGTTATACATGGAACTTTAATCTTTCAATTAATTTTCTTAAATGATAATTTTATAAAGTTATTGCGTTTTAGTATTTATCAGCCCCGTTACACAACCTACACCCTCAACTTGTACCTTCAAATATCAGAACATGCCAATAACCATGATTCCAACAATCTCAACGACTGTTTTACTGTGAGAGCAGTCAGAGTTTTCCCTGACAGCACCACTGCAGCAGAACTCCGGAGATGGGAACTAGCGTTCCAGAATATCCTGGATACCTGACACCCACCTGGTCTTAACCACTGTTAAAATCCAACCACTTAACCCATCACTTTTTTTTTAATACTAGATATAACTTTCGCTTCAATACTGTATCCTTGTTCATTTTACCATCACCTGCAATATATTATGTCAGATATCGCTGATATATCAATAGCCATTCCCCCATCCTTTCCTCAATACCCAGTTATTCATTGGGTGACGTTCGTTGTGTGCACACGTACGAAGCCTAATGGCCCGTTTATCTACCACTGATGAAAGAAGATGACGAAATATTGTGTATTTGTTTGTCAGCTTAAGTGTTCACTCTCACCGCAGCCGTCCGCTTTGGTATGTGGTGAGTTAATTTCCCTGTCCTTCATTATTTATATCGCCTAGAAGCTGCTTCAATTTTCCTTAGTGTCAATATTGTTTGAAGATGTTTTAAAGTAACGCATTTGAGCTTCTGCAATGTTTTATCACTATTGATAACAATGGATTCACTAGTAGACACAGAGAAAAACAGCAATCTAAAACGTGTGCCCTATGATGAACATTGTTGGGCTTTTTTTAGGGGGGTGGGGGTGAAGGGAAGGTAGTATAGACATTAAATAGAAAAAATGCAAAACCATTTACATAGCCTATTATGTATTATTGTTGGAGCAAATGTAAAATATTACTATCCAAATGCTCAAAGTTGACTCAGAAAAAAATGCCTTTTCATTGTGACAGTCCAAACAATTCTAAAAGAAAATAGTCATTTTCATCAAAGTTAGACCTACTCTGAACATTCTGAATGAGACAGTTACTACTATTGTAATGCCTATTGAATGTCAAGTTGTTGGTTCTTCACTTCACTATACTATGTACACTATGGTGTCCCTTATTTTTCAAAGTCAAAATTTTGTAACGCATAGGTTCTTTTTTTTTTTCATTTTACCCTAAAACACTCACAAATAAATTGTTACACCATTAGGAGAACTGTAACCCGGACTGACTTGGACCAACTCATATTTATATAAGTTACGCAAGAGTAGTGGCACACGCCCACGATAATTGTTACAGTCATTACATTTCATGAGTAGGTATCACGTATTTTTTTGTTCTAATAAATGGTTATAGGATTACGAAGTGCTCGAAAGAGCATATTTTTATTGGAAGGGGCAAACTACAAAATTGCAGGAGTTATATCAGTTTTATTTTTTAATATCCACTAATGTAACCTGGCCTGAAGTGAAAGCCCTAATGTCGTTGTACATGAGTGCATTATATTCTGGGGAATATTATGGAGACAATTGAAAAAGAATGCAAGCAAATCTCTGCTGTTTATAAGTGAAGAGAAGGGGATTTCAGTCTTGAATTGGATAAAGTTTATGGTATTTCAAACACTTATGCCCTCAAAAGGATGTAACCAAAGAAGGGTAAAATCTTCTTACGGTGACAGAGAGAGCTAGGGAAACCAGGCTGCTTGGTGGGTGTGGAAAGCTAACTGTAAAAGAAGAAAGGGTGAAACAGATGAAAATAAATGAAAAGAAAAATACTTAAATGTATGTGGTTCAGCAAACCAAATTTCACATCAGCTACTCATGAATGGGAAGGAAACTCGTAAAAGTGGACCATCTAAAAACCAAAGAAAAATTCACAGATGCACAGAAACAGTCAGGAAGAGATGAACAACCTCACTGAGCCCTTTAGTATGTCAGAGTTGGAAAGGATTATTCATGAGTGCAAAACAGGAAGATCGGCAGGCCTCGATGACATACGATCAGAACAAATTAAAAACTTCGGATATTAAACCAAAGAATGGGTTCTACAGCTTTTTAACAAATGTATGAGCTCATATCAAAGTCCGAAGGTGTGGCGGAGGATGAGAGTCATTGCGCCGCTGAAACCTGGAAAAGAAGGAAACAATCCTAAAGATTTTTAGACCTATAGCGCTCTTGTGTCATCTCTACAAAATATTTGAACAATTAATTCTGAATCGTATCCAGCCTGTGGTTGATCCAAAACTTATTCCACAACAAGCTGGCTTTCCTCCTGGCAAAAGTTGTACTGGGCAACTGCTGAACCTAACAGTTTATAGAGGATGGATTTGAGACCTTTAAAGCCACGGGCGTAGGTTTTTCGTTGACTTCCAAGGACAGTGCAGTCAATGGAGGGTACAAAAGAATGGTCTACCTCAAGGTAGTGTACTGGCCCCAATCCTTTTCAACATTTATACAAACGATCAGCCATTACATCCAGCTACCAGGAGCTTCGTGTACGTTGATGACTTAGCTCTAGCCTCACAGAGCACAAAGCTTGAAGTTGTAGAAAGAAATTTGTCTGCTGCTCTTGAAGGCCTATCAAGCTATTATAGGGAAAATCACTTACGACCTAACCCTTCGAAAACTGAAGTGTGTGCCTTTCACCTAAAAAATAGGAAAGCTCAGTGTAAGTTAAAAGTAATGTGGTCAGGTATCAGACTGCAGACAAGTAACACCCAAAAATATCTGGGAGTGACACTCGACAGAACCCTCACATATAAGAAGCACTGCATGAATTGCAAAATGAAGATCTCTACAAGAAACAACTTTCTGTGCAAACTAGTTGGATGACAGTGGGGCAACCACAAACTATACGTACATCGGCAATTGCCCTTTGTTACTCTGTTGCAGAATATGCATGCCCAGTTTGGTACTCATCATCTCATACCAAACAGGTGGACGTAGCCATCAATAACACCAGTAGGCTAGTTACAGGTTGCTTAAAGCCTACCCAGTTGATAGGCTTTACCAACTTTCAGGCATTGCACCACCCAGTATCCGGAGAGAAGTGGCTGCGAACAAGGAGAGGACCAAAGTAGAATGGGAAAGCGCTCATCCACTGCACAGCCATACAACACCAGCCCAGAGACTCAAATCCAGGAAAAGCTTTCTGAGAACATCACAGGAACTAATTGGATCTCCTGAAAAGGCAAGAGTACAGTTATGGAAAATGAAGGATCCTAACATCTCAGGACCACTGACAGTTGCAGAGCGCTTGCCACCTGGTCATGCATAGGACTGGAACGTCTGGCGGTCCTTAAATCGATTGCGAACAGGAGTGGGCAGGTCTAAGGAAAACCTAGTGAAATCGGGTTATACTGATGCTACCAATATTAAGTGTGAATGTGGTGAAGACCAAACATATGCTCGAGTGCCATATGTGCCCAACATCCTGCAACAACGAAGACCTGTTTCAAGAAACACACAATGCAGTTGAGGTTGCGAAGTACTGGGCTAAGTGTGTTTAAGGTTGTTATTTGCACAATGTATTTAACTGTGTATTTTGATGTTTGTGATACAAGAATAATGAGGAGGTAGTCAAGCTCTTCAGCATTCTAAGAGAGTTGTTAATGCTATCTGAAGAACTCAACAGCACATCTTCTAGTTTTTTAGAACATCAAGAAGAGCATTTAACAAGCCCACCTGAAATAATGCAATCGAGAACTACTGCAAAGTGAAGAAGGAAAAATATCATTACTCCTAAATTAATAGCTGCCTTGGACAGATGCCAGTTAAGTGTAAGAGATACAGTTTATGTTCTTCAAGTTATTGTGGAGGCACTTGGACTAACCATTGGCGATTTTTCTTTAAACAAGTCTTCCAGTCAACAACACAAACAAAAGAATGAGCAGAAATTATAACAACCGATTTTAAAATGAAGTGTCTCAAGTCGTGACCATTCAGTGGGATAGCAAGTTGTTGCCTGGCCTGGGCGTAAGAAGTTGCAAAGAAGAATGACTGCTAATCCATCTCATAATTACATTTTGTAATAGGAAACAACTTCTTGTGATAAAGACCAAGGTGAAGTTGTTCTGAATAATTTGAATAAGTGATAAAGTGCAAATAATGAGCTGCAACATAATTGCATCTAAGATAGGTCATCTCATTGGCGCCTGGGTACTTTTGGAAAAAATGTTAGAAATGAAGTTATTAATTTTTACATGATGGCATCAGATAGATATAAGCACTCTAGGGGAAAAAAAATGTTTCAGTGACACACATACTGAGTATTTGTTACATTTCTGTTTGGCTGCATTAAAAATCCTTCATGAGAGACTACTAACTAAAAAATTAAATTTTATTTTTTATTGCCTGGTATCATTGTTAACCCAGAATTATATACAATTTTAATGATTTAGTCATGTATCAAGCAGTAGTCAAAATAAACATTTTTCATAAACTTTCGACTCTACTCGGCATGGGTTAACTAACGTCATTGCAGGAGGATAAAATTTCTTATGGAAGTAAGCTACAGTGATTTAAAAAGAAGTAGATGGTATGCGTTTGAATATTCAAGAAAAATTTGCTCTTATAAGGGACATCCTAATCTACACAAATGAGAACATTTGATAAAAGGACAGTTTTGGGGTGTTATTTACGATTTTTTAAAAATATCACTAATGCTCTGTTATAATACTATATCTAATCAAAAAAATCTAGAAGGAAAGAGAGAGATTCAAAATATTTGATCCTGAAGAGTATAAGTATTTTCATTTGATAGGGGCTTCTGAGGCTTAGTTCACCGATTCTAATTTTATAAAATTGTCATGACTTTCATATCATTGTTCACATTAATTTGGAATGTGACCTGTGTAGTATTGAGAAGTCACTTTACCCACTGTGATTATTCAGCATATTATACAATTGGGCTGGGTCAGGGTTAAGGGCTGCAATCCCGCAGTACATTTGCGATTGGTTTCAATCACACAGTATCCATCATAATATTAATCATGTTATTAAGTTAAATAATTAAAATCTGTATAATGAACTAATAAATCACCTTTAATATTAAATAATAAAAAATTATGACATTTTAGCTATCAAAAAGACATTAATTTAAAAATGTCTTGCCCCTCTTAAGTATACTCTAATTATAACTTACAAATTAATCTCTTTATGCATTAAAGTTGCTTGTGCTTGTTGAAGTGTGGTAGTGGTAGTTGTTATTATTAGCCACAAAGGACTCGGTGGGAAGCATGTGGGAGCATGGTTATAAAGTCCAAGCCTTGTTTAAGCATTTTATTGTAATAATCAAGGACAATGATTAAACTTACAGAGAATATCACAAATGTAATACCAAATAACACAAAGCTTCGATCTTGCAGATTAAGATCTTAATAAATCCCGTAATCACAAATAATATGATACAATATAATGCATATGAAACTTTGATCTTGCAGATTATGATTTGAATAAATCCTGTAATCACAAATAATTCCACTTATATCAAATAACAGAAAATAACAAGACTGGCTCTCACTAATTTACCAGCATATAACAAATCTGCAAGTAATACCAAACACAATTTGTACAGATGAGCCAAATTATGGCAATCATTTCAAACGAAGAGGAATCAGAGTACCTCAGGGTCCATCAAATTAACCTTAAGAACGAAGTTCTTACCAAACGTCTTGACACACTATAGTGTGTGCATGCCAGCGCACAAGTCCTTACCATCCACATGGACTGATAAGGGGGCGGTAATTATTAACACCACAGACTGGGGAATTTGTCCATTCCCCAAACACAACTAACGAAGAAGCAGTAGGCGACGCACTTGTAGTTGAAGTTGTCAGGCACACTACCTCCAATACCCACACAGGGCAAGAAAATGTCAAGTATCAAATCGAAGTCACCACCAGTGTCAGTCGCCACAGAACTCCCAAGTCTACGGGACACCGCTCTCGGACAAGAGCATATCGGAGAAATTCCCTCGATTCAAGCGAACGAGGAACAGTAGCACTTCCTGGCCGCCCGGTCAAACCACCAGACCTCGCTGCCCCAGCGGGCCTCCAGCGTCACGGCCACTCAGGGAAGTACTAGGCGCAACCAACCAAACCGCTGCCGCCGACCAACTCCACAGCGGGCCTCCAGCGTCACGGCCACTCAGGGCCAACCGACTGACCGCCTCCCCCGCCGCCCCACCGGGCCTCCAGCATCACGGCGACACATGGAAGTACTCTGCCTCCGACTGACTGACAGACCGACTGACTGCCTTTTCCCGGTACCGTGTCCCCAATTATATACACTCTATCAGCCGATAGAGGGCAGCAAGGAGCCACAGCGCTCTCTAACAGAGAAACGAGCACGCAGGCTCACCAAGAACTAGAGACAGAAGACAGTCACAAGCGGAAGAGAAGAATAACACACAATACGAGCCGAGCACGGCTCAATTGTACATTTGTTTATAAATCTAATCCTATTACCTTCTTTTGTCACTTGCATCCTTCACAGTATGTCACATCAGTTTGAAAAATAATGTATCTATCTACTAAGTAGACACTCACATCAGTTGGAGTTTGTATGCCAGCCGAACCAACAGGGATTTCAGAAGATCATGTAGAACACAGCTCACCCTAGTTACACATGAAGTAATGAAAGTTATTTATACAGGTTGATACAGTTCTTTGGATATTTAGAAAGCCTTCATTTCTGTGCTTCACAACTGAGTAATAGCAAAGATTTGAGTGTACTGATTATCAGGTAAACTTTGTGAATGGATAAAGGATTTTCTAATTGGTCCCAGTATGTCATCATTGATATACTGTAGAAGCCCCTTCTAATATAGATGTTCCATCAGGTGTCCCTCAAGGAAGTTTAATACGATCACTTCTTTTCTTAATTTTCCAAAAGATCTTGGAGACAACATGAAAAGCAGTTTGAGATTATTTGCTGTTGATGCAGTCATCTATAGAGAAGTACGGAATTTGGCTGATTCCTTAGAAATTCAACGCAATCAGGATGTTATTTCGGCATGGTGTGACAAATGGCAACTTACACTAAATTGTAAAAAGTGCAAGGCAATGTGCATAAGGAACCAAAAGAATCCATTTGTTCAGAAATACAAAGTAAACAGTTCAGTTATTGATATGGCTGATCCCATGAAGTATTTGGGCATAACAGTACAAAGCAATATGAAATGATATTTTCACATAAATTCAGTCATACGTAGAGCTAATTCTATGCTGCAATTCATAGCTCAAGTTTTGAAAAATTGTAATACACAATCGAAGCAGATGACGTACAAAACTCTCGTGTGTCCACATTTGGACTACTGTTGCACTGTTTGGGACCCTTTTCATGGGAGCTGATTGGCAGTATAGAAAAGTATAGGGAAGAACTGCTCAATTCAAGACTGTTTGTGACAGTTCTATTAAAAGTGCCACAGAATTCATACATACATTGGGCTGGGATACTCCAGTAGATAGACGACATAGGATTCATTTCAACTTACTGGTACACCCCATTTCATTTACAAGTATGATGAAATACTTCATCCACCAACCTCTTTGGGCTGCAATGACAGGAGGATGAGATTAGAGAAATAAGATGCAGCACTAATGGTTAGATGAATTGTTTCTTCACTCATGCTGTTCAGAATTGTAATGCATGGAGTAGAGATTAATTTTGGTGCAAAGCTCCTTCTTCCACCCACAATTTTGTGAATTGCAGGATACATATGTAGATGTAGAAATAATAATAGTAAATTACATTGAGTCTTAAAAATAAAAACATTTTGTAAACCAGTTTTTGCTCTTTTGGCAGAAGGTATTAAGAAACTAATAGTATTTACTGTTTAGTCTCCCAATGCATGTTTTAAAGAACTGAACATATAGCCAGTGGTTGAGGAGGGCCTTTTCTGCTTCATGCCAGTGTAACATATAAAAAATTACTGAACAAGCAATTGTTTTAGAATTCCCATTCAAGCTGACATATCTTATATCTTTAAACGAGCAATTCTTGTATATATATTTCAGATCTCGGAAACGGCTATGATGATTTGGATGAAATTTTATATTTAGATAACGTTTTGACTTTTAAGATTACCTAAATAGTTGTCTTCCCTACAAAAAAGTGAGTTTACAAAATACAAACAATTTTTTCACTCAGTATCTCAAAAATGGCACTAGCGCCATCTCGTAGACAATTCATCTACCAGAATGCCTACAAATAGTTTCTCCTTGATTTCAAAGAATATTTAAATGAACAGTTCTTGTATACTGGCTGATCCATGGAAATATTAGCACTGCAAGTTTAATTGTAAAACATTTAAAAAGGAAGATAATAATAATACCCGTATGAGTTATAAAGTAATCATCGTTTACTTTTTAACCGTAAAAGTGGTTGTTAGTTTGTCATTAACACACGAGGTATGAGCATAGTTTTATCGGAGTGAATGAATTTAGCACTGATGATGTTCTATCATTACTGTGACGTCATAATCTGATAGTAAAATCTTATAGAACTCAACGAAACATATCGAAAATAAAGATAAATGTTCTTGATATCTCACTTGGTTTTCGAGATATAGCATGTCAAAAAACAGATATTGGTATAGTTCCTTGTACTTTTGGCGACGTTTCTTCTGGTCCAGGCAATATTTCAACCTAACAACAACCATTAGGAACAAAATAAAACATTGAAAGTACATTTCCACTGTATAGACTTGGTGGTTTTGGTGTGTTTTTTTCTGGTTCAGGCTGTATCTAATCCTAACCTCTTCACTTGACATATGAGAAAAATAAATTCTTTATTTTCAATTTGTCTCAACGAGTTTCATACTTGGCTATGGTGAAATTTATCTTCTGGTCCATGTCGCATTTCAACCAACCACATCAATTTTGAGATACGATATCTCGAGAACTAAGTGGGATATATAAAAAAAAATATGTTTTACTTTCAATTTTCTCATCGAGTTACATGAGAATCCATCCTCAATGGTTATCGTAGAATCCCTTGAATTACCACCAATTAATGTTGCACCAATAATTAATCCCTGACTGGCATTAAGATTTCTGTTTAGCATAATAATAGCATTTTTCTTTGAAAGCAATTTATAAGGCTGTCTCGCAAATGGATCCAGCGATTTGGATGAAATTTCATATGTAGATAACATTTTGCTTTTCAAGTTTTTAACACAATTTTTTAAAAAAGGAGCAATTTTTGTATTTGGTTTCTCGAAAACGGCTCTAACCTCATTTCATAGAAGGTTCAGATACCAGTAAGCCTACTGATGTTAGTTAAGCTTCTCTTTGGTTAACTGTGTGCCTCAAAATGCCTAGGAAGCCTACTTTAATCAAACTTTACTCGAAATCTTGGATATTGAACAGAAATCGAAAGATGCTGAGTTAAGATCCGTCATCCAGGTACTTATATTAATACAAGTAATTATGAGTATTACGTCAATCCAAATAAAATTTTCATTCATACCATTGCTTTATAATAACAAATAATTTTCATCCTTAATATATTGATTGATTAAAAATGTTAGAACTTATAAATAATAATAATTTTATGCTTCTTATTATTATTTGGTCCACTATATTCTTAGTAAATTGAAAATCTTACTAAATAGCCAGCATAATCCAAATTGTTGGCTCATGATATTTGGTGATAATAATATTCATAGTAGCTTACCACAAGTAGAATGTGAAACATTGGTGAACGGGAAGTTTCTTCTTTCTGGATGCCTTCAACTTAACAACATTCACAGTGGTGATGGTCGGATACTGGACTTGTGCTTCAGTAACCTGGATGATCGACAAGACATCCGCTGTTATTAACCAGGACAGATATCAGCCTGTATTAGCTGCACTACTAAAATTCCAAATAAATCTGAAACCAAATGATGCACCTACTTATGCCTTCGGAAGTGCTGACTTTGCTGCATTGAATAAATACTTTATGGGTATCAATTGGATAGATCTATATGAACTGAAAAATGTCAATGAAAAAAGTAAAATCGTTCAACGAAATAGTTTACAGGGGTATTAATAAGTTTGTCCCATTGTGCTTTAAGAAGAATGCTAATTATCCATTTTGGTTTTCTGAGGAACTTATATGTAAAATCAAACGGAAGAAAGTCGCTCATATAAATTACAAGAAGAGAAAAACCAGCAGTAATTACACTAGCTTTAGTAAATTATGAAGTGAATGTAAAAATCTAAGTAATTAAATCTAATGTAATTAAATCTAATGTAATTATCTTGACAAAATTGAAGATTTGAAATCTGACACCAACAAATTCTGGAGTTTCAGTAAAAATAAACAACACAGTGATGCTAACATTCCTTCGACCATGACATGGAACGGTGCGACTGTGAGTGATGGTGTTGAGGTCAGCAATCTGTTCGCATCATACTTCAAGAGCATATACAAAGAACCATCAGATCATCCACCTTCTACTATTTATGACAATAACAGTAAATATCCATAAGCAGACATCTCTAAATTTGAAGTCCATTTTGATGATGTATTTCGTGAACTCGCGCGACTGAACATTAATAAAGGTGCTGGACCTGACCTGATACCCAACATTCTATTGAGAAATTGTGCTATTGGACTTTGTGAGCCTATCACTCACCACTTCAATAAGTCTCTTGAAACAGGAAACTTTCCCTGAACATGGAATCTGTTATACATTAGACCCATACATAAATCAGGTGATAAATCTGACATCAGCAAATATAGGCCAATATGCATTCATTCATCACTTGCAAAGCCTTTGGAGGAAATCATCCTGCTATAGCTTACTTTTGCATTTAAAAATATCATAACATCAAAACAGCATGGATTCTTTGGTGGAAGATCTACTTCTACATTAACTTCATTCTTAATGCACTGAATAAAGGTCAGGATGTGCACTCTCTATATACCGATTTCAGCAAGGCCTTTTACATGGTTAACCATGATATTTCAGTTTCTGAATTAAGTCATTATGGGATACTATCCAAAGTCTTGGACTAGCTTCGCATTACAAGTACGTGTGAATGGTCATTTGTTGAATGAATTCACTGTTACCTCTGGTGTACCACAAGTAGAGATTGCATTCCACCAAAGCAGGATCCTGCAATGCCGTGGGATCCTGCATCATTACACAGTCTGGTGGATCCTGCACAAAATTAAGCAGATCCGTAATCTGCAAACTGGGACAAAAACGTGTGACAGTATGCGTGACTAGGTCTCTATAGGATGTATTGCACTGTTTACCTTTACCCTTGAAGTTGGCATTTGACTCGTGACATCAAACGTTTGTTTTTATTAACCTTTGTCATGCGTAAGTAAATAGATCCATTTTACGTATTCATTAAAACTTAGGTTTGTTTTGAATACTCATTTCTGTAATTTGAGTTATGTTGCATATTTAGTACAATTTTATTACTATACTAGACGACCCGTGCGAAAATTCCGTGAAAAAAATTATGTGGAAAGTGAGGTTGAATATGATGTCACCAAACCTGAGTCATTACTCTTCATACTCCTACTTCATTTATCGATTTTGGTTAAAAAACCAGGGAGATAAAAATCTCGAAAGACATAAAACGTATTTTAAAAATATTGATATTTTTACCGTTTAAGGGTCGAATTACGAAAAATTCCTTTCTTAGAATATAATGTTACCATGGCGGAAACCTTAGTCTTTAATATGATATCTCATTTATCTATATCGGTTAGATATTAAAGGAGATAAATCGCTCGTGACACAAAAATGCGTCATAAAAAAATTTATTCTTTTTCCCTTTAATGGTTGAATTCCAAAAACATTATTTCTTAAAATATGATTTCACAATGCTGAGCCATTACTCCTTATAATCCTACTTCATTTATCGATTTTTGTTAGATATCCAGGGAGATAAATGGCTCGAGATATAAAAAACGCATTTTACAAAAACTAACATTTTTGCCCTTTAACGGTCGAATTACGAAAAACTCCTTTCTTAAAATATAATGTTACCATGGCGGAGACCTTATTCTTTAATATGATACCTCATTTGTCTATATCGGTTAGATATTAAGGGAGATAAATCACTCGTGACACAAAAATGCGTTATAGAAAATTTTATACTTTTTCCCTTTAAGGGCTGAATTCCAAAAACATTCTTTCATAAAATATGATTTCACAATACTGAGACATTGCTCCTCATAATCCTACCTCATTTATCGATTTTGGTTAGATATCCAGGGAGATAAATGGCTCGAGATACAAAAAAAGCATTTTAGAAAAATTGACATTTTTGCCCTTTAAGGATCGAATTACGAAAAGTTCCTTTCTTAAAATATAATGTTACCACGGCGGAGACCTTATTCTTTAATACGATACCTTATTTATCTATATCGGTTAGATATTAAGGGAGATAAATCGCTCGTGACACAAAACCGCATTGCAAAAATATTGATACTTTTGCCCTTTAAGGGTTGAATTCCGAAAAATTTCTGTCTTAATATATGACGTCACTAAAGCAGATATCTTAATCTTTAAAATGATACATCATTAAACGATCTCAGATAGGTATCCAGGGAGATATTTGACTCATAACAGAGAAAACAGCATTTTAGAAATATTGACATTTTCGCCCTTTAAGGGCCGAATTCCGAAAACTTCATTCCTTAAAATATGATGTGACCAATGTGGCGACCATAAGCTTTAAAATGACACCTCATTCATTAATTTCGGTTAGGTATGAAGTAAGATACAGGCTTGTGACAAAAAAATACCTTATAGAAATAATATATATGATAATAAATATTTTTTTTTGTGTTGGACATGTAATCTGAACTACACAGTTAAAGCTTTTTTCACAGTTTCATTATTCCCATTTTCTATATTTGCAGATAAAGTAATTTGCCACTGAAAATTTGATTATTCTTTGATTCAAAACTGATGTTATCGTAATTTTAATGATTGCATACCTCCTTGTCATTATTTTGACTGAAGGCAACAAAAGTTATAGTGAAATATTCACGGATTTATCGCCAAATTGTGGTGTAAAAATACCATGCCTCCTCAAGTGTGAAATTCCATATTTTTCCAACGCAATCATGCAATACACCTATGAGAACTTCATTGCAATTATGCGCTGAGAAAGTCTCCTTTCTTACATAAAAAAATTAAGTTCCATTCTATAATAGTCGTTACACCACTTAAAGTAAAACTGAAATACTTGGCAGTTTATGCCTTGGTGAGTAGTTTCTTTTAATAACAATTAATCAACTATGAAATCAATAAAGAAATCAGGAGACATAATAATGAATCCCACAAAAATAATTCTTCTACAATGACAAAAAGTTGTGAGATCTTGTCCTGAGAAAAGTCTACATTTTCCAGAATATATTAACTTTCCCTCGGTGTTATAGATCTTTTATTTAGAATAATGGTAAAAAAAAACCTCTGGTGATTTGACCATTATGCAGACCATGTTTTCAAACTAATATATTTTATTGTAAGGTACAAAATATGCTCTAAGACAATATTTGGCATTTTTTTATTATTTATTTAAAAAATTGGTTTAAGTTTTTTAAAAAATGTAAAGCTCCTAATTTTCTCAAAGACAGGCTAAATTTTTTAATGTCATTTTGCCAATTAAAATGTTTTTTAAGTTTAATCATTTAACATTAAAGTTGATTTATTAATTTAATTAATAAACATTTATTATTTAATTTGTTGACACTTAAAATAACTATGTTTTAAAAATATGCATTGAAAAGCTGTTAGCTCCAATCCAGCGGAATCCTGTGGGATTGGCGCAAATCTCACAAAAACTCCCACGGGATTGAAAACACTATGGTATCGCAATCAGTAATCACAAGGTTCCCATCTAGGACATATCCTATTTAGCATATTCATAAATGACATTGGTAAAAAAATTAAGTCTGAGTATCTGCTATACAGGGCCGCCGCTAGGAATTTCGGGCCCGGGGTAAAATGGGTGACCTTTTTTTTAGCTCTACAAACTAGCAGGGCGACAATATGTGGATTCTTGTTTCGAGACCTGGGGCTCCTGCAGCCGGAATCGGGCCCCCCGACAGCGGGCAGTCCCGGGTATATTTGACCCGCTTACCCCCCCCCCCCTCCCCCTCCGCCCCTAACGCCCGCCCTGCTGCTATATACAGTGATCATTACATTGATATTCTACAATGAGATATTTATGAGTTAGAGGTATGGTGTCAGGTAAATAAGTTGCACCTTAACAAAAAAAAAAAAAAATGTACACTCTTTGGCAAAAAAAATTGATTGTGGGCGCAAGAGACTAAGTCCCTTATTTTCCACTATGTGGCATCACTGGAGAGTTTGTCTTCCCAGGAAACTATAGCACATCTGCTTGCTCTGCCCATCAAACTATCCCATTGGCAGGTATTCAATTCAGCGCCATCTGTAATTCATATCATTAAATCAATGCCTGTAACATAACAGGAAAACTCCACCTGTCGATGATTCTTATTGGCAGAGTAGATCATCAATCTTCCTCTACATTTCAGTAAAAGGCTTCTGACCAATCCCGAGTCAAGTAATGCATTTTCGTGCCATGGGATTGGCTGTCATATTCGGCAAGATATGGCCGACTATACCCCAGTCGAACGAAATTTGATTCCAGCTATAGTTTTCGTGAAACATATTGTTAAAGTTGTAATTAAGAAGATTGCAATAAAGCGCGGCAAACATGTGGTTCAGTGATACCTTTTATTCCAAATTATTAGCGTAAAACTATAACGATATTTATTTATATATATTGGCTAATTCCTTCCAATTATACTACACATAATGAAATGTGTGGGCCAAGCAGTGGGTAGAAATGTTAAAAAAAAAAAAAAAAAAAAAAAAAAAAAAAACAGAATTTTTAGTTCTATAAAACTTTAGAATTGATGATAAAGAGATTATTTTGGAAAATTGTCTAAGACCAGTTGAATGTAACTGATTTCCCAGGCAGGATAGGGTTGTTTACACACTGCATGAGCTGTCTGTTAACAAGAACTCTGTGCCATTGTGGTTAACGCTCTAGTCTTGTAAACGCACGGTCCTCCGTTCAAGTTTAGGCGTTCCAATTTTTTTTTCATTTATTATAAACAAGTCGAACCTATTAATGACTTAAGCGTAAAATATAACGCCGACTCTTAGTTACTTGTGCCAGGCAATAACATACTTAAGAAAGACTCATAACTGAGTGCTTCTTAGCAAACTGCACACATAACTATGATAGCTTTCATGGAGGTAACGCTGAAAGAAATCTTCTCGGACTTCAACCTCGTCGAAATCGTATCATCTGGCAACGCTAGGTGGACTACCAAGAGATCGCACAGTCGTCAACGAGAAGAGATATTAAATAATATTACTGTAGCAATTTATTATTATGTGTCTGGCTTTACGATTTGTTGACTTCAAAGTCATTAAAGTTGGGAAGGGAATGGAGACAAGGAACAGGAAGGAATTCGGACCATGGATTTTCGAAGAAATAATCCCACCATTCATCCGGAGTGACTTGGAGAAACGAAAGAAAACCCAAATTTGGATAGCGGGATGAGGAGTAAAACCAGCGCCCTCCTGAATGCGGAGCCATTAGATTCACTTTTTCAATTTTTTTTGTATTTCGTCTATGATGACATCCATAAAATTATTTAAAAAATCTACTTAAAACAAAGTTAAAAATCGTAAATGAAAATATATGTGCAGAAGTGAGTTGATCTGATGAGAGAGGGGGTTTCAAAACAATCTCTGAAATCAGAAACGCAATTCAAATTTCATTTTCTCTCTCTCTCTCTCTCTCTCTCTCTCACTCGCTCTCTTTTCGCCCCTTTCTCCCTTTTTTTCAATTTTTAGCAGCTATCAAATACAAAGTGAATATGAGGCCCCTCTTATCTGGGAGATAATGTTGTATTAATCTCGTTGTTTAATGAAATTGTATTAAACCAAAACTGACGAACAAAATTGCTCGGTTTGCTATTTACCAAACAGGTAACATTTCAATCTTTTGGTAAAAATGTTTTTAAAAAAAATGAATCCTATTCACATTCTACTTGAGCACAGAGCTCAAACTCGATGCTAAAGCTACAGAAATTTGCTGTCTCAATAAAATGTGGTAAAATAAGAAATTTAAATATGAATATGAACTAATTCTCTTTAATGTTTTCCCATTTTTTTAAAGTAAGATTAAGAGTTAGTTGGAATGAAATTATTGCACTGAGTAACAACACTGCTAAGTGTTACAAGATTTTATAAATCAGCTCTATTACTCTCCGCAGCTAAAGTGTAATTCCAAATATCGTAGTAGACAGAAAGCATTTAATACTGGTTTCCGTGTTTCTTGCCACACTGACCTTGCCGCACTGAACTTCATTTTTATGCCTCAGTTTTCCTCCGACAATGTTCTGATTGAATGCCTATAATACTTCGCAATATTTAAACTTTCAAAAGAGGAAGCAATAAAAGATGTAAAAGAGAAAATTGAATGTGGCTTAAGTGTTCACGAAGACAATTCCAGTAACCAGTATAATCGGTTTTGCTGATGACATTGTCCTGAGAGCAGTACAGACTGAGTATATGGAAGAGTTACTGAATGACATAATCAAAATTATGACGGAGGACTCTAATAAATACAGATCAAAGCAAGACAAAAGTGTAAAAAAATAATAGTAGGTTAAATATAAAAATGGGATCGGATGCAAAACTAGAAGTAAATAAATTCTGTTACTTAGGAAGTAAAATTACAACTGATGGCTGAAGCAGGAATGATGTTAAAAGCAGAATAGCACTAGTAAAAAGAACCTTCATGAAAAAGTAGTTTCAAATATTGACCTAGGACTCAGAAAGAACTTTTTAAAACTCTATGTATGGAGCACTGCATTTTATGGTAATGAAGCATTCGAAATGTGGTGCTGTAGGAAGAATGCTGAAAATTAGGTGGACAGTTAACCACGAAATTAACATGTTTTGGAAATAATGGCTGATGAAAGAAGTTTGTGGAAGAATCTTACACAAAGACGAAACAGGATTATAGGTGATTTTTTAAGAGATGCAGGATTGGTTACGTACGTAGCAGATAACGGAGGACACGTTTTGAGATGAAGAGGATAATGCAAATTAAGAAGGGATGAAGGTTTGTATCAAACCAATCAAGAGACTGACGACAGTAAAATAAGAGATGAAATAAGCGAGAGGGTGAAACACGGTGCCAGACCATTGAGACCTGCTCTTCCGAAACACATCAATGGGGACGCCAGTTTATTTTTTTATGTTTTCCCTTATTGCCTTACGCCTCGTCGACAGCTAAGGTCATTAGAGGCAGGATGGGACTGGGGATAAGGAACGGGAAGGAACTCTGCCATGGCCTTTTTGAAGGAAGCGTCCCGGCATTCGCCTGGAGTGATTTGGGGAAACCATGGAAAGCCAAAATCTGGATGCCCGGACGGGGATTCGAACTGGTGTCCTCCCGAATATGATGCCAGAACGTTAACCGTTTCACCCAGTACGCTCAGTCCGCCAGCTTAACATCCAAACCCGGCAGCCTAGTCATTGTCAAAAGTGTGGTATGATTCACGCCATACGCGCTACAGAGAGGTTTGGGATTTAACCCAGGGCTTTTGTCCACCATCTGGTAATTAGTAATAATACACCACCATCGAAACATGTCACAGTTCTAAAAAAGTTCAACCACCAGAACTCAAAAAAGGTAACGCTATATCCGGCGCCACGTGTCATTACGGTGCTATAATGACCCGAAACGAAGAAGTTGGCTATGGAAGTATAGCATTTAAAAATCAACCTTTCACCTCCGTCACGTGCTATTTGATGCAGAGGCCTAAATTCCAATTGAAGTAGCTGACTCCATCTCATACCACTGCAGTGCAAGATAAACTTCTTATATCTATCACATTAGTAATATATGAATTTTATGAGTGTAACAGAATATAAAGTATCCGGCACACCTTTAATTGTTTTAATTTAAGGCTGCTATAAATAGAATAAAGGAGATATGTATATTACAACAAGTGAGAAGGGAATAATCAATGAAACAATATTCGACTCGAAGTGCGCTCGAACGTAGTACCATGACAGCCCCAGACCAGTGTGCAACCATTCAGTCACTGTGCCCTACGTAGACACGTGCATCGTCCTTATATAATTAAAGTGAAGATATATAAATGTATAAAATTTTGTGAAGGAATAATTAATGAGGATCTATGTAAAGAATCGAACTGTTATAACAAAAATAATCAGTAGATAAAACGGGGAAGAAAAATATTATTCTCCTTCGGCAATGTGTCTGTTCTTTTGATACCGCCTAGCTATGAGACACGATTCCTTGTGTAGGAAATTGCCGCAGCACTGCCAGAAGTTAGAAATCATGACAACGTTGGAGGAAGTAGTTGCGCCAATGTTGCAAGAGGAAATAAGTGTGAACTTTCCTAATTCCTTCAGCCAAGAAGAATAACTTTATAGTCTTAAATAATACATGTAGTAATTTATCACGAACTGCTCAGTAACTAAAGATTTAATTGATGTTCATTACAATTATCCAACTTAAGACGGAAAATCACAGTTGTTAATTAATAAAATAATTGTTTAAAAAACATAAAAACCGCTTTCAAAAAAAAAAAAGCACTAAAATTTTTAAAATACCTTTATACCTTGCTTAGGATAAAGTCAATCTAAATTGACAATATTTTACATTACTGTCATTGATATTTTTACATTAATTAGTTATTTTAGGAGTCGGTGCCAGCTGTCAAATCGCAAAGATCGAATTACTGAACTTCTTTTGGTGTTAGACACGAAACGAACAAAAATTCCCATTATTTTACAGCATGTCGTGAGGCAGATAGTGTTATTGCGGGGAAACAGATTTGGGAAACAAATTAAAAGTATTTTAATCTGTGGCTCGGCCTTATTGGTCATCCAGACATATCTCTCCTGCTACAGTGTCAGTTGGTAGGCTGCATCATGCAGTAAACGATTTACAGTTAGTATAATATCGGCATATCATCTGTATGTTTCAGTTTTGTTGAAACATTTTTCTAGCATTAACTGTAGGTAAGCAGTAAATTGATTTTTTATGTATTATTGTTATTTCTCATTGTTTTTATCTTTTTGTTTTTCTTGCTTTCACTGGCACCAACTCCAAAAATAACTAATTAATGTAAAAATATCAATGACAGTAATGTAAAATATTGTCCATTTAGAGTTACTTTATCCTAAGCAAGGTATGAAGTTATTTTAAAATTTTTAGTGATTTTTTTTTTTTTTTTTTTTTTTTTTTTTTTTTTTTTTTTTTTTTTGAAGGCGGTTTTTATATTTTTTTAAACAATTATTTTATTTTTAAATTTTTAGTGAAATTATAGTTTGTTTTGTATTTTAAATATGCCGCTGTGTTCCCATTTTGCGAACTTCCTGGTAGCTCAGAGATTAAAGTGCTTGCTTTCAAAGAAGAATTCTGTCTTTATATAACACACCAACTTCCAGAATGGGGTGAATTGGGTATTGTGATAAGGAATGTCAGTTTACATTTTTGTCTATGCTATGTTTCATAACATCTGTTAAAGCTGCTGGTCGATAACCGAAACATGTAACATCTGGGCATTAATACATCCCACATCTGTCTCTGGAATATATCTGGAATCACACAGAAAATATAGATTTTTAATTGGTTTTCACAACGTGAAAGCTTGGGATCAAAGTTGAAATCTGAAGTAAATGTTGAGACATTATGACACATTTATTTTATAAATACTATGCCATGACTTAAAAATAGCTTAACTGATTTTGACGGGATTTGAAGCTGTTGATTTTTGTAAAGACCATTGGAAATTAAAAGGGGTGAGGGTAAAGGGGAAATGTAATTGGGCTTATGTATGTCAAATGTAGACTGCCTTTTCTGATTGATTTAAAGTATATGTGTGTAAATTTCTATTGATATCAGATAAAACTGTAGGTATGTATAAAAAACAATTAAGGGGTGTGGAGATGAAGAGTAGTTTGGTTTTTGTAAAGCTAGTGTGGGCAGTATTTTTCTCTTTGTTTTAATGTATACATGTGCCATGTTCAATGAAAATCTGATAAAACTGTGGGTATCTATAAAGAATATTGGAAATTAGGAGGGGTGGGGGTAGAAGAGAAGAGGGGTTGAGCGTCTGCAACCTAATTTAAACACAATTGTTCTGTATGTTTTAAAGTATACGTCTGCAAATTTCCTTCAGAATTGGATAGAAATTGTAGAATAAAGGATGGAAAGGAAGGAGTGTAGTCTGGACTCTCGAAACCAAATGTAGACAGTATTTTTCTGTTTGTTTTGCAGTATTCATGTGCATACTTCCTTCAAAATCAAAAAGAAATGGTATCTTTGTGTAAAGAACATTGGCAGTAATTAAAGGGGTAGAAAGGGGTATAGGGTTTGCGTTTTTGTGAAAGTTATGTGGACTGTATTTTTCTGCTTTTATTTGTTTTAAAGTATACATATGCGAAGTTCCACCGAATCAGATTAAAATATGGTTCTGTACAAATATTAAGGGAAGCGGAGCCAGAATAGTTTTTTTGATTTTTTGGTCAGAAATCTTATTCATAAAAAATTCCATATATATGCGCCAACTTTCATAAAAATCGGTCAAATGGTGTCGACTGTAGCTTTCTAATAAGAAATTAACAAAAACAAAGGGGGTGGAAACGGGGAGAGGGGTTCAGTTTCTGCAAACCAAGAGTTGGCATTATTTTTCTCTTTGTTTTATAGTAAATATTTGCCAAGTTCTGTCTAAACCGGATAAAAACTGTGGTTGTGTATAAAAATTAAGCGGTTTAATGGGGAGAGGGGGTGGTTTTTAGATCTTTTTGTCAGACACCTTTTTCGTGAAAAAATACATACAAGCACCAACTTTCATGGTAATCGGTCAAACGATCACGACTGTAGCTTTTTATAAAGAACATTGACAAAAGTTAATGGAGTTGAAGGAGGGAAAGGGGTTGAGCATTGGCAAACCAAATATTGACAGGATTTTTCTTTGTTTTAAAGTATACATAGGCAAAGTTCAATAAAAATCAGATCAGAAATGTAGATTTCTATAAAATTAAGGGGTGTAAAGGAAGACATGGGGTGGTTTATTTATTTATTTATTTATTTTTTATTATTATTATTATTTTTTTTTTTTTTTTTTTTTGTCAGAAACCTTCTCCATGAAAAATTACATGTATATGCCAACTTTAATGGAGACCAGTTAAATGGTGTCGACTGTAGCTTTGTATAAAGAACATTGGCAAAAATTTAGGGGGTGGATAGTTTTCAAATCAAAACTTGACAGTATTTTTCTCTTTATTTTTGACTAAACATGTTCAAAGTTTCATCGAAATCGGATAAAAAATGTGGGTTTGTATAAAAATTAAGGAGTGTAAAGGGGAGAGGGGTGGTTTTTTTATTTATTTATTGTTTGGTCAGATTCTCCATTAAAAATTAAATATATATGCCAACTTTGATGATAATCGGTCAAATGGTGTCGAATGTAGCTTTTTATGAAGATCATTGAAAATAATTAAAGGGGTGGAAGGAGGGAGGGGGTTGAGCTTTGGAAGACCAAATGTTGACACGATTTTTTTCTTTGTTTTAAAGTATACCTGGGCAAAGTTCAATAAAAATCAGATAAGGTATGTATGTTTCTATAAAATTAAGGGGTGTAAAGGGGAAAAGGGGTGTTTTTTTTTTTTTTTTTTTTTTTTTTTTTTTTTTTTTTTTTTTTTTTTTTTTTTTTTTTTTTGTAGAACCCTTCTCCATGAAAAATTACATGTAATTACCAACTTTAATGGAGATCAGTTAAATGGTGTCAACTGTAGCTTTGAATAAAGAAAATTTGCAAAAATTAAGGGGGTGGATAGGGGGAGAGGGTTTCAGTTTTTTTAAACTAAAAGTTGACAGTATTTTTCTGTTTATTTTTGACTATATATGTCCAAAGTTTCATCGAGATCGAATAAAAAATGTGGATTTGTATAAAAATTAAGGGGTGAGTGGGGGTAGAAGGGGTGGTTTCTCAATGAAATTCGTATGGGACCACTTTGGAGGTATACCTTAGCCATTAAAAAAATTTCATTGAAATCGGTTCAAAATTGGCGAAGATATCGCTGAACATACATACAAAAAAATACAGACAAATTGAGAACCTCCTTTTTTTGAAGTCGGTTAAAAATACTGTGGGAATCCGTGTTAATTGTACAAGGGAAATCCGAAAAGTAAGGTCTCCCAAGCTTTTATAGATAAAGAGCCAATTTATTTTCTTTTCTGTAAAAATTGTTGAAAAATCATCTATTTTTCTACATGACAACCATTCGGCACACGCATTTTTCTAGATTCTGTAACAGTTTATGAATAATTGAGCGTGTTGGGATAAGTGCTGGCCTCTCATTCGGGAGGACGCAGGTTCGAATCCTCGTCAGGCCATCCAGACTTGGGTTTCCATGGTTTCTCCAAATCACTATGTGAATACCGTAATGGTTCCTTTAAAAGGTCTTTGGCGAAATCCTTGCCACTACCCTTTTCACGCCTCTAATCACCTACAAGCTGCATTTTAAAAATTTTAACGGAACATTTCAATTATGAGTAGGAATATAAACAGTTTTACTGCTCAAATCTCTGAGTCTAACTGTTGTAGCTGCCGCGCAAAAAATCCAAATAACAGAAATGAGATTACAGTACAGCTACTGAGAAACCACTCAGAATTATTAAGTATATAATATAACTAGGCAAACATCGGAAAACAATTATAAATCATATTACTTAGCTATTAGTCACAATCATGTTACTGCAGTAATTATAAAAAGCAATTGTTTGTCCTCGCTTATCAAATATTTCACTACTCTGTAGCTACTAGTTTTATTCTAAATTAGCACAGAGGGTCATAATGATGCTACTCTCAGAAATAGTATCGTAACAAACACAATTTCATGATATTAAACATTGTGCACTGTTTAAAGCAGTCAGATTGTTGTCGCAGAAGAGAAGAAGAGTTTTATACAAGGAAAGACTGAGCGGTTTAATACTCTATGAAAACAACAAAATTTCCACTTTCGATCACAATTTCCGTTTCACACGCCGCTTGTGGAGAGTAAGAGTGACACATTATAAAATTTTATTACGGTTTATTGGTCCACACAGTTCTGTCTTCTCATCTGAAGTCTGACAAATAATCTTTACTGAATTACAGAGTATTTCTTTTTATTTATCTAAAATTTCAACAACAAAAAAACAACAGTCATTGTTTTAATATGTTCATTTACCATTCTTTCTTTTTACCTTCAGAGAAAATCTTTTTGTAATTAGGTAACTGACAAAAATTTGCTCCAGATGAACTGAACGTAAGCTTCGTATAGAATCGCTTGTCTTATTTCAAATGTTTATTGGTTGTTACAACTACTGAGGCAATGACAAACTAACTTTTAGTTTAGATAAATGAATACCAATCAATAATTTAGGTACTTCTTTCAATGTATCTAATAAATGTAAAACAGCTAATCATTGATATTACAAACATTTCACAGCTGATTTTCCTGATAAGTTTAAAAATTTTACAAATTGCATGGCCATGAAATGAATTCGGTTTCTAAATTTGGGTTTAACGTTACATCACCATACACAGGAATCAGTATAACAAAATCTACAGATATAAGAATGTATGAATTGCATTACATTCAACAAACCTTATGCAGACGAGTTTGAAATTGTATCAAAACATTTCGTAGCATACCTCAGTTAAAATACTGAGTTATGCCTTCCATGGAATCAGTCTGAGTTTTCATCATTCTATTAAAAATTAAGAGCTTCACTTGAAAACCAAATACAGGAATGAAAATCCGAATGCTGTTGGTGACTGGTAACGATTTGAAGCGAAGTTTGGTAGTAACCATTTTAAACTCGCGGTCCTGCCATCGAGACTTCGGTTTTCATAGAGTTCCCAGAATCGCTACAGAATGGGGAATTGATCCTACTAAAATAGTGAGACCTAATTTTGTTGTTACACAGCTAATATTTTCCATGACATTGCAAAAGATATATTAAGGAGTCAAGTAAAAAATGACGCCATAAAATGTTATCGTGGTCGCAGATAGCATTAACTCAACTAACAATAATTACTACCAGCCCATTTTTTTATTATTATTATTTTTTGTCTTAAGGCAAGACGCTTCATTAACGTCATGTAATTAGAGGCGGGAAAGGACTGGTGGCAAGGAACTGAAAGAAATTGGGCCATGGCCTTTTGAAGGAATCATCCCAGCATTTACCTGGAGTGATTTGGGGAAACCATAGAAAACCAGAGTCTGATGGCCGGACCAGGATTCGAACCTGCCTCATCCCGGATGCGACACCAGAGCGTTACCACTACCCCATTAACTTCACTTTTTCATTACTAGTCGTCTTTTGTCTACAATTACATCCATAAAATTATTTAAAGATCTACTTAAAGCAAAGTTAATAATCGTAAATGATAATATGTCGGCAGAGGTGAAATGTTTTGATGAGATGGTGATTTTCCAAAACAATCTCTGAAATTAGAAACGCGATTCAAATTTAATATTTTCTGTCTCTTTTACTCATTCTCAACCCCTCTCCTTTATTCTATTTTTAGCAGCCTTAAATTAAAACAATTGAATGTGTGCCGGATGTTTTATATTCTGTTACGCTCATAAAATTCATATATTACTAATGTGATGGATATGAGAAGTTTATCTTGCACTGCAGTAGTATGAGATGGAGTCAGCTACTTCAATTGGAATATATATAATATGTTTCATAATTTCCACCCTAGCAGTATATAGTGAAGCGGTCTTCTATGCATGTGTGAAAGCTTACATTGGTATAGCATCGTAAAGAAGCAGTTTAAATAATGTAACCAATAGTGAATAAACTATACCTAGATGGTACAGCATTAATGAAAAGAGTAAAGAGGGGTTTCCCAAATCACTCCAGGCAAATGCCGGGATGCTTCCTTCAAAAGGCCATGGCCAAATTCCTTCCCATTCCTTGCCCTCCATCCTTTCCCGTTTCTAAAGACCTCGCTGTTAGAGAGACGTTAAGCAGATAAAATAAAAAAAATAATACTAATAAGTAAAGAGGGTTTAATTATCATTGAAATAAAAGTTTTTGTACCTCTAAAATGTCCTGAAAGTAGGATATTAAACATTTTAAATACAATAATAAAGAGGCTAAATTGTCAATTCGTTAAAAAATAAGTGAAATGTGATAAGGTTGGAAAGTGTAAAAATAAGACAATAAAACAGGAAAATAGAACGAATTTACATCATTTTTAACAAGAAAGTAAAGAAATCCAAAAGCTACTAACGATTTTTGACTGTAGTGGAATAGTACGATCGCAAAAGAAACAGGCGTAATTTTCTAAACACATCACCAAACAAAATGAAACAGCATTTAAATAAAATGAAAAAGTTCTGGAATTTCAATAAGGGATAATCAGGTAAATAAAGATTTCAACAGGAATTTAGATCTAAAAAATGTATGGCGTAAGGAAAATGGTCCTTTAACTTGTAAAAAAATCCATTTAACAGCAAAATAAGCTAGTAAACCAGCTGTAACTCAAGGGAAGAGTTACAAATTAGAGTACAAAACAGGGAAACCTATAAGTAACGAAGTTTAAGGAAATAAAACATAGATTTGTGAATTAAATAATTTGATTGTAGATGTTTGTTAATTTTCGGTGTTTTAATTTCAATATAAAGGAAAGGCTGTAGTTAATAATATGGAGACAAAAAAGTTAGAAAAAGTTGTGAGGTACAAAGTATAAGAAAATTATGAACAAAGATCCATGATTTAGAAAGAAACTCGATAACTTTGGACACGTGCCAACTTCAGGATTCAATTATGGCAAAAGTATGAGGAAACCATTAAGAAAGAAAATTTAGATCTATGGACTGGTAAAGTTTAAAGGAGATCACTTAAAGTATAATTTCTTATCAAATTTTAGCAATGAGAATACATGGGTGAAGTCATATCAAAGGATAAAAAATTAGTAAACATTTATTTGAAGAATTAAAAGTGCTAAAACATATAAAACAATTTAAAATCCAGGGGCTTAAAACATTTAGTAAAAGAGAAGATTAGGAAGTACAGATACACAGTTGGACTTTGTTCAGAAGAATCAATAAAAGTACTTGGACCATGTGGTTGTGGATCATAATATCTTTTAATTTTGATCTGTGTGTGTCGGTGTGCAGTGAATCCTCTTGGATGGATACATAATTCTCAATCTTAAGTTAGGAGATGTGTTTACAACAATCATAAACCAGTAGAATCACTGTGATTTATAAATTAGATGACGTGGACTTTACGAAGCTTGAAGATTAAAAGGGAAATATTTCGTTGCATAGGAAAGATAAAGTGATAATGTGTTAAACAAAGTTGATAGAACTAAAAATCTTATAGGGGTAGTGTAGTATAGCAGGCCACCTAAAGTAAATAATTACTCTGTGAAATTGGTAGCCAGGGTAACGTTTATAAAAAAGAAGATAGTTAGATTTAAGATCGGACAAGCTTGGTAAAAACCATTAGTGTGTTCGCTTTGAACTTTAAGTTACTGCTAAAAAGAACCTTTAAACATTCGGATAGTTAAGGAGATTATGACATGATAATAAAAAATTAAGTCATATAAGTTTATTATTTATTTGAAGTATGAAGAAAGAGTCGAAATAGGCAGTAAGCTGAAAGTCTACTCAATCACGAATTAAAACCAATCGTGTATTCTAACTACCATACAAAAAGGAAGAATATAAAATTAAAACATTAGAAGGGAGTATCATCATAGAAAATACAACGATAAATAAGTTAACCCCATGGTTGGATGTTTGGTATTATTACCGCTACTTGAACCTGTAATCTTATTAATGGAGTGAAGCTTGCATATGTGAGAACTTTTGTACCTGGTACTAGAACTTCATGACCTCATAAACAAACTATATTCATTTTCAAGAGCTCCTTGTACATCATTTCATAGTCAATAAGGAACTATAAATGTCCGGTTTCTTTATTTATTAAGAGGATGGTGACTAAAATAAAAGTGACAGTTACAAAATTATGCAAAATAAAGTGAAACTTTTGAATATGGTATTAGCAACAAAAACAATCCACAATCAGAGTTAGAGACATGCTTGAATACCAACTGCCTACAAGCATTTAGTTTCTATAAATACCAATGTCACAGACTGAATAAAACACATTAACAAAGTTATAAAAAGGTGTTGCAAACAGATGTATTTGGGTATGTCATTTTTAATTGCCTCAGCCTTCAGCAACACTTTTAACTCCAATGAAAACTAATATACTTGTTATGCGATATTATGTAATTACATTTTCTTCTAACCATCTTCATTGTACCAAGGATAAAGGATCTGAATAAGAGATATCTGTTTAATTCTTGATTTATACTGTTTTCAGTAGGGTCCAACCAACCTTTAGTTAGATAATTTGTCAGTCACATATAGAGTTGATGAGTGGAAAATAGTTGGAAAAAAAATATATTTTTTTTTTTTACTTTTAGTGGATCTATTTCTTTTTTATGTCTAAAAATATTCCACTTGTTTGCAGAATTCCAAGTGCTCTTCATGAACAGCTACTTATAGATTATGGAGTGCTACTGATGAGCCATCGCTCACTGTGGCAGGTTGGAGTCAGCTATCTGGATCATTGTGAAACTCAAGGAAGGGAATATCTTGAGCTCTTATTGCCTCAGGTACCCCTCACTAATGATGCTAAAGCATTGTGTATAGTACATACAGCCAAAGACAGAGGGCTTAACCAAGTGGGTTAGTATACCTGTTTATTCCGCAACAGTGTTTAATTTATATATTAATATATATCTTCTTCTTGGGTGGAACATAGCTAAGTTGAATTCAGTGTTATAATTACTTTTAGCTTGTGATTTACATAAATGAACTCTTTTTCTCAACTGGATGAGTGTCAGAATATATGCTTGCTTGCGGGGAGCCAAAATTACTCGTGAAATTATCATTCCTGGTACATCTGATTACTCTTTGTGTAGGTTCTCCTTACAGCTGCCAAACTATTGTACTATTCCCTCAGTAGTTAGTTACAAAATAAAATGAAACAGTACACTTCACAAAAATTCAGTGTTTACATTCTTTAAAATTGTCTTACATTGTTAGGTAGCAGTAGATTGAATAAGGCACTGAAACTATGCGACCCATAAATTAAGTTAGGCAATGCTCAACCACTCACATGTGGCAAACTTCCATCACATACCTCCAAATATGATGCAATTCTATGTCAGTTCTGAAACAAAGTTCGCCCTTGAGGGTTCATAAAGTTATAAAGCACAAAATCTTGAAATAGTTCCAAAATTTCTGCTCCTACTGTCTGTTTCTAATATCAAAACATTCCTTATAATTTCCCCTATCTTTTGATGTATATGACTCTATTGGGCTCTTTGTACTTAAAGAGTAATTTGTGTAAAGCCTTATTTCCGCCATTATGGTGCAATCATTGCCAATATTGTATAATTTATTTCTCCTGAACCCTTGCTCTGATGAAGCTGAAATAAACGCTATTTTCCTTAGAAAAATTTCCCTTATCTTGTAGTATTTTTCTATGATCCCTAAAGTATTTAATTCATTTTTCTATTGTTGACCCTGCACTGCTGATTTTTCTACCCTGCTTTACATGCTTTACATTGCAAAAGAAAACATATTCCTGCTCATTGGATTTTCTCTTTAACATGAACCTAGTCTCAAGCCTGTATCTCTATTATTTCCGCAAATGGCAAAATCTGTCGACACCTACTCTTTCCTAAAAAAAAAACTATTTCTATTTTTCCATATAAGGTGCATCTTTTTATTCTGAATCTAATGGCCTATGAATATTTCTGGTATCTTGAGAACTATGCTCTGTATCTTTAAAAAAAAATAGCCTGGTCTCACCACATTGTGCAATATTCTAAATTTTGCTTCAATTTTCTTAATATATTTTTGCAGCTATACATTTTATGACTTAAATTAATCCTTATTTTTTACTCTGGAAATAAATGTAGCCTGGGGGGTGCTAAAAAGATAGTTTTGACTTTCGAATATTTACAATTATGTCTGGGCTTGACCTCCTAAAATACTCTCTAATCAAGCAAATGCTTCTAAAAGTGATTTGATATGTGGCTGGTATATAGTAAGGTTCCTTTTAAACTGTTTTAGAGGATATATTGAAGATAAAATAGATATATTACAAGTGGTAAGTCATTTATTTTGAGTGATAACTGTGTAATATGTAGCATATCAAAAAACATACAGGTTAAAATAAAACACTTCAGATTTTTTGTAAATTATGTAATGTTGGAACATGAAACTTCAGTTACAAGTTTCATTTTTCTCCTGTAACATAACTACAAATTTGCTGCAAGAAAGGGTATTTATGAAGAGAACAGAATGCTTGTTAATAATGGTTGTTTCATTTAACAGAGATCCAGTTATACTCTGATTTACTCTATTGTATTATTGCAATGCATGTGAAGAAATATAGAAATTGAAGTGACATGTTAGTTTTACAGAATTTTTTAGTTAGGCCTTGAAAGAAATCTCTGAATTTTATTTCTGTTTCTTGATCATACTACATCCATTAATCATATTTTTCTCTATTGCTTTCATTTCAAACACTACAGGATTGATGGGAAACAAAAGGAGCTGGTAAGAAAGTTTGTGTAAGAAAAAAGACAGGAATAATTGCTTACATCAGATAGCAGGAAATTGTGGAAACAAATGTATTTGAATTGAGTTGGTGGGAACTGGCCTCATGTACATACTGGGGATAAGGCAACCTCTGGGTTGCATTTTAAGATAATGCCCATAGATCCTCCCTAATCTTCTTTTTTCTCTCTCCTGTCCCTCCTATCCCCACCATCTCTTTCCAGCATGAACAACGCTCACCAGAAATGATGTCTAATTTATTGTTTAATATTTTTCCCAGTTTGTGTTCATTTTTTTTTTCATTTAAAATTACTGTACAATATTTGTTGCTGATTCCTTCTGTGCATCTGTGATGCATTTTTGTGAGATAGCTTTCAATTTTTCAACTCTAGGGTTTATCCTTTTTAACCTCTTACCCTCTCTCCATACTCCTCCCCTTCAGCTTGAATTTATCGCCACCCCATTTTTTTTTTTTTTTTTTTTTTAACTGCTTTACGTCTCTCAACAGCGAGGTCTTTAGAGACGGGAAAGGATGGGGGAAGGAATTCGGCCATGGCCTTTTTAAGGAAGCATCCCGGCATTTGCCTGGAGTGATTTGGGAAACCATGGAAAACCCAAATCTGGATGCCCGGACGGGATTCGAACCGCCGTCCTCCCGAATGCGAGGCCAGAACGCTATCCGTTACACCACCACGCTCGGTACCCCATTTTCAATTTCCGAACATGCCACTCTTCATCATCTGATTACATCTTTCCAACTTCTGATAAAGGGACTGAAATCCGAAAATTCCAAGGTTTAGTGCATTTATATCTCTGTCCATATTTCAATGTCATCCAGCCTTTGACTGTGGTAAGTGAGTAAGTGGTAGTTACTCTCCTGTCCTAATGTTTATTTGCCCCACCATCAAGAGTCTATTGTTTCCTAAAAATTTGTTTTGCCATGCTGGCATTCCTTTCTATTGTTACTTTATAGACTACCTATGTGTTCTCTTATATTGCCTTTTTTATATATTTTGTGTTGTCCTAGTTTGTGTTGAGTTCTCTCCTGACAACATTTTTTTCCAGCTTGTGCAACACTTAAACATTTCCACTCACTTAACCCCATCAGTTGTTGATCCATGCATACTAGGATTGTGGGAATTGGCGTTGTCTGTCAGTGTAAACTGTTTGTCTGTGGTGATTTGTTCTGATGGAGGGTTGGTGATGCCTATATAAGAAGCTATACAGTGAAGGCAGGTGAATTGGTAAATGAGATCTGTAACTGTGCAGATAGAATGAGAGGCCACATTATTTATTGAATTGACTGGACTACATGAGATATCTATCACACACACACAAAAAAAAAAACACACAGCTAGTTGTTTCCATTTGTTAACTTAGTATATTATTATTGCTATTATACTCAATATTTTCTATTCTGATTGAAACAGAACGTGCTGATTTACTTATATAAATAAGGAAAGAGGAACCTGTGCTTATCACTGGTTGCAACAGGCAGGATAAAACAGAATCAAATACACTCCACAGAACTATTTCAAAAGTTTTCAGCTTAAGCACTTTCACCACCAGTATAAGTACATAGGGTTGAGCTTAAAGAGCAACTGGGGACCCATTGCTTAGTAGCAGTTGGCTGTGTAAAAAGTGGAAGAGGCGACCACTTCCAACCACTTAAGTGCTAACTTGGTTTGATTATTACACAGGAAAAATATCCAAGTAATGATCAAAATGCGGTATTAGTTATGGTTATCAAGAAAACTCAGAAGAGTACCCTCTCTGTCTGTACAGATTATAAAATATAATGCGTGCATCTGAGTCACAAAAGGGATTTTAGAGGAATATTCTATAGAAACCAGTGTCAGTATGACCAAGGAGATG
>JARYHS010008074.1:323754570-323877898 GCA_031002005.1 Vandiemenella viatica
TTCTGGGGAATATTATGGAGACAATTGAAAAAGAATGCAAGCAAATCTCTGCTGTTTATAAGTGAAGAGAAGGGGATTTCAGCCTTGAATTGGATAATGTTTATGGTATTTCAAACACTTATGCCCTCAAAAGGATGTAACCAAAGAAGGGTAAAATCTTCTTATGGTGACAGAGAGAGCTAGGGAAACCAGGCTGCTTGGTGGGTGTGGAAAGCTAACTGTAAAAGAAGAAAGGGTGAAACAGATGAAAATAAATGAAAAGAAAAATACTTAAATGTATGTGGTTCAGCAAACCAAATTTCACATCAGCTACTCATGAATGGGAAGGAAACTCATAAAAGTGGACCATCTAAAAACCAAAGAAAAATTCACAGATGCACAGAAACAGTCAGGAAGAGATGAACAACCTCACTGAGCCCTTTAGTATGTCAGAGTTGGAAAGGATTATTCATGAGTGCAAAACAGGAAGATCGGCAGGCCTCGATGACATACGATCAGAACAAATTAAAAACTTCGGATATTAAACCAAAGAATGGGTTCTACAGCTTTTTAACAAATGTATGAGCTCATATCAAAGTCCGAAGGTGTGGCGGAGGATGAGAGTCATTGCGCCGCTGAAACCTGGAAAAGAAGGAAACAATCCTAAAGATTTTTAGACCTATAGCGCTCTTGTGTCATCTCTACAAAATATTTGAACTATTAATTCTGAATCGTATCCAGCCTGTGGTTTATCCAAAACTTATTCCACAACAAGCTGGCTTTCCTCCTGGCAAAAGTTGTACTGGGCAACTGCTGAACCTAACAGTTTATAGAGGATGGATTTGAGACCTTTAAAGCCACGGGCGTAGGTTTTTCGTTGACTTCCAAGGACAGTGCAGTCAATGGAGGGTACAAAAGAATGGTCTACCTCAAGGTAGTGTACTGGCCCCAATCCTTTTCAACATTTATAGAAACGATCAGCCATTACATCCAGCTACCAGGAGCTTCGTGTACGTTGATGACTTAGCTCTAGCCTCACAGAGCACAAAGCTTGAAGTTGTAGAAAGAAATTTGTCTGCTGCTCTTGAAGGCCTATCAAGCTATTATAGGGAAAATCACTTATGACCTAACCCTTCGAAAACTGAAGTGTGTGCCTTTCACCTAAAAAACAGGAAAGCTCAGTGTAAGTTAAAAGTAATGTGGTCAGGTATCAGACTGCAGACAAGTAACACCCAAAAATATCTGGGAGTGACACTCGACAGAACCCTCGCATATAAGAAGCACTGCATGAATTGCAAAATGAAGATCTCTACAAGAAACAACTTTCTGTGCAAACTAGTTGGATGACAGTGGGGCAACCACAAACTATACGTACATCGGCAATTGCCCTTTGTTACTCTGTTGCAGAATATGCATGCCCAGTTTGGTACTCATCATCTCATACCAAACAGGTGGATGTAGCCATCAATAACACCAGTAGGCTATTTACAGGTTGCTTAAAGCCTACCCAGTTGATAGGCTTTACCAACTTTCAGGCATTGCACCACCCAGTATCTGGAGAGAAGTGGCTGCGAACAAGGAGAGGACCAAAGTAGAATGGGAAAGCGCTCATCCACTGCACAGCCATACAACACCAGCCCAGGGACTCAAATCCAGGAAAAGCTTTCTGAGAACATCACAGGAACTAATTGGATCTCCTGAAAAGGCAAGAGTACAGTTATGGAAAATGAAGGATCCTAACATCTCAGGACCACTGACAGTTGCAGAGCGCTTGCCACCTGGTCATGCATAGGACTGGAACGTCTGGCGGGTCCTTAAATCGATTGCGAACAGGAGTGGGCAGGTCTAAGGAAAACCTAGTGAAATCGGGTTATACTGATGCTACCAATATTAAGTGTGAATGTGGTGAAGACCAAACATATGCTCGAGTGCCATATGTGCCCAACATCCTGCAACAACGAAGACCTGTTTCAAGAAGCACACAATGCAGTTGAGGTTGCGAAGTACTGGGCTAAGTGTGTTTAAGGTTGTTGATTTGCACAATGTATTTAACTGTGTATTTTGATGTTTGTGATACGAGAATAATAAGGAGGTAGTCAAGCTCTTCAGCATTCTAAGAGAGTTGTTGATGCTATCTGAAGAACTCAACAGCACATCTTCTAGTTTTTTAGAACATCAAGAAGTGCATTTAACAAGCCCACCCGAAATAATGCAATCAAGAACTACTGCAAAGTGAAGAAGGAAAAATATCATTACTCCTAAATTAATAGCTGCCTTGGACAGATGCCAGTTAAGTGTAAGAGATACAGTTTATGTTCTTCAAGTTATTGTGGAGGCACTTGGACTAACCATTGCGATTTTTCTTTAGACAAGTCTTCCAGTCAACAACACAAACAAAAGAATGAGCAGAAATTATAACAACCGATTTTAAAATGAAGTGTCTCAAGTCGTGACCATTCAGTTGGATAGCAAGTTGTTGCCTGGCCTGGGCGTAAGAAGTTGCAAAGAAGAATGACTGCCAATCCATCTCATAATTACATTTTGTAATAGGAAACAACTTCTTGTGATAAAGACCAAGGTGAAGTTGTTCTGAATAATTTGAATAAGTGATAAAGTGCAAATAATGAGCTGCAACAGAATTGCATCTAAGATAGGTCATCTCATTGGCACCTGGGTACTTTTGGAAAAAATGTTAGAAATGAAGTTATTAATTTTTACATGATGGCATCAGATAGATATAAGCACTCTAGGGGGAAAAAAATGTTTCAGTGACACACATACTGAGTATTTGTTACATTTCTGTTTGGCTGAATTAAAAAAATCCTTCATGAGAGACTACTAACTAAAAAATTAAATTTTATTTTTTATTGCCTGGTATCATTGTTAACCCAGAATTATATACAATTTTAATGATTTAGTCATGTATCAAGCAGTAGTCAAAATAAACATTTTTCATAAACTTTCGACTCTACTCGGCATGGGTTAACTAACGTCATTGCAGGAGGATAAAATTTCTTATGGAAGTAAGCTACAGTGATTTGAAAAGAAGTAGATGGTATGCGTTTGAATATTCAAGAAAAATTTGCTCTTATAAGGGACATCCTAATCTACACAAATGAGAACATTTGATAAAAGGACAGTTTTGGGGTGTTATTTACGATTTTTTAAAAATATCACTAATGCTCTGTTATAATACTATATCTAATCAAAAAAATCAAGAAGGAAAGAGAGAGATTCAAAATATTTGATCCTGAAGAGTATAAGTATTTTCATTTGATAGGGGCTTCTGAGGCTTAGTTCACCGATTCTAATTTATAAAATTGTCATGACTTTCATATCATTGTTCACATTAATTGGCAATGTGACCTGTGTAGTATTGAAAAGTCACTTTACCCACTGTGATTATTCAGCATATTATACAATTGGGCTGGGTCGGGGTTAAGGGCTGCAATCCCGCAGTACATTTGCGATTGGTTTCAATCACACAGTATCCATCATAATATTAATCATGTTATTAAGTTAAATAATTAAAATCTGTATAATGAACTAATAAATCACCTTTAATATTAAATAATAAAAAAATTATGACATTTTAGCTATCAAAAAGACATTAATTTAAAAATGTCTTGCCTCTCTTAAGTATACTCTAATTATAACTTACAAATTAATCTCTTATGCATTAAAGTTGCTTGTGCTTGTTGAAGTGTGGTAGTGGTAGTTGTTATTATTAGCCACAAAGGACTCAGTGGGAAGCATGTGGGAGCATGGTTATAAAGTCCAAGCCTTGTTTAAGCATTTTATTATAATAATCAAGGACAATGATTAAACTTACAGAGAATATCACAAATGTAATACCAAATAACACAAAACTTCGATCTTGCAGATTAAGATCTTAATAAATCCCGTAATCACAAATAATATGATACAATATAATGCATAAGAAACTTTGATCTTGCAGATTATGATTTGAATAGATCCTGTAATCACAAATAATTCCACTTATATCAAATAACAGAAAGTAACAAGACTGGCTCTCACTAATTTACCAGCATATAACAAATCTGCAAGTAATACCAAACACAATTTGTACAGATGAGCCAAATTATGGCAATCATTTCAAATGAAGAGGAATCAGAGTACCTCAGGGTCCATCAAATTAACCTTAAGAACGAAGTTCTTACCAAACGTCTTGACACACTATAGTGTGTGCATGCCAGCGCACAAGTCCTTACCATCCACATGGACTGATAAGGGGGCGGTAATTATTAACACCACAGACCGGGGAATTTGTCCATTCCCCAAACACAACTAACGAAGAAGCAGTAGGCGACGCACTTTGTAGTTGAAGTTGTCAGGCACACTACCTCCAATACCCAACAGGGCAAGAAAATGTCAAGTATCAAATCGAAGTCACCACCAGTGTCAGTCGCCACAGTACTCCCAAGTCTACGTGACACCGCTCTCGGACAAGAGCATATCGGAGAAATTCCCTCGATTCAAGCGAACGAGGAACAGTAACACTTCCTGGCCGCCCGGTCAAACCACCAGACCTCGCTGCCCCAGCGGGCCTCCAGCGTCACGGCCACTCAGGGAAGTACTAGGCGCAACCAACCAAACCGCTGCCGCCGACCTACTCCACAGCGGGCCTCCAGCGTCACGGCCACTCAGGGCCAACCGACTGACTGCCTCCCTGGCCGCCCGGACCCCGCTGCCCCACCGGGCCTCCAGCATCACGGCGACACATGGAAGTACTCTGCCTCCGACTGACTGACAGACCGACTGACTGCCTTTTCCCGGTACCGTGTCCCCAATTATATACACTCTATCAGCCGATAGAGGGCAGCAAGGAGCCACAGCGCTCTCTAACGGAGAAACGAGCACGCAGGCTCACCAAGAACTAGAGACAGAAGACAGTCACGAGCGGAAGAGAAGAATAACACACAATACGAGCCGAGCACGGCTCACTTGTACATTTGTTTATAAATCTAATCCTATTACCTTCTTTTGTCACTTGCATCCTTCACAGTATGTCACATCAGTTTGAAAAATAATGTATCTATCTACTAAGTAGACACTCACATCAGTTGGAGTTTGTATGCCAGCCGAACCAACAGGGATTTCAGAAGATCATGTAGAACACAGCTCACCCTAGTTACACATGAAGTAATGAAAGTTATTTATACAGGTTGATACAGTTCTTTGGATATTTAGAAAGCCTTCATTTCTGTGCTTCACAACTGAGTAATAGCAAAGATTTGAGTGTACTGATTATCAGGTAAACTTTGTGAATGGATAAAGGATTTTCTAATTGGTCCCAGTATGTCATTGATATACTGTAGAAGCCCCTTCTAATATAGATGTTCCATCAGGTGTCCCTCAAGGAAGTTTAATACGATCACTTCTTTTCTTAATTTTCCAAAAGATCTTGGAGACAACATGAAAAGCAGTTTGAGATTATTTGCTGTTGATGCAGTCATCTATAGAGAAGTACGGAATTTGGCCGATTCCTTAGAAATTCAACGCAATCAGGGTGTTATTTCGGCATGGTGTGACAAATGGCAACTTACACTAAACTGTAAAAAGTGCAAGGCAATGTGCATAAGGAACCAAAAGAATCCATTTGTTCAGAAATACAAAGTAAACAGTTCAGTTATTGATATGGCTGATCCCGTGAAGTATTTGGGCATAACAGTACAAAGCAATATGAAATGATATTTTCACATAAATTCAGTCATACGTAGAGCTAATTCTATGCTGCAATTCATAGCTCAAGTTTTGAAAAATTGTAATACACAATCGAAGCAGATGACGTACAAAACTCTCGTGTGTCCACATTTGGACCACTGTTGCACTGTTTGGGACCCTTTTCATGGGAGCTGATTGGCAGTATAGAAAAAGTATAGGGAAGAACTGCTCAATTCAAGACTGTTTGTGACAGTTCTATTAAAAGTGCCACAGAATTCATACGTACATTGGGCTGGGATACTCCAGTAGATAGACGACATAGGATTCATTTCAACTTACTGGTACACCCCATTTCATTTACAAGTATGATGAAATACTTCATCCACCAACCTCTTTGGGCTGCAATGACAGGAGGATGAGATTAGAGAAATAAGATGCAGCACTAATGGTTAGATGAATTGTTTCTTCACTCATGCTGTTCAGAATTGTAATGCATGGAGTAGAGATTAATTTTGGTGCAAAGCTCCTTCTTCCACCCACAATTTTGTGAATTGCAGGATACATATGTAGATGTAGAAATAATAATAGTAAATTACATTGAGTCTTAAAAATAAAAACATTTTGTAAACCAGTTTTTGCTCTTTTGGCAGAAGGTATTAAGAAACTAATAGTATTTACTGTTTAGTCTCCCAATGCATGTTTTAAAGAACTGAACATATAGCCAGTGGTTAAGGAGGGCCTTTTCTGCTTCATGCCAGTGTAACATATAAAAAATTACTGAACAAGCAATTGTTTTAGAATTCCCATTCAAGCTGACATATCTTATATCTTTAAACGAGCAATTCTTGTATATATATTCAGATCTCGGAAACGGCTATGATGATTTGGATGAAATTTTATATTTAGATAACGTTTTGACTTTTAAGATTACCTAAATAGTTGTCTTCCCTACAAAAAAGTGAGTTTACAAAATACAAACAATTTTTTCACTCAGTATCTCAAAAATGGCACTAGCGCCATCTCGTAGACAATTCATGTACAAGAATGCCTACAAATAGTTTCTCCTTGATTTCAAAGAATATTTAAATGAACAGTTCTTGTATACTGGCTGATCCATGGAAATATTAGCACTGCAAGTTTAATTGTAAAACATTTAAAAAGGAAGATAATAATATTACCCGTATGAGTTATAAAGTAATCATCGTTTACTTTTTAACCGTAAAAAGTGGTTGTTAGTTTGTCATTAAATACTATGACACGAGGTATGAGCATAGTTTTATCGGAGTGAATGAATTTAGCACTGATGATGTTCTATCATTACTGTGACGTCATAATCTGATAGTTCTTATAGAACTCAACGAAACATATCGAAAATAAAGAATAAATGTTCTTGATATCTCACTTGGTTTTCGAGATATAGCATGTCAAAAAAAAAGATATTGGTATAGTTCCTTGTACTTTTGGCGACGTTTCTTCTGGTCCAGGCAATATTTCAACCTAACAACAACCATTAGGAACAAAATAAAACATTGAAAGTACATTTCCACCGTATAGACTTGGTGGTTTTGGTGTGTTTTTTTCTGGTTCAGGCTGGATCTAATCCTAACCTCTTCACTTGACATATGAGAAAAATAAATTCTTTATTTTCGATTTGTCTCAACGAGTTTCATACTTGGCTATGGTGAAATTTATCTTCTGGTGCATGTCGCATTTCAACCAACCACGTCAATTTTGAGATACGATATCTCGAGAACTAAGTGGGATATAAAAAAAAATATGTTTTACTTTCAATTTCTCTCATCGAGTTACATGAGAATCCATCCTCAATGGTTATCGTAGAATCCCTTGAATTACCACCAATTAATGTTGCACCAATAATTAATCCCTGACTGGCATCAAGATTTCTGTTTAGCATAATAATACCATTTTTCTTTGAAAGCAATTTATGAGGCTGTCTCGCAAATGGATCCAGCGATTTGGATGAAATTTCATATGTAGATAACATTTTACTTTTCAAGTTTTTAACACAATTTTTTAAAAAAGGAGCAATTTTTGTATTTGGTTTCTCGAAAACGGCTCTAACCTCATTTCATAGAAGGTTCAGATACCAGTAAGCCTACTAATGTTAGTTAAGCTTCTCTTTGGTTAACTGTGTGCCTCAAAATGCCTAGGAAGCCTACTTTAATCAAACTTTACTCGAAATCTTGGATATTGAACAGAAATCGAAAGATGCTGAGTTAAGATCCGTCATCCAGGTACTTATATTAATACAAGTAATTATGAGTATTACGTCAATCCAAATAAAATTTTCATTCATACCATTGCTTTATAATAACAAATAATTTTCATCCTTAATATATTGATTGATTAAAAATGTTAGAACTTATAAATAATAATAATTTTATGCTTCTTATTATTATTTGGTCCACTATATTCTTAGTAAATTGAAAATCTTACTAAATAGCCAGCATAATCCAAATTGTTGGCTCATGATATTTGGTGATAATGATATTCATAGTAGCTTACCACAAGTAGAATGTGAAACATTGGTGAACGGGAAGTTTCTTCTTTCTGGATGCCTTCAACTTAACAACATTCACAGTGATGATAGTCGGATACTGGACTTGTGCTTCAGTAACCTGGATGATCGACAAGACATCCGCTGTTATTAACCAGGACAGATATCAGCCTGTATTAGCTGCACTACTAAAATTCCAAATAAATCTGAAACCAAATGATGCACCTACTTATACCTTCGGAAGTGCTGACTTTGCTGCATTGAATAAATACTTTATGGGTATCAATTGGATAGATCTATATGAACTGAAAAATGTCAATGAAAAAAGTAAAATCGTTCAACGAAATAGTTTACAGGGGCATTAATAAGTTTGTCCCATTGTGCTTTAAGAAGAATGCTAATTATCCATTTTGGTTTTCTGAGGAACTTATATGTAAAATCAAACGGAAGAAAGTCGCTCATAGAAATTACAAGAAGAGAAAAACCAGCAGTAATTACACTAGCTTTAGTAAATTATGAAGTGAATGTAAAAATCTAAGTGCATCTTGGTACAGTAATTATCTTGACAAAATTGAAGAAGATTTGAAATCTGACACCAAAAAATTCTGGAGTTTCAGTAAAAATAAACAACACAGTGATGCTAACATTCCTTCGACCATGACATGGAACGGTGCGACTGTGAGTGATGGTGTTGAGGTCAGCAATCTGTTCGCATCATACTTCAAGAGCATATACAAAGAACCATCAGATCATCCACCTTCTACTATTTATGACAATAACAGTAAATATCCATAAGCAGACATCTCTAAATTTGAAGACCATTTTGATGATGTATTTCGTGAACTCGTGCGACTGAACATTAATAAAGGTGCTGGACCTGACCTGATACCCAACATTCTATTGAGAAATTGTGCTATTGGACTTTGTGAGCCTATCACTCACCACTTCAATAAGTCTCTTGAAACAGGAAACTTTCCCTGAACATGGAATCTGTTATACATTAGACCCATACATAAATCAGGTGATAAATCTGACATCAGCAAATATAGGCCAATATGCATTCATTCATCACTTGCAAAGCCTTTTGAGGAAATCATCCTGCTATAGCTTACTTTTGCATTTAAAAATATCATAACATCAAAACAGCATGGATTCTTTGGTGGAAGATCTACTTCTACATTAACTTCATTCTTAATGCACTGAATAAAGGTCAGGATGTGCACTCTCTATATACCGATTTCAGCAAGGCCTTTTACATGGTTAACCATGATATTTTAGTTTCTGAATAAAGTCATTATGGGATACTTGGACTAGCTTCGCATTACAAGTACGTGTGAATGGTCATTTGTTGAATGAATTCACTGTTACCTCTGGTGTACCACAAGTAGAGATTGCATTCCACCAAAGCAGGATCCTGCAATGCCGTGGGATCCTGCATCATTACACAGTCTGGTGGATCCTGCACAAAATTAAGCAGATCCGTAATCTGCAAACTGGGACAAAAACGTGTGACAGTATGCGTGACTAGGTCTCTATAGGATGTATTGCACTGTTTGCCTTTACCCTTGAAGTTGGCATTTGACTCGTGAGAACAAACGTTTGTTTTTATTAACCTTTGTCATGCGTAAGTAAATAGATCCATTTTACGTATTCATTAAAACTTAGGTTTGTTTTGAATACTCATTTCTGTAATTTGAGTTATGTTGCATATTTAGTACAATTTTATTACTATACTAGACGACCCGTGCGAAAATTCCGCGAAAAAAATTATGTGGAAAGTGAGGTTGAATATGATGTCACCAAACCTGAGTCATTACTCTTCATACTCCTACTTCATTTATCGATTTTGGTTAAAAACCAGGGAGATAAAAATCTCGAAAGACATAAAACGTATTTTAAAAATATTGATATTTTTACCGTTTAAGGGTCGAATTACGAAAAATTCCTTTCTTAGAATATAATGTTACCATGGCGGAAACCTTAGTCTTTAATATGATATCTCATTTATCTATATCGGTTAGATATTAAAGGAGATAAATCGCTCGTGACACAAAAATGCGTCATAAAAAAATTTATTCTTTTTCCCTTTAATGGTTGAATTCCAAAAACATTATTTCTTAAAATATGATTTCACAATGCTGAGCCATTACTCCTTATAATCCTACTTCATTTATCGATTTTTGTTAGATATCCAGGGAGATAAATGGCTCGAGATATAAAAAACGCATTTTACAAAAACTAACATTTTTGCCCTTTAACGGTCGAATTACGAAAAACTCCTTTCTTAAAATATAATGTTACCATGGCGGAGACCTTATTCTTTAATATGATACCTCATTTGTCTATATCAGTTAGATATTAAGGGAGATAAATCACTCGTGACACAAAAATGCGTTATAGAAAATTTTATACTTTTTCCCTTTAAGGGCTGAATTCCAAAAACATTCTTTCATAAAATATGATTTCACAAAACTGAGACATTGCTCCTCATAATCCTACCTCATTTATCGATTTTGGTTAGATATCCAGGGAGATAAATGGCTCGAGATACAAAAAAAGCATTTTAGAAAAATTGACATTTTTGCCCTTTAAGGGATCGAATTACGAAAAGTTCCTTTCTTAAAATATAATGTTACCATGGCGGAGACCTTATTCTTTAATACTGATACCTTATTTATCTATATCGGTTAGATATTAAGGGAGATAAATCGCTCGTGACACAAAACCGCATTGCAAAAATATTGATACTTTTGCCCTTTAAGGGTCGAATTTCGAAAAATTTCTGTCTTAATATATGACGTCACTAAAGCGGAGATCTTAATCTTTAAAATGATACTTCATTAAACGATTTACAGGTAGGTATCAAGCGAGATAAGTGACTCGTAACACAGAAAACAGCATTTTAGAAATACAGGTATTGACATTTTTACACTTTAAGGGTCTAATTCCGAAAACTTCATTCCTTAAAATATGATGTGACCAAAGTGGCGACCATAAGCTTTAAAATGACACCTCATTCATTGATTTCGGTTAAGTATGAAGTAAGATACAGGCTTGTGACAAAAAAATACCTTATAGAAATAATATATACTAGACGACCCGTGCGAAAATTTCGCGAATATGAGGTTGAATGCTTGTAACATAATGAATAGTAGAACCGTAGTTTTGTAGCAAATATTTTTTTTTTTAGTGTAATAGGTACACAGCAAAATACTCAGAACATATTATGAAACACTTAGGAAAATTTAAAACACACTTTATTTATGACAAACTGTCACTGACCTTGGCAGAATAAAACCAACCTTAACAAACTGCACACAATATATCAACATCTCTGTGATATTTGTTGCTGAGTGAATAAATTGATTACATTGGAATTGTATAGCAAAACGACAGTGTTTCCGTAAAAGAAAAAAATATATACGAAAAACTACTTATTTAATAAAAAAAAGTTTATTGACTTCTCTGTGATATCCGCTGCTAAAATCTGGGGACTTGGCTCTGAACAGTCTCATACGCGCTACCACTTTTAGCACCAAATTCTGAACATTTTTTTCTTAATTTATGACTTTACCTAGCTGGAGACCTTAATTTTTAAAACGATATGTCATTTATCGATTTCAGCTAGGTATCGAAGAAGATAAATGGCATATAATAAAAACAAAAATTTAAAAAATCAACACGTTCTATAACTAATATTGATACTTTTGCCCTTTAAGGGTCGAATTACTAAAAATTTCTTTTATAAAATATGGTGTGACCAAAGCAGCCACCTTGGTCTTTAAATTGATACCTCATTTATCGATTTCGGTTAGTTATCAAGCAAGGTAAAAAAAAAGTTTTGAGAAATGATGTTATTTTTGCCCCTTAAGGGTGTAATTCGGAGAAAGTTTTTTCTTAAAATATGATGTGACGATAGTGGATAATTTAATATTTAAATCGATACGTCATTTATTGATTTCGATTAGATATCAAGGGAAATAAATAGCTCATGACAGAAAAATGCGTTGTAAAAATATTAATACTTTTGCACTCTAACGTTAGAATTTTTAAAAATTTCTTTCTTAAAATGTGGTAACGGAACCGAAGACATTACGAAGACCTTAATCTTTTAAATGATACCTCGTTTATCAATTTTATTTAAATTATTGTCAACGGAGGTAAATGACTTGAGACACAAAAAACGCATTTTAGAAATACTGATATTTATGCCCTTTAAGGGTCGAAAAACGAAAAATTCCTTTCTTAGAAATATAATGTTACCACGGCGGAGACCTTAGTCTTTAATATGATATCTCATTTATCTATATCGGATAGAAATCAAGGGAGATAAATGGCTCGTGACACAAAAATGCATTATTAGAAAAATTTATACTTTTTCCCTTTAATTCTTGAATTCCAAAAACATTCTTTCTGAAAATATGATGTCACAAAGCTGAGACATTACTCTTCATAATCCTACTTCATTTATCGATTTTGGTTAGATATCCAGGGAGATAAATGGCTCGAGATACAAAAAACGCATTTTAGAAAAATCGACATTTTTGCCCTTTAAGGGTCGAAAAACGAAAAATTCTTTTCTTAAAATATAATGTTACCACGGCGGAGACCTCGATCTTTAATATGATACCTCATTTATCTATGTCGGTTAGATATTAAGGGAGATAAATCACTCGTGACACAAAAATGCGTTATTGAAAAATTTATACTTTTTCCCTTTAATTCTTGATTTCCAAAAACATTCTTTCTTAATATATCATGTCACAAAGCTGAGACATTACTCCTCATAATCCTACTTCATTTATCGATTTTGGTTAGATATCCAGGGAGATAAATGGCTCGAGATACAAAAAACGCATTTTAGAAAAATCGACATTTTTGCCCTTTAAGGGTCGAAAAACGAAAAAATTCTTTTCTTGAAATATAATGTTACCACGGCGGAGACCTCGATCTTTAATATGATACCTCATTTATCTACGTCGGTTAGATATTAAGGGAGATAAATCACTCGTGACACAAAAATGCGTTATTGAAAAATTTATATTTTTTCCCTTTAAGGGTTTAATTCCAAAAACATTCTTTCTTAATATATCATGTCACAAAGTTGAGACATTACTCCTCATAATGCTACTTCATTTATCGATTTTGGTTAGATATCCAGGGAGATAAATGGCTCGAGATACAAAAAACGCATTTTAGAAAAATCGACATTTTTGCCCTTTAAGGGTCGAAAAACGAAAAATTCTTTTCTTGAAATATAATGTTACCACGGCGGAGACCTCGATCTTTAATATGATACCTCATTTATCTATATCGGTTAGATATTAAGAGAGATAAATCGCTCGTGACACAATTACGCATTGCAAAAATATTGATACTTTTGCCCTTTAAGGGTCGAATTCCGAAAAATATCTGTCTTAATATATGACGTCACTAAAGCGGAGATCTTAATCTTTAAAATGATACTACATTAAACGATTTCATATACGTATCCAGGGAGATAAATGACTCGTAACACAGAAAACAGCATTTTAGAAAGATTGACATTTTTGCCCTTTAAGGGTCGAATTCCGAAAACTTCATTTCTTAAAATATGATGTGACCAAAGTGGAGACCATAAGCTTTAAAATGACACCTCATTCATTGATTTCGGTTAAGTATGAAAGAAGATACAGGCTTGTGACAAAAAAATACCTTATAGAAATAATATATATGATGATAAATATTTTTTTTGTGTTGGACATGTAATCTGAGCTACACAGTTAAAGCTTTTTTCACAGTTTCATTATTCCCATTTTCTATATTTGCAGATAAAGTAATTTGCCACTGAAAATTTGATTATTCTTTGATTCAAAACTGATGTTATCGTAATTTTAATGATTCCATACCTCCTTGTCATTATTTTGACTGAAGGCAACAAAAGTTATAGTGAAATATTCACGGATTTATCGCCAAATTGTGGTGTAAAAATACCATGCCTCCTCAAGTGTGAAATTCCGTATTTTTCAACGCAATCATGCAATACACCTATGAGAACTTCATTGCAATTATGCGCTGAGAAAGTCTCCTTTCTTACATAAAAAAATTAAGTTCCATTCTATAATAGTCGTTACACCACTTAAAGTAAAACTGAAATACTTGGCAGTTTATGCCTTGGTGAGTAGTATCTTTTAATAACAATTAATCAACTATGAAATCAATAAAGAAATCAGGAGACATAATAATGAATCCCACAAAAATAATTCTTCTGCAATGACAAAAAGTTCTTGTCCTGAGAAAAGTCTACATTTTACAGAATATATTCACTTTCCCTCGGTGTTATAGATCTTTTATTTAGAATAATGGTTAAAAAAAAAAAAAAAAAAAAAAAAAAAAAAAAAAAAAAAACCCTCTGGTGACTTGACCATTATGCAGGCCATGTTTTCAAACTAATATATTTTATTGTAAGGTACAAAATATGCTCTAAGACAATATTTGGCATTTTTTTATTATTTATTTAAAAAATTGGTTTAAGTTTTTAAAAAAATGTAAAGCTCCTAATTTTCTCAAAGACAGGCTAAATTTTTTAATGTCATTTTGCCAATTAAAATGTTTTTTAAGTTTAATCATTTAACATTAAAGTTGATTTATTAATTTAATTAATAAACATTTATTATTTAATTTGTTGACACTTAAAATAACTATGTTTTAAAAATATGCGTTGAAAAGCTGTTAGTTCCAATCCAGCGGAATCCTTTGGGATTGGCGCAAATCTCACAAAAACTCCCACGCGATTGAAAACACTATGGTATTGCAATCAGTAATCACAAGGTTCCCATCTAGGACATATCCTATTTAGCATATTCATAAATGACATTGGTAAAAAAATTAAGTCTGAGTATCTGCTATACAGGGCCGCCGCTAGGAATTTCGGGCCCGGGGTAAAATGGGTGACCTTTTTTTTTAGCTCTACAAACTAGCAGGGCGACAATATGTGGATTCTTGTTTCGAGACCTGGGGCTCCTGCAGCCGGAATCGGGCACCCCGACAGCGGGCAGTCCCGGGTATATTTGACCCGCTTACCCCCCCCCCCCCTCCGCCCCTAACGCCCGCCCTGCTGCTATATACAGTGATCATTACATTGATATTCTACAATGAGATATTTATGAGTTAGAGGTATGGTGTCAGGTAAATAAGTTGCACCTTAACAAAAAAAAAAAAATGTACACTCTTTGGCAAAAAAAATTGACTGTGGGCGCAAGAGACTAAGTCCCTTATTTTCCACTATGTGGCATCACTGGAGAGTTTGTCTTCCCAGGAAACTATAGCACATCTGCTTGCTCCGCCCATCAAACTATCCCATTGGCAGGTATTCAATTCAGCGCCATCTGTAATTCATATCATTAAATCAATGCCTGTAACATAACAGGAAAACTCCACCTGTCGACGATTCTTATTGGCAGAGTAGATCATCAATCTTCCTCTACATTTCAGTAAAAGGCTACTGACCAGTCCCGAGTCAAGTAATGCATTTTCATGCCATGGGATTGGCTGTCATATTCGGCAAGATATGGCCGACCATACCCCAGTCGAACGAAATTTGATTCCAGCTATAGTTTTCGTGAAACATATTGTTAAGTTGTAATTAAGAAGATTGCAATAAAGCGCGGCAAACATGTGGTTCAGTGATACCTTTTATTCCAAATTATTAGCGTAAAACTATAACGATATTTATTTATATATATTGGCTAATTCCTTCCAATTATACTACACATAATGAAATGTGTGGGCCAAGCAGTGGGTAGAAATGTTAAAAAAACAGAATTTTTAGTTCTAGAAAACTTTAGAAATGATGATAAAGAGATTATTTTGGAAAATTGTCTAAGACCAGTTGAATGTAACTGATTTCCCAGGCAGGATAGGGTTGTTTACACACTGCATGAGCTGTCTGTTAACAAGAACTCTGTGCCATTGTGGTTAACGCTCTAGTCTTGTAAACGCACGGTCCTCGGTTCAAGTTTAGGCGTTCCAATTTTTTTTTTCATTTATTATAAACAAGTCGAACCTATTAATGACTTAAGCGTAAAATATAACGCCGACTCTTAGTTACTTGTGCCAGGCAATAACATACTTAAGAAAGACTCATAACTGAGTGCTTCTTAGCAAACTGCACACATAACTATGATAGCTTTCATGGAGGTAACGCTGAAAGAAATCTTCTCGGACTTCAACCTCGTCGAAATCGTATCGTCTGGCAACGCTAGGTGGACTACCAAGAGATCGCACAGTCGTCAACGAGAAGAGATATTAAATAATATTACTGTAGCAATTTATTATTATGTGTCTGGCTTTACGATTTGTTGACTTCAAAGTCATTAAAGTTGGGAAGGGAATGGAGACAAGGAACAGGAAGGAATTCGGACCATGGATTTTCGAAGAAATAATCCCACCATTCATCCGGAGTGACTTGGAGAAACGAAAGAAAACCCAAATTTGGATAGCGGGATGAGGAGTAAAACCAGCGCCCTCCTGAATGCGGAGCCATTAGATTCACTTTTTCAATTTTTTTTGTATTTCGTCTATGATGACATCCATAAAATTATTTAAAAATCTACTTAAAAATCGTAAATGAAAATATATGTGCAGAAGTGAGTTGATCTGATGAGAGAGGGGGTTTCAAAACAATCTCTGAAATCAGAAACGCAATTCAAATTTCATTTTCTCCTTCTCTCTCTCTCTCTCTCTCTCTCTCTCTCTCTCTCTCTCTCGCTCGCTCTCTTTTCGCCCCTTTCTCCCTTTTTTCAATTTTTAGCAGCTATCAAATACAAAGTGAATATGAGGCCCCTCTTATCTGGGAGATAATGTTGTATTAATCTCGTTGTTTAATGAAATTGTATTAAACCAAAACTGACGAACAAAATTGATCGGTTTGCTATTTACCAAACAGGTAACATTTCAATCTTTTGGTAAAAATGTTTTTAAAAAATGAATCCTACTTCACATTTTACTTGAGCACAGATCTCAAATCGATTGCTAAACTACAGAAATTTGCTGTCTCAATAAAATGTGGTAAAATAAGAAATTTAAATATGAATATGAACTAATTCTCTTTAATGTTTACCCATTTTTTTAAAGTAAGATTAAGAGTTAGTTGGAATGAAATTATCGCACTGAGCAACAACACTGCTAAGTGTTACAAAATTTTATAAATCAGCTCTATTACTCTCCGCAGCTAAAGTGTAATTCTCAAATATCGTAGTAGACAGAAAGCATTTAATACTGGTTTCCGTGTTTGACACTGACCTTGTCCGCACTGAACTTCAATTTTATGCCTCAGTTTTCCTCCTACAATGTTCTGATTGAATGCCTATAATACTTCGCAATATTTAAACTTTCAAAAGAGGAAGCAATAAAAGATGTAAAAGAGAAAATTGTATGTGGCTTAAGTGTTCACGAAGACAATTCCAGTAACCAGTATAATCGGTTTTGCTGATGACATTGTCCTGAGAGCAGTACAGACTGAGTATATGGAAGAGTTACTGAATGACATAATCAAAATAATGACGGAGGACTCTGTAATAAATACAGATCAAAGCAAGACAAAAGTGTAAAAAAATAATAGTAGGTTAAATATAAAAATGAGATCGGATGCAAAACTAGAAGTAAATAAATTCTGTTACTTAGGAAGTAAAATTACAACTGATGGCTGAAGCAGGAATGATGTTAAAAGAAGAATAGCACTAGTATAAAGAACCTTCATGAAAAAGTAGTTTCAAATATTCACCTAGGACTCAGAAAGAACTTTTTAAAACTCTATGTATGGAGCACAGCATTTTATGGTAATGAAGCATGGACTTCAGGGATGCCGGAAAGAAGGAAAATTGAAGCATTCGAAATGTGTTGCTGTAGGAAGAATGCTGAAAATTAGGTGGACAGTTAACCACGAAATTAACATGTTTTGGAAATAATGGCTGATGAAAGAAGTTTGTGGAAGAATCTTACACAAAGACGAAACAGGATTATAGGTGATTTTTTAAGAGATGCAGGATTGGTTATGTACGTAGCAGATAACGGAGGACACGTTTTGAGATGAAGAGGATAATGCAAATTAAGAAGGGATGAAGGTTTGTATCAAACCAATCAAGAGACTGACGACAGTAAAATAAGAGATGAAATAAGCGAGAGGGTGAAACACGGTGCCAGACCATTGAGATCTGCTCTTCCGAAACACATCAATGGGGACCCAGTTTATTTTTTTATGTTTTCCCTTATTGCCTTACGCCTCGTCGACAGCTAAGCGTCATTAGAGGCAGGATGGGACTGGGGATAAGGAATGGGAAGGAACTCTGCCATGGCCTTTTTGAAGGAAGCATCCCGGCATTCGCCTGGAGTGATTTGGGGAAACCATGGAAAGACAAAATCTGGATGCCCGGACAGGGATTCGAACTGGCGTCCTCCCGAATATGATGCCAGAACGTTAACCGTTCACCCAGTACGCTCAGTCCGCCAGCTTAACATCCAAACCCGGCAGCCTAGTCATTGTCAAAAGTGTGGTATGATTCACGCCATACGCGCTACAGAGAGGTTTGGGATTTAACCCAGGGCTTTTGTCCACCATCTGGTAATTAGTAATAATACACCACCATCGAAACATGTCACAGTTCTAAAAAAGTTCAACCACCAGAACTCAAAAAAAGTAACGCTATACCCGGCGCCACGTGTCATTACGGTGCTATAATGACCCGAAACGGCTATGGAAGTATAGCATTTAAAAATCAACCTTTCACCTCCGTCACATGCTATTTGATGCAGAGGCCTAAATTCCAATTGAAGTAGCTGACTCCATCTCATACCACTGCAGTGCAAGATAAACTTCTTATATCTATCACATTAGTAATATATGAATTTTATGAGTGTAACAGAATATAAAGTATCCGGCACACCTTTAATTGTTTTAATTTAAGGCTGCTATAAATAGAATAAAGGAGATATGTATATTACAACAAGTGAGAAGGGAATAATCAATGAAACAATATTCGACTCGAAGTGCGCTCGAACCTAGTACCATGACAGCCCCAGGCCAGTGTGCAACCATTCAGTCACTGTGCCCTACGTAGACACGTGCATCGTCCTTATATAATTAAAGTGAAGATATATAAATGTATAAAATTTTGTGAAGGAATAATTAATGAGGATCTATGTAAAGAATCGAACTGTTATAACAAAAATAATCAGTAGATCAAACGGGGAAGAAAAATATTATTCTCCTTCGGCAATGTGTCTGTTCTTTTGATACCGCCTAGCTATGAGACACGATTCCTTGTGTAGGAAATTGCCGCAGCACTGCCAGAAGTTAGAAATCATGACAACGTTGGAGGAAGTAGTTGCGCCAATGTTGCAAGAGGGAATAAGTGTGAACTTTCCTAATTCCTTCAGCCAAGAAGAATAACTTTATAATCTTATATCTTTAAACGAGCAATTCTTGTATATATATACAGTATATATATATATATTTCGGATCTCGGAAACGGCTATGACGATTTGGATGAAATTTGATATTTAGATAATGTTTTGACTTTTAAGATTACCTAAATAGTTGTCTTCCGTACAAAAAAGCGAGTTTGCAAAATACAAACAATTTTTTCATTTGATATCTCAAAAACGGCACTAGCGCCATCTCGTAGACAATTCAGGTACCAGAAAGCCTACAAATAGATTCTCTCTGATTTCAAAGAATATTTAAACGAACAGTTCTTGTATACTGGCTGAGACGTGGAAATAGTAACATTGCAAGTTTAATTGTAAAACATTTAAAAAGGAAGATAATTAAAAATTTATGATTGGTTTTGTCAGAGGTGATAAACTTCTTTGAAAATAATATTACCGGTACCAGTTATAAACTAATCACCGTTTACTTTTTGACCGTAAAAAGTGGTTGTTAGTTTGTCATTAAATACTACCACGCGAGGTATGAGCATAGTTTTAACGGAGTGAATTGATTTAGCACTGATGATGTTCTATCATTACCGTGACGTCACAATCTGATGATGAATTCTTATAGAACGCGACGAAACATATCGAAAATAAAGAATAAATTTTCTTGATATCTCGCTTGGTTTACGAGATATAGCATGTCAAAAATCAGTTATAGGTATAGTTCCTTGTGCTTTTGGCGACGTTTCTTCTGGTCCATTCTGTATTTCAACCTAACAACAACCATTTGGAACAAAATAAAACATTAAAAGTACATTTCCACCCTATCGACATAGTGCTTTTGGTGGATTCTTTTTCTGGTCCAGGTCGGATCTAATCCTAACCTCTTCACTTGAGGTATCAGAAAAATAAATTCTTTATTTTCGATTTTTCTCGACGAGTTTCATACGAATTCATCATCAAACTTGGCTGTGACGAAATTTATCTTCTGGTCCAGGTCGCATTTCAACCAACCATGTCAATTTTGCGATATGATATCTCGAGAACTAAGCGAGATATATAAATTTAAAAATATTTTGTACTTTAAATTTTTCTCGTCGAGGTACATAAGAATCCATCATCAAGGGTTTTCGTAGAATGCCCTGAATTAACACAAATCTCGCAACGTTAATCAATCCCTGACTGGCATTAAGATTTCTGTTTAACATAATAATAGCATTTTTCTTCGAAAGCAATTTATGAGGCGGTCTCCCAAATGGATCTAACGATTTGGATGAAATTTCATATGTAGATAGCGTTTTGCTATTCAAGTTTTTAACACGATTTAAAAAAAAAAAAAAAAAAAAAAAAAAGTTGCAATTTTTGTATTTGGTTTCTCGAAAACGGCTCTAACCTCATTACGTAGAAGGTTCAGGTACCAGTAAGCCTAATGATGTTAGTGAAGTTTCTCTTTGGTTAACTGTGCACCTCAAAACGCCTAGGAAGTCTTCAAGCCTTTTACTTTAATCAAACTTTACTCGAAATCTTGGATATTAAATAGAAATCGAAAGATGCCGAGTGAAGATCGGTCACCCAGGTACTCTTAAATAATACATGTAGTAATTTATCACGAACTGCTCAGTAATTAAAGATTTAATTGATGTTCATTACAATTATCCAACTTAAGACGGAAAATCACAGTTGTTAATTAATAAAATAATTGTTTAAAAAACATAAAAACCGCCTTCAAAAAAAAAGCACTAAAAATTTTAAAATACCTTTATACCTTGCTTAGGATAAAGTAAATCTAAATGGACAATATTTTACATTACTGTCATTGATATTTTTACATTAATTAGTTATTTTAGGAGTCGGTGCCAGCTGTCAAATCGCAAAGATCGAATTACTGAACTTCTTTTGGTGTTAGACACGAAACAAACAAAAAATTCCCATTATTTTACAGCATGTCGTGAGGCAGATAGTGTTATTGCGGGGAAACAGATTAGGGAAACAAATTAAAAGTATTTTAATCTGTGGCTCGGCCTTATTGGTCATCCAGACATATCTCTCCTGCTACAGTGTCAGTTGGTAGGCTGCATCATGCAATAAACGATTTACAGTTAGTATAATATCGGCATATCATCTGTATGTTTCAGTTTTGTTGAAACATTTTTCTAGCATTAATTGTAGGTAAGCAGTAAATTGATTTTTTATGTATTATTGTTATTTCTCATTGTTTTTATCTTTTTGTTTTTCTTGCTTTCACTGGCACCAACTCCAAAAATAACTAATTAATGTAAATATCAACAACAGTAATGTAAAATATTGTCCATTTAGAGTTACTTTATCCTAAGCAAGGTATGAAGTTATTTTAAAATTTTTAGTGCTTTTTTTTTTTTTTTTTTTTTTTTTTTTTGAAAGCGGTTTTTATATTTTTTTAAACAATTATTTTATTTTTAAATTTTTAGTGAAATTATAGTTTGTTTTGTATTTTAAATATGCCGCTGTAGTTCCCATTTTGCGAACTTCCTGGTAGCTCAGAGATTAAAGTGCTTGCTTTCAAAGAAGAATTCTGTCTTTATATAACACACCAACTTCCAGAATGGGGTGAATTGGGTGTAGTGATGAGGAATGTCAGTTTACATTTTTGTCTATGCTATGTTTCATAACATCTGTTAAAGCTGCTGGTCAATAACCGAAACATGTAACATCTGGGCATTAATACATCCCACATCTGTCTTTGGAATATATCTGGCATCACACAGAAAATATAGATTTTTAATTGGTTTTCACAACGTGAAAGCATGGGATCAAAGTTGAAATCTGAAGTAAATGTTGAGACATTATGACACATTTATTTTATAAATACTATGCCATGACTTAAAAATAGCTTAACTGATTTTGACGGGATTTGAAGCTGTTGATTTTTGTAAAGAACATTGGAAATTAAAAGGGGTGAGAGTAAAGGGGAAATGTAATTGGGCTTATGTATGCCAAATGTAGACTGCCTTTTCTGATTGATTTAAAGTATATGTGTGTAAATTTCTATTGATATCAGATAAAACTGTAGGTATGTATAAAAAACAATCAAGGGGTGTGGAGATGAAGAGTAGTTTGGTTTTTGTAAAGCTAGTGTGGGCAGTATTTTTCTCTTTGTTTTAATGTATACATGTGCCGTGTTCAATGAAAATCTGATAAAACTGTGGGTATCTATAAAGAATATTGGAGGGGTGGGGGTAGAAGAGAAGAGGGGTTGAGCGTCTGCAACCTAATTTAAACACAATTGTTCTGTATGTTGTAAAGTATACGTGTGCAAATTTCCTTCAGAATTTGATAGAAATTGTAGAATAAAGGATGGAAAGGAAGGAGTGTAGTTTGGACTCTCGAAACCAAATGTAGACAGTATTTTTCTGTTTGTTTTGCAGTATTCATGTGCATACTTCCTTCAAAATCAAAAAGAAATGGTATCTTTGTATAAAGAACATTGGCAGTAATTAAAGGGGTAGAAAGGGTATAGGGTTTGCGTTTTTGTGAAAGTTATGTGTACCGTATTTTTCTGCTTTTATTTGTTTTAAAGTATACATATGCGAGGTTCCACCGAATCGGATTAAAATATGGTTCTGTACAAATATTAAGGGAAGCGGAGCCAGAATAGTTTTTTTGATTTTTTGGTCAGAAATCTTATTCATAAAAAATTCCATATATATGCGCCAACTTTCATAAAAATCGGTCAAATGGTGTCGACTGTAGCTTTCTAATAAGAAATTAACAAAAACAAAGGGGGTGGAAACGGGGAGAGGGGTTCAGTTTCTGCAAACCAAGAGTTGGCATTATTTTTCTCTTTGTTTTATAGTAAATATTTGCCAAGTTCTGTCTAAACCGGATAAAAACTGTGGTTGTGTATAAAAATTAAGCGGTTTAATGGGGAGAGGGGGTGGTTTTTAGATCTTTTGGTCAGACACCTTTTTCGTGAAAAAATACATACAAGCACCAACTTTCATGGTAATCGGTCAAACGATCACGACTGTAGCTTTTATAAAGAACATTGACAAAAGTTAATGGAGTTGAAGGAGGGAAAGGGGTTGAGCATTGGCAAACCAAATATTGACAGGATTTTTCTCTTTGTTTTAAAGTATACATAGGCAAAGTTCAATAAAAATCAGATAAGAAATGTAGATTTGTATAAAATTAAGGGGTGTAAAGGAAGACATGGGGTGGTTTATTTATTTATTTATTTATTTTTTTATTTTTTTATTTATATTTTTTTTTTTTTTTTTGTCAGAAACCTTCTCCATGAAAAATTACATGTATATGCCAACTTTAATGGAGACCAGTTAAATGGTGTCGACTGTAGCTTTGTATAAAGAACATTGTCAAAAATTTAGGGGGTGGATAGGGGGAGAAGGCTTCAGTTTTTTCAAATCAAAACTTGACAGTATTTTTCTCTTTATTTTTGACTAAACATGTTCAAAGTTTCATCGAAATCGGATAAAAAATGTGGGTTTGTATAAAAATTAAGGGGTGTAAAGGGGAGAGGGGTGGTTTTTTTATTTATTTATTGTTTGGTCAGATTCTCCATTAAAAATTAAATGTATATGCCAACTTTGATGATAATCGGTCAAATGGTGTCGAATGTAGCTTTTTATGAAGATCATTGAAAATAATTAAAGGGGTGGAAGGAGGGAGGGGGGTTGAGCTTTGGAAGACCAAATGTTGACACGATTTTTCTCTTTGTTTTAAAGTATACCTGGGCAAAGTTCAATAAAAATCAGATAAGGTATGTGTGTTTCTATAAAATTAAGGGGTGTAAAGGGGAGAAGGGGTGGTTTTTTTTTTTTTTTTTTTTTTTTTTTTTTTTTTTTTTTTTTTTTGTTAGAACCCTTCTCCATGAAAAATTACATGTAATTACCAACTTTAATGGAGATCAGTTAAATGGTGTCAACTGTAGCTTTGAATAAAGAAAATTTGCAAAAATCAAGGGGGTGGATAGGGGGAGAGGGTTTCAGTTTTTTTAAACTAAAAGTTGACAGTATTTTTCTTTTTTTTTTTTTTTGACTATATATGTCCAAAGTTTCATCGAGATCGAATAAAAAATGTGGATTTGTATAAAAATTAAGGGGTGAGTGGGGGTAGAAGGGGTGGTATCTCAATGAAATTAATATGGGACCACTTTGGAGGTATACCTTAGCCATTAAAAAAATTTCATTGAAATCGGTTCAAAATTGGCTAAGATATCGCTGAACATACATACAAAAAAATACAGACAAATTGAGAACCTCCTTTTTTGGAAGTCGGTTAAAAATACTGTGGGAATCCGTGTTAATTCAGGGTGGCCACAGACCTGGAAAACCTGGAAAATATGGAATTATCAGGGAATTTAAAGCAACCTTGAAATATCATGGAAATATCAGGGAATCCAAGTAATTTCAAAAATTATCAGGGAATTTTAATTGCAACAACACAAATTTGGGAATTTTTTGATAATTGATTTTAATATTGAACTTTTGCATTAAATAATTCAGCTTATATATTTTTGACATAAAATAGCTAACAAATGCCACATTTACACTAGCATCTTGCATCTCGTCTTGCGCCTCATCGAGATAAGATGACGAGATGTTCGTACGTGAGCGCTGACATGAACTCTCTCTAGAACTCAGCATTCGAAATTATATTTTTAAATGGATTTTCTAAATCAGAATTATAGTACTACATGTAAACTCAGAAGTTATATTTTTTACTGAATAAAACAGCAATCGTAGAGTAGTAAGTTTATAAAGATGTTTTTATGTTTCACTAAACAGTTTTACAATTTCAAGCAAAGTGTGAAACAGATGTTCCAAAAATATTGAATTTGTGGAGAATCTTCGAAGTCCTGGTTTTGAACTTCTTTTGAGAAAAATTGAACCTATAATATCAAAACAAAAGCCTAGATTCAAGATACCAATGCCAGCAAAAATGTGAATAGTGATAATTATACGGCTTTATAACTTTTTCGTATTAATGATATAAGGCGAATTAAAGCAGGAAGAAAATAATACGTAAGATCATGTAAATACTAACCAGAGGTCTAAATAGGTAGGATTTATAAAGTTTTGTGTCATTCAGAGCTCTTTCAAATGCTGAATTGATGCGATAGTATAAATATCATGCTCTTGCCTTTGACTTGCACCAAATAAACCACTGCCAAAGCGAGCTGCACACCCAAGAACCACGCAAGGTGAGCCTACACGATTGCATGGTTTCTACAAACTCGTGTTCATGCTATCTTGCGTAGACTCGCGGAAACTTATGCGTAAGTTTTAACTTGGCAACAGAAGAAATTGAAGATGGAACAAAAGAACCTACAATAACTGAACCAGAAGATTTGGAAAGAAAAGTGTAGCAAATGATGAAAGGCATAAAAAGCTAAGCTTTGACTGAGTCAAGTTACTGATGAACAATTTAAAAATCTTCAATTATTTTATCTACCAAATATTGAAAGATTACTAAATTGTTCTAGTTCATATTAGTCATTATCTTATTTTTGTGCTACTCATTTTTAATTATGCTTCATAAGATTACTAAATTAGTTATAAAATTTTCAAATAAACATGTTTCTTTTTCTAATTTTTTGAGTTTTATACCAGATTTAATTATTTACAATCAAATTCTAATTAAAACTTTAAATATCTTAATCATGCAAATAAACTTTCTAAATCAGGGAAAAATATGGCAAATTTTTCTGGAAAACCTGGAAATATCAGGGAATTTTTAAATCATGTACTTGTAATTGTACGAGGGAAATCCGAAAAGTAGGTCTCCCAAGCTTTTATAGATAAAGAGCCAATTTATTTTCTTTTCTGTAAAAATTGTTGAAAAATCATCTATTTTTCTACATGACAACCATTCGGCACACGCATTTTTTCTAGATTCTGTAACAGTTTATGAATAATTGAGCGTGTTGGGATAAGCGCTGGCCTCTCATTCGGGAGGACGCAGGTTCGAATCCTCGTCAGGCCATCCAGACTTGGGTTTCCATGGTTTTCTCCAAATCACTATGTGAATACCGAAATGGTTCCTTTAAAAGGCCTTTGGCAAAATCCTTGCCACTACCCTTTTCACGCCTCTAATCACCTACAAGCTGCATTTTAAAAATTTTAACGGAACATTTCAATTATGAGTAGGAATATAAACAGTTTTACTGCTCAAATCTCTGAGTCTAACTGTTGTAGCTGCCGCGCAAAAAATCCAAATAACAGAAATGAGATTACAGTACAGCTACTGAGAAACCACTCAGAATTATTAAGTATATAATATAACTAGGCAAACATCGGAAAACAATTATAAATCATATTACTTAGCTATTAGTCACAATCATGTTACTGCAGTAATTATAAAAAGCAATTGTTTGTCCTCGCTTATCAAATATTTCACTACTCTGTAGCTACTAGTTTTATTCTAAATTAGCGCAGAGGGTCATAATGATGCTACTCTCAGAAATAGTATCGTAACAAATGCACAATTTCATGATATTAAACATTGTGCACTGTTAAAGCAGTCAGATTGTTGTCGCAGAAGAGAAGAAGAGTTTTATACAAGGAAAGACTGAGCGGTTTAATACTCTATGTAAACAACAAAATTTCCACTTTCGATCACAATTTCCGTTTCACACACCGCTTGTGGAGAGTAAGAGTGACACATTATAACATTTTATTACGGTTTATTGGTCCACACAGTTCTGTCTTCTCATCTGTAGTCTGACAAATAATCTTTACTGAATTACAGAGTATTTCTTTTTATTTATCTAAAATTTCAACAACAAAAAAACAACAGTCATTGTTTTAATATGTTCATTTTACCATTCTTTCTTTACCTTCAGATAAAATCTTTTTGTAGTTAGGTAACTGACAAAAATTTGCTCCAGATGAACTGAACGTAAGCTTCGTATAGAATTGCTTCTCTTATTCAAATGTTTATTGGTTGTTACAACTACTGAGGCAATGACAAACTAACTTTTAGTTTAGATAAATGAATACCAATCAATAATTTAGGTACTTCTTTCAGTGTATCTAATAAATGTAAACAGCTAATCATTGATATTACAAACATTTCACAGCTGATTTTCCTGATAAGTTTAAAAGTTTTACAAATTGCATGGCCATGAAATGAATTCGGTTTCTAAATTTGGGTTTAACGTTACATCACCATACACAGGAATCAGTATAACAAAATCTACAGATATAAGAATGTATGAATTGCATTACATTCAACAAACCTTATGCAGACGAGTTTGAAATTGTATCAAAACATTTCATAGCATACCTCAGTTAAAATACTGAGTTATGCCTTCCATGGAATCAGTCTGAGTTTTCATCGTTCTATTATCACAAAAAATTAGAGCTTCACTTGAAAACCAAATACAGGAATGAAAATCCGAATGCTGTTGGTGACTGGTAACGATTTGAAGCGAAGTTTGGTAGTAACCATTTTAAACTCGCGGTCCTGCCATCGAGACTTCGGTTTTCATAGAGTTCCCAGAATCACTACAGAATGGGGAATTGATCCTACTAAAATAGTGAGACCTAATTTTGTTGTTACACAGCTAATATTTTCCATGACATTGCAAAAGATATATTAAGGACTGAAGTAAAAAATGACGCCATAAAATGTTATCATGGTCGCAGATAGCATTAACTCAACTAACAATAATTACTACCAGCCCATTTTTTTTATTATTATTATTTTTTGTCTTAAGGCAAGACGCTTCATTAACGTCATGTAATTAGAGGCAAGAAAGGACTGGTGGCAAGGAACTGAAAGAAATTGGGCCATGGCCTTTTGAAGGAATCATCCCAGCATTTACCTGGAGTGATTTGGGGAAACCATAGAAAACCAGAGTCTGATGGCCGGACCAGGATTCGAACCTGCCTCATCCCGGATGCGACACCAGAGCGTTACCACTACCCCATTAACTTCACTTTTTCATTACTAGTCGTCTTTTGTCTACAATTACATCCATAAAATTATTTAAAGATCTACTTAAAGCAAAGTTAATAATCGTAAATGATAATATGTCGGCAGAGGTGAAATGTTTTGATGAGATGGTGATTTTCCAAAACAATCTCTGAAATTAGAAACGCAATTCAAATTTAATATTTTCTGTCTCTTTTACTCATTCTCAACCCCTCTCCTTTATTCTATTTTTAGCAGCCTTAAATTAAAACAATTGAATGTGTGCCGGATGTTTTATATTCTGTTACGCTCATAAATTCATATATTACTAATGTGATGGATATGAGAAGTTTATCTTGCACTGCAGTAGTATGAGATGGAGTCAGCTACTTCAATTGGAATATATATAATATGTTTTATAATTTCCACCCTAGCAGTATATAGTGAAGCGGTCTTCTATGCATGTGTGAAAGCTTACATTGGTATAGCATCGTAAAGAAGCAGTTTAAATAATGTAACCAGTAGTGAATAAACTAAACCTAGATGGTACAGCATTAATGAAAAGAGTAAAGAGGGGTTTCCCAAATCACTCCAGGCAAATGCCGGGATGCTTCCTTCAAAAGGCCATGGCCAAATTCCTTTCCATTCCTTGCCCTCCATCCTTTCCCGTTTCTAAAGACCTCGCTGTTAGAGAGACGTTAAGCAGATAAAATAAAAAAAATAATACTAATAAGTAAAGAGGGTTTAATTATCATTGAAATAAAAGTTTTTGTACCTCTAAAATGTCCTGAAAGTAGGATATTAAACATTTTTAAATACAATAATAAAGAGGCTAAATTGTCAATTCGTTTAAAAAATAAGTGAAATGTGATAAGGTTGGAAAGTGTAAAAATAAGACAATAAAACAGGAAAATAGAACGAATTTACATCATTTTTAACAAGAAAGTAAAGAAATCCAAAAGCTACTAACGATTTTTGACTGTAGTGGAATAGTACGATCGCAAAAGAAACAGGCGTAATTTTCTAAACACATCACCAAACAAAATGAAACAGCATTTAAATAAAATGAAAAAGTTCTGGAATTTCAATAAGGGATAATCAGGTAAATAAAGATTTCAACAGGAATTTAGATCTAAAAAAAGTATGGCGTAAGGAAAATGGTCCTTTAACTTGTAAAAAAATCCATTTAACAGCAAAATAAGCTAGTAACCCAGCTGTAACTCAAGGGAAGAGTTACAAATTAGAGTACAAAACAGGGAAACCTATAAGTAACGAAGTTTAAGGAAATAAAACATAGATTTGTGAATTAAATAATTTGATTGTAGATGTTTGTTAATTTTCGGTGTTTTAATTTCAATATAAAGGAAAGGCTGTAGTTAATAATATGGAGACAAAAAAGTTAGAAAAAGTTGTGAGGTACAAAGTATAAGAAAATTATGAACAAAGCTCCATGATTTAGAAAGAAACTCGATAACTTTGGACACGTGCCAACTTCAGGATTCAATTATGGCAAAAGTATGAGGAAACCATTAAGAAAGAAAATTTAGATCTATGGACTGGTAAAGTTTAAAGGAGATCACTTAAAGTATAATTTCTTATCAAATTTTAGCAATGAGAATACATGGGTGAAGTCATATCAAAGGATAAAAAATTAAGTAAACATTTATTTGAAGAATTAAAAGTGCTAAAACATATAAAACAATTTAAAATCCAGGGGCTTAAAACATTTAGTAAAAGAGAAGATTAGGAAGTACAGATACACAGTTGGACTTTGTTCAGAAGAATCAATAAAAGTACTTGGACCATGTGGTTGTGGATCATAATATCTTTTAATTTTGATCTGTGTGTGTCGGTGTGCAGTGAATCCTCTTGGATGGATACATAATTCTCAATCTTAAGTTAGGAGATGTGTTTACAACAATCATAAACCAGTAGAATCACTGTGATTTATAAATTAGATGACGTGGACTTTACGAAGCTTGAAGATTAAAAGGGAAATATTTCGTTGCATAGGAAAGATAAGTGATAATGTGTTAAACAAAGTTGATAGAACTAAAAATCTTATAGGGGTAGTGTAGTATAGCAGGCCACCTAAAGTAAATAATTACTCTGTGAAATTGGTAGCCAGGGTAACGTTTATAAAAAAGAAGATAGTTAGATTTAAGATCGGACAAGCTTGGTAAAAACCATTAGTGTGTTCGCTTTGAACTTTAAGTTACTGCTAAAAAGAACCTTTAAACATTCGGATAGTTAAGGAGATTATGACATGATAATAAAAAATTAAGTCATATAAGTTTATTATTTATTTGAAGTATGAAGAAAGAGTCGAAATAGGCAGTAAGCTGAAAGTCTACTCAATCACGAATTAAAACCAATCGTGTATTCTAACTACCATACAAAAAAGGAAGAATATAAAATTAAAACATTAGAAGGGAGTATCATCATAGAAAATACAACGATAAATAAGTTAACCCCATGGTTGGATGTTTGGTATTATTACCGCTACTTGAACCTGTAATCTTATTAATGGAGTGAAGCTTGCATATGTGAGAACTTTTGTACCTGGTACTAGAACTTCATGACCTCATAAACAAACTATATTCATTTTCAAGAGCTCCTTGTACATCATTTCATAGTCAATAAGGAACTATAAATGTCCGGTTTCTTTATTTATTAAGAGGATGGTGACTAAAATAAAAGTGACAGTTACAAAATTATGCAAAATAAAGTGAAACTTTTGAATATGGTATTAGCAACAAAAACAATCCACAATCAGAGTTAGAGACATGCTTGAATACCAACTGCCTACAAGCATTTAGTTTCTATAAATACCAATGTCACAGACTGAATAAAACACATTAACAAAGTTATAAAAAGGTGTTGCAAACAGATGTATTTGGGTATGTCATTTTTAATTGCCTCAGCCTTCAGCAACACTTTTAACTCCAATGAAAACTAATATACTTGTTATGCGATATTATGTAATTACATTTTCTTCTAACCATCTTCATTGTACCAAGGATAAAAGGATCTGAATAAGAGATATCTGTTTAATTCTTGATTTATACTGTTTTCAGTAGGGTCCAACCAACCTTTAGTTAGATAATTTGTCAGTCACATATAGAGTTGATGAGTGGAAAATAGTTGGAAAATATATTTATTTTTTTTTACTTTTAGTGGATCTATTTCTTTTTTATGTCTAAAAATATTCCACTTGTTTGCAGAATTCCAAGTGCTCTTCATGAACAGCTACTTATAGATTATGGAGTGCTACTGATGAGCCATCGCTCACTGTGGCAGGTTGGAGTCAGCTATCTGGATCATTGTGAAACTCAAGGAAGGGAATATCTTGAGCTCTTATTGCCTCAGGTACCCCTCACTAATGATGCTAAAGCATTGTGTATAGTACATACAGCCAAAGACAGAGGGCTTAACCAAGTGGGTTAGTATACCTGTTTATTCCGCAACAGTGTTTAATTTATATATATATATATATCTTCTTCTTGGGTGGAACATAGCTAAGTTGAATTCAGTGTTATAATTACTTTTAGCTTGTGATTTACATAAATGAACTCTTTTTCTCAACTGGATGAGTGTCAGAATATATGCTTGCTTGCGGGGGAGCCAAAATTACTCGTGAAATTTTATCATTCCTGGTACATCTGATTACTCTTTGTGTAGGTTCTCCTTACAAACTATTGTACTATTCCCTCAGTAGTTAGTACAAAATAAAATGAAAACAGTACACTTCACAAAAATTCAGTGTTTACATTCTTTAAAATTGTCTTACATTGTTAGGTAGCAGTAGATTGAATAAGGCACTGAAACTATGCGACCCATAAATTAAGTTAGGCAATGCTCAACCACTCACATGTGGCAAACTTCCATCACATACCTCCAAATATGAATGCAATTCTATGTCAGTTCTGAAACAAAGTTCGCCCTTGAGTGTTCATAAAGTTATAAAGCACAAAATCTTGAAATAGTTCCAAAATTTCTGCTCCTACTGTCTGTTTCTAATATCAAAACATTCCTTATAATTTCCCCTATCTTTTGATGTATATGACTCTATTGGGCTCTTTGTACTTAAAGAGTAATTTGTGTAAAGCCTTATTTCCGCCATTATGGTGCAATCATTGCCAATATTGTATAATTTATTTCTCCTGAACCCTTGCTCTGATGAAGCTGAAATAAACGCTATTTTCCTTAGAAAAATTTCCCTTATCTTGTAGTATTTTTCTTTGATCCCTAAAGTATTTAATTCATTTTTCTATTGTTGACCCTGCACTGCTGATTTTTCTACCCTGCTTTACATGCTTTACATTGCAAAAGAAAACATATTCCTGCTCATTGGATTTTCTCTTTAACATGAACCTAGTCTCAAGCCTGTATCTCTATTATTTCCGCAAATGGCAAAATCTGTCGACACCTACTCTTTCCTAAAAAAAAAAAAAAAAACCTATTTCTATTTTTCCATATAAGGTGCATCTTTTTATTCTGAATCTAATGGCCTATGAATATTTCTGGTATCTTGAGAACTATGCTCTGTATCTTTAAAAAAAAAAATAGCCTGGTCTCACCACATTGTGCAATATTCTAAATTTTGCTTCAATTTTCTTAATATATTTTTGCAGCTATACATTTTATGACTTAAATTAATCCTTATTTTTTACTCTGGAAATAAATGTAGCCTGGGGGGTGCTAAAAAGATAGTTTTGACTTTCGAATATTTACAATTATGTCTGGGCTTGACCTCCTAAAATACTCTCTAATCAAGCAAATGCTTCTAAAAGTGATTTGATATGTGGCTGGTATATAGTAAGGTTCCTTTTAAACTGTTTTAGAGGATATATTGAAGATAAAATAGATATATTACAAGTGGTAAGTCATTTATTTTGAGTGATAACTGTGTAATATAAAGCATATCAAAAAATATACAGGTTAAAATAAAACACTTCAGATTTTTTGTAAATTATGTAATGTTGGAACATGAAACTTCAGTTACAAGTTTCATTTTTCTCCTGTAACATAACTACAAATTTGCTGGAAGAAAGGGTATTTATGAAGAGAACAGAATGCTTGTTAATAATGGTTGTTTCATTTAACAGAGATCCAGTTATACTCTGATTTACTCTATTGTATTATTGCAATGCATGTGAAGAAATATAGAAATTGAAGTGACATGTTAGTTTTACAGAATTTTTTAGTTAGGCCTTGAAAGAAATCTCTGAATTTTATTTCTGTTTCTTGATCATACTACATCCATTAATCATATTTTTCTCTATTGCTTTCATTTCAAACACTACAGGATTGATGGGAAACAAAAGGAGCTGGTAAGAAAGTTTGTGTAAGAAAAAAGACAGGAATAATTGCTTACATCAGATAGCAGGAAATTGTGGAAACAAATGTATTTGAATTGAGTTGGTGGGAACTGGCCTCATGTACATACTGGGGATAAGGCAACCTCTGGGTTGCATTTTAAGATAATGCCCATAGATCCTCCCTAATCTTCTTTTTTCTCTCTCCTGTCCCTCCTATCCCCACCATCTCTTTCCAGCATGAACAACGCTCACCAGAAATGATGTCTAATTTATTGTTTAATATTTTTCCCAGTTTGTGTTCATTTTTTTTTCATTTAAAATTACTGTACAATATTTGTTGCTGATTCCTTCTGTGCATCTGTGATGCATTTTTGTGAGATAGCTTTCAATTTTTCAACTCTAGGGTTTATCCTTTTTAACCTCTTACCCTCTCTCCATACTCCTCCCCTTCAGCTTGAATTTATCGCCACCCCATTTTTTTTTCATTTTTTTTTTAACTGCTTTACGTCTCTCAACAGCGAGGTCTTTAGAGACGGGAAAGGATGGGGGGAAGGAATTCGGCCATGGCCTTTTTAAGGAAGCATCCCGGCATTTGCCTGGAGTGATTTGGGAAACCATGGAAAACCCAAATCTGGATGCCCGGACGGGGATTCGAACCGCCGTCCTCCCGAATGCGAGGCCAGAACGCTATCCGTTACACCACCACGCTCGGTACCCCATTTTCAATTTCCGAACATGCCACTCTTCATCATCTGATTACATCTTTCCAACTTCTGATAAAGGGACTGAAATCCGAAAATTCCAAGGTTTAGTGCATTTATATCTCTGTCCATATTTCAATGTCATCCAGCCTTTGACTGTGGTAAGTGAGTAAGTGGTAGTTACTCTCCTGTCCTAATGTTTATTTGCCCCACCATCAAGAGTCTATTGTTTCCTAAAAATTTGTTTTGCCATGCTGGCATTCCTTTCTATTGTTACTTTATAGACTACCTATGTGTTCTCTTATATTGCCTTTTTTATATATTTTGTGTTGTCCTAGTTTGTGTTGAGTTCTCTCCTGACAACATTTTTTCCAGCTTGTGCAACACTTAAACATTTCCACTCACTTAACCCCATCAGTTGTTGATCCATGCATACTAGGATTGTGGGAATTGGCGTTGTCTGTCAGTGTAAACTGTTTGTCTGTGGTGATTTGTTCTGATGGAGGGTTGGTGATGCCTATATAAGAAGCTATACAGTGAAGGCAGGTGAATTGGTAAATGAGATCTGTAACTGTGCAGATAGAATGAGAGGCCACATTATTTATTGAATTGACTGGACTACATGAGATATCTATCACACACACACAAAAAAAACACACAGCTAGTTGTTTCCATTTGTTAACTTAGTATGATTATTATTGCTATTATACTCAATATTTTCTATTCTGATTGAAACAGAACGTGCTGATTTACTTATATAAATAAGGAAAGAGGAACCTGTGCTTATCACTGGTTGCAACAGGCAGGATAAAACAGAATCAAATACACTCCACAGAACTATTTCAAAAGTTTTCAGCTTAAGCACTTTCACCACCAGTATAAGTACATAGGGTTGAGCTTAAAGAGCAACTGGGGACCCATTGCTTAGTAGCAGTTGGCTGTGTAAAAAGTGGAAGAGGCGACCACTTCCAACCACTAACTTGGTTTGATTATTACACAGGAAAAATATCCAAGTAATGATCAAAATGCGGTATTAGTTATGGTTATCAAGAAAACTCAGAAGAGTACCCTCTCTGTCTGTACAGATTATAAAAATATAATGCGTGCATCTGAGTCACAAAAGGGATTTTAGAGGAATATTCTATAGAAACCAGTGTCAGTATGACCAAGGAGATGTTAGAGTATGACTAAGCCATTTAAATACTCATGGCAATGCTGCAAATTTGATGATAAACATATTATTTGTAAGAATGGTAGTTACTTTTAAGGAATAGGTGTGCTAGGGGATTAAGAAAAGCTCTGCAGAATTTTAAAAGTACGATGGGTAGCCAAAGTAACTAATGAAAAAGTACTTAACAGATTAAAAGAATCAAGAATTACGAATGACAACAAAAACAAGAAAAACTGCTTATTTGGGTCATATCTTGAGGAACCCAAAGTACCAACTCTTACAGCTTGTTGCCAACTTTGTATTTGCATACATTCCCCCTCGTCTTGGCCAGGAAATGGCAGTGGAGCAACTTTCTGCCAGATGGATGCCCAGACTGTTAATGGCTAACTCCAAGGAGAAATGAATGGGGGTTGTCTAAAGACTACCCCCATTCATTGATCCCATTTATCGATCATTGACAGCAAGAAGGTAATGAAGATGCTCCATCACCATTTCATGCATTAGGAACTGAGGCACTATTGGAATGTCTTCGTGTTATTCAGAAATTGTGACTCTCCTTTTTTCCAGAATTTTTGCATTCACTTCACTCGACAGATCAGCCATCACCAATGAACAGTTGTCCTACATTTCTTAAATAACCAACACCAGCTCCTTACATTTCACTAATTCATGACATTTTCTCCATACAGTTCGACAATGGGTCTATAAATTTGTGATGCACTACCATTTTTTGCATCTAAAAATCTTGTCACCAAACATACTTCATAGCAAGCAGGTTTTTTTATTCTAACATTAGTTTTAAACTGGCAACACAATATGACAAATATTTCAATAAAAATTAAAGACATAAAAAGAGATATAAATAAAGATATTTAATAAAATTCTATCCATTTTTTAACAATCATTCTGTTCTTTCCTTATGGATGTGCCTCATAGTAAAAGTTTTGTATCTCTTAATTCAAAATTTGGAATGTACAATAACTTTTCTTTGTGTCAATTTATGGTTCTTGTTTTCTCCATCAGTGTCTTCAGTGAGTAAAGTGATGGCACAGAGATGGTTCCGGCTGGGCAGACTAGGCTCTGCCCTCACTTGGGCCCTGCGATCCCAAGATTCAAAAACATCTTCATATCTGGCTGATCAGTATCTGCAGCAGTATTGTGCTAGGGGCTCTTTCTCATGTTCTGACTTGCTTGAGAGCCTGGGTTCAGGCATGCTGCTCAGTGATCGTCTTACATTCCTAGGTTAGTTGCTTTATATCTATTGTATTGTATTTTCACACACTGAGTTATCTGTTCTTAAAGGCAAAAGAGAAAGTTTGAGAAGGAATGGAAATTAAGTATGATGCTATGACTCCAAACTTCCAACAGTGTAGTGCATTGGTATCATTACTGTTCATTTCTCTACTGAATGATTCTGTAGATCTACAGTCAGAGGTTAGGCTATTTGCAGATGACATAATGCTTTATGATTGGATTACATCGAAATGCAAATGGATTTAACCAAGATATCTAATAGAGAATATGCATGTATTATTTGTATATTTTAAATTAATTATTTATAGTTTTATATAACTGCAAGAATATAATATTGATGAAAATAGTAAAATTTAACATAAAAAAACTTAAAACTACAATCCAGTTACGACAATTTAAATGCCACCAATTTGGCCCACTGCACTGTGATGTCATTGTACACGACAACATTGACGTATTGTATATTGTGGAGTGTTACATCTCAAAAGTTTTATGTCCTGCAAGATATGAATGTAAGAAAAAGTGTAAAGAATCTTCAGTTAGTTTATATCGTCATGAAAATCATTTTAATGTAAGTACATAATGTTAAATTTGTTGTAATACATAACAAAATGTTATTTATTCAAACTCTAATCATAAATTAGTTTACAAAAGTTTGATAGGTATATTTTTCAAATCATTTCTTGTTTAAGCTTAATCCAAAGCAACTACAAACCTTTTCAAAGCCCACAAAGAAGACCTTCAGACATTAAAAAAAAGGATTTCAACTCCTGAATATATGTTGAGAAGTATATGTCTACCTAACCTCATGATTTTAAGAGGCCACATCATTTAATGATTGAACTGGTTGATAATGATAGTCTGTGGTACAGTTGTTTCTTTAAATGCACCAACCCAAAAAAAAATCCAAACTTCTTTTAATTACAAAATTTGGCTATATTATCTAGAGTCAGCATGGGGTAGTCTGTAAGGTGTCTGCTCCCTAATTTTCTGACCCAGGTTTAAATCCCCACACCGAACATGGTGGGTGAACGGTTAACATTCTGGCCTCACATTCAGGAGGATGCCATTTTGAATTCCCGTCCCAGCATCCAGATTTGGGTTTTCCATGGTTTCTCCAAATCACTCCATGCAAATACCGGGATCCTTACTTCAAAAAGACCATGGCCAAATTCCTTCCTATTCTCTGTTCTCAGTCCCATCCTGCCTCTAATGACCTTGATGTTGACGAGATGTAAAGCCATAAGTAAAAAAATTACATCCCTGCAGTATCAGTTTTTTATTTTATTTCAGCTTTAAAACATATCACATTAATTCTGATAGATACAAGAAATGCTATTTCGGACAATATATTAACAATGATTTCCTAATGTGCCTTGCCAATAGCCATTGAAATTTGGTTAGGGGGCGAATCTATTTTCGTCATTTACATTATTTTATTTTCAACCATTTACACTCCACCATTTCAGGGAATTAAAAATATCAATTGTAGAAAAAAGAAAAAATTGATAATCTTCTGAATGTTACATATTTCATTTAATATACTTCTTGATGACGTACAAGTTTAGAAATGACGAAAATGAAATAAAGGGGGAAAAAATAATACATCCTTAAATTGAAAACGTACTAAAAAAATAAAGTGAACAAGTAGTGTAAGAAAGGAGATTTTCCTGGTGTATCTTTGCATTGAAGTCTTACGGGTGTACTGCCGGATTATGTTTTCACAACACAATCCAGTGGTACACCAGTGAAAACTTCATTTCTAAAAAATGATTTTCTGGAAACAATTATGCCATATTGTTGGTAATGCGATTTTTTTTTATTTTTATTTATTTATTTATTTTTTTTTTTTAAATATATAGGAGCTATATTTTGTAAGAAACATTTGTCCTATCAAGGATTTGTAAGAAATATTTGTTTATCTCAATCAGCTTCCACAAAATATCCAAAAATCGTACTAGAATCTTCTTTTAATTATAAATTTTTTTACAGACTGATTCATGAAACATTAAACTTTAATAATGTTTCCACTTCATTTTACCTTAAAGTCAACAATTTATTCTGCTATTTTTCACAACCTGCCATAATCAAATATTTTCGGTTCTAACCTGCCTCCATTGTTTCAAAGATGTTCCTCCTCTCTTCCTTTTTGACTTATCTTGCCAATCTAATAACTTAATAAGATGTCGTGTTAAAAACTACAGTAACATATTTCATGGGAGTCAAGCCCGTTGCCTCACAATTTGAATTATATTCATATTTCCCATTGTCAGCAATTTCATTGTCAGTTACTCTGGCATTGCTTTTGATTTGCATTATGTGTATCTAATATGTAACTAATGCACTAAAAACATAAAAGAAATTAATAATTCAAATATCTAACATTAATTACTTTGAAGCTTTCACTCCTTCAACAGCAGCAACTGTAAAATCTGGATTTGATGCAAAATACGTTGTCATCATGAAAACATAATTTTTGAGAGATTATTTTACAAAACCACTTACATTCATTATTTATTGTATGAGTATTCTCTTAAGAATGTGATATTTCACTAATTATGCTTCTAAATTAAAACTTAAACACAATCACAGAATTATAAAAAAAAAACACCCCGTAACTTTTCCTTCATTTACAATATGAACGTGTACTTAATTATTGTATGTACAAGTGTGAGTCAAATGAAAACCTTAAATTTGTAATAAAAAATCGAAATTTTGTGCCGTTATCCTGTAAGTTGGTAAGCGTGCCACAAGCAGTGTGCAGATTGGCCTGTAGGTGGCAGCATAGTGCAGATGCACAAATACCGTCGCAGTATCAGTATAAAGATGGCTGCCCCACATGAGACTTGCACTAGGGAAGCACAGCGTTCTATTATTTGATTTTTGAATAGTGAAGGTGTGAAACTTATTGAAATTCATCGAAGAATGAAGGTTCAGTACGGTGATTCATGTTTGTCACAGCAGCAAGTCTACGAATGGAGTAGGAAGTTCGCAAATGGTGTGACTTCAGTGGAAGATGCTCCTTGTCCAGGTCAGGCACAACAAGTTGTGACTCCACAGAACGTTGCAGCAGTTGAAGCCATAGTGATTTAAAACCGACGAGTGACACTGAATGACATTGCAGCATGTTTAAAGATTAGTCATGGTTCATCACACCACATTGTGCATGATGTGCTCCAGTTTCACAAAGTGTCTGTAAGATGGGTGCCACGGCATCTGACTCCTGAAATGAGAGAACGACGTGTTGATGCTTGTGAAGAACTTCTTTGGCGTTTTGAACGAGAAGGTGATAGTTTCCTTGCAAGAATCTTTACTGAGGACGAAACTTGGGTTCACTTCCACCTACCGGAAACGAAGAGAGCGAGCAAGGAATGGCGCCATTCCTCATCACCAAAACCAAAGAAGTTTCGAACAGAACTATCAGCAGGGAAGATTATGCTGACTCTCTTTTGGGACGAAAAGGGCATCATTTTGGAGCATTACATGCCTAGAGGGACCACTGTCACCAGTGCATCATACACAGATCTCCTAAAAAATCATCTTCGGCCTGCAATCAAATCAGAGTGATGTGGATTCCTGTCATCAGGTGTGCTTTTGCAACATGACAATACAAGGCCCGTGTATGGACGGAAAAGTGAAAACGAAGTCGCAGGCAAGAGTTGCCTTATACCTAGCACAATAATAGGAAGCTCAGTACCTTGTTCAGTTGTGGTGAGTGGTGAACATCCACCACCTTCTCTTCCTCTATCTATTCCACATGACTTTTTTTCTTTTTGATGCTCATTCCAATAATGGTTATATGTACTAAGCAAATAGCCTGAGTTAGTTTTCTTTGTACATCGTTTCTGCCTGGTACTTATTTAATGTTTTCCAGTCATTGCCAGAAGATTATGGTCATTTCTTTAGTTACACGGTCGCCTTTTCTTTTTTAAATACACAATAGAAATTATTTGATTGATGAAAGATTTGTAAGTATTTCTTTGTATTTATCATAACTTTAATTCAGTAAATTAATTATTTTACAATGTTCTGACAACACCAGCCAAAAGTACACATATAACATTTACAGCAGTGTTCCTTCTGTGGTTACATGGTTCGTAAATGGAATTTGCAATGATTGAGTTCAATATCACGACTCAGCCATCAACCAATGCAACAAACAAAACCATAACTCAAAATAACTTCAGGGAATCTATAAAGTTATGATTGCATAATATAGAGCAACTTATTAATATGTTATCACCACAAGCCACTTTAACTTTGTCATCCATTTTCAACAGACAACAGTCAGTAAATGAAAATTCACAAACAGCAACTTATTATTGTGACGATGATGGCCATTTTTTTAAACCCCCATCATGTGCAATTGTGAAGAGGAGCCATCACAATTGTGTAGACAGTAATCCATGATTGCAACGATAATGGTCACTTTTTTAATCATCCATCATGGGCGATTGTGTAGAGGAGCCTTGAAGTAGTGCTGGAGGAAAATGACACCATGCATCCTGCAGGGCTGTCCATAAGTACGTAAGAGTATTGGGGGGAGGGGGGGGGTGAAGATCTCTTCTGAACAGCACGTTGTAAGGCATCACAGATATGCTCAATAATGTTCACGTCTGGGGAGTTTGGTGAACAGGTGTTCAAACTCAGAAGAGTGTTCCTGGAGCCATTCTGTAGCAATTCTGGACGTGTCGGGTGTTGCATTGTCTTGCTGTAAGTGTCCAAGTTTGTTGGAATGCACAGGACATATATGGATGCAGGTGATCAGCCAGGATGCGAACGTACTTGTCACCTTTCAGAGTCGTAACTACACATATCAGGGGTGCCATGTCACTCCAACTGCGCATGCCTCACACCATTATAGAGCCTCCACCAGCTTGAACAGTCCCCTGCTGACATGCAGGTTCCATGAATTCATGAAGTTGTCTCCATACCCATACACGTCCATCCGCTCAATACGATTGGAAACGAGACTCGTCAGACCAGGCAACGTGTTTCCAATCATCAACAGTCCAATGTTGGTTTGATGGGCCCAAGCGAGGTGTAAAGCTTTGTGTTGTGCACTCAGCAAGGGTACATGAGTGGACCTTCGATATTGCTCACACACTGACACTTGTTGCTGGCCCAACATTGAAATCTGTAGTTTTTTTTTTTTTTTTTTTTGCGGAAGGGCTGCACTTCTGTAACTTTGAATGATTCTCTTCAGTCGTCGTTTGTCCTGTTCTTGCAGGGTCTTCTTCTGTCCGCAGCGATGTTGGAGATTTGATGTTTTACTGAATTCCCGATATTCATGGTGCACTCGTGAAATGGTCATACGGAAAAATCCCCACCTCATCGCCACCTCAGAGATGCTGGGTCCCATCTCTCGTGTGCCGACTATAACTCCACGTTCAAACTCACTTAAATCATGGTAACCTGCTATTGTAGCAGCAGTAACCAATCTTAACGCCTGTGCAAGAACACCTGTTGTCTTGTCTAGGGATTACCGACTGCAGCACCGTACTCTAAGTGTTTACATATCTCTGTGTTTGCATACACATGCTTATTCCAGTTTGTTTGGCTTTTTGGTGTACAAGTGTTGTACATTAGTACAGTATGTACTTACTGTACTGTAAATAAGTCATTGCTTGCTGAACATCTTGGTCAAAGTAAGCTGTTTGACTATTCATCCGTTTTTGCCCCGGCTTGGAAAATTCCTAGATCCACCACTGGGAAGGACAATAGCGCATAGGCAGAATCATTATTTTGCTAATCGTAGTACGTTTCCATCTTAATTTTAAAAAATCATTTCGGATAGTTGGAGTTCAGATTATTGGAGTACTGTAATACTCTTGAATGAAGTAACAGGATTCTATAAATAGCCTGAGATATGACAAAAAGACTAATCTGCCAGACAGAAATATTCAAGTTATTGTCTTCTATCTCTTAAGCATTTCTGTCATCGACTGTGTTTATGTACAAAAAGGAAGTATCAAATAATGAAGTTGTGCTCATTGGTTATGAACCAGGTCATCATTCCTAATGTATGAGGGATGATCACAATTAAATTAAATTAGATTTGGTGAGTTCTGAATAACAGGAAAAACAAGATGCTCCACATATCTGTTGCCAAGCTTTATCTCTTGTCATTTTTCCAGTATCAGGTTTAATTTTCTCATTGGGTAACAATACCATCCCTGTAATACACTTTTGGTCCAATACATCTTATACTATGATTCCAAAAAACTATCAGATCAATTTGTATTTTTTTTCTCTGGTTGGAAAACCATTTTACTTCCATTAAAAGATAGCAAACTTTGTGGTGTAATGATGGACCAAGCTGTTAACCAGAACAAAGGCTTAATTAACTTATTTTGGGTATAATGCAAGATCTAATATTTCTGACCATTATTCTTAATGAAAATAGTGTACAAGGATGTTATGAAAATTTCTCAGCCTCAACAATAAATAATTCTGTTAATTATTATGTGTTTTAGTGAATTTAGAGAGTATTTTAAGATACTTAAGTTTTAAAGGAAGGTTCTCATTAAATTTTCATGAAATTTAGGTTTGATCCTTTTTCATTAACATCAATCACCACCTGCTGCTGAGGGTCACAATTTCAGGAAGTGTTCCATGAGGACCTTACAATAGGGGATATTAGTGTACAAGGAAGTACTGTCTGGTAGAGGAGCGAGGCTGTAGAAAGATATTAAAGGTGTGAGGTATCTTTTCTGAATGAAGGAAAGTTTTGTACAAAAGGTTGGAGGAGCTGATCCACAAGAACTGAAATCCATTCAGTGAGCAATGTAAATGTCACAGCCATACGTTCCCCAGTCTTGAGGATTTTGGGATCCAGATACAATGTGGTAGTACAAGGATTTGTGGAGTAAGGAGGGACAAAGATTTGGGTAAAAGGCCCTGTAAGGAGCCTTGGAGTCCAAAGAAAGTGCATATTTCTCAGCAGATTGAAGATGTAGGATATATAGTTCGTGGACATTACGTACTGGTATCAGACACCTGTCTCAAAACCTCAGCCTCTTAGTCACGTTAGGAGGAGATAGTGTTAAGGAAGGAGAGGTGGCTCTAGTTGAGATGGATCATATTGATTGTTACTACCTCCATGGTGACAAAGAGGTACCACCATTGAAGAGAACAGCAGAGTGAGTCCTGTAACAATGTGGCGTGGATATACATCATAATATATGCTGCAAAGTGAAAAGAATTAAAATTAGGATATCCTAATTTCCCACTGCCCCTACTATTGGCATTGCCACCAATCCCCCCCCCCCCCAAGAAAAAAAAATATGCTCACACACATTTCAGTAGGCCACCCAAACTTGGTGAAAGTGGTGGTGGGATGGTATAAGTTGCACATCTTGCAGCAGGGACTGTTGCATGGGAATGAACCTTTGGGCTGACAGTTGGGATGAGGAAGACCATGTTTGTGGGCTAGGTGTTCATTGAGGTTAGGATGCCTGCTGAAACAAATCCTGGGAGGGGCTGGGAGGATTTTGGAAAGGATGGATCTCATTTGTGGGCAGGTTTGCATGAAATCATATCGCTGCCATAGAATTATGTTAATGGATTCAAGGCCTGGATGGTATTGTGTGTCCAGGACAGGGTTGTGGTTGGTTTTTGCAGATGTGGGTTGATTGATGAGCTGAGTAGGTTGTAATGTTGCCTTGGAAAGCTGTTTAGCAAAGCCGGAGGGTAGTTGTGAGATATCAATACTTGTGAAATATTGTCTGAATGATACATGAGGGACCGTTGGTTGGAGCATATACGACTACCACGAATGCCAAGACTGTAGGGGAAGGAACATTTGATATGGTATGGGTGGCAACTGTCAAAATGGAGTTGCTGTTGAAGGTTGGTGGGTTTGATGTGGACTCAGGAGTTGAAGGTATTAAGATGGTGCAGGAAATTTAGAAGATATTATCTATGAATCTAAGCCAAGTTTAAGGTTTGAGAGGGACTTCCTGCCAAAATGTCTGTTCCGAATGTCCCATGAACAGGTTCGTGCATGTTTATAACAGTGCCACAGGTTTGGCAATAAATGGTGTCTTCGAAGGAGAAGTAATAGTTGTGGAGAATAAGTTCGGCCAATTTGATGAAGGGGGATGTCATCAGGAGGCTGTTGGGAGGACACTGATCCAGAAAATGTTTCATGGCCCTGAGTCGATGCCAATGTAGAATGATAGTGTACAAGGAAGTTACGTCAATTGTTACCAGTATGAGGTTGAATAGAAGATGTGTGGGTATAGTAGAAAGCCAGAAGAGGAAGTGTTGTGTTTCCTTGATTTATGAGGGGAGCTGACAGACTATAAGTCGTAGGTATTGGTCAACCGAGGCAGAAATGCATTCAGTTAGCGATCTCTAAGCTACAACAATAGGGCATCCTGGATTGCCAGCCTTATGGAATTTGGGAATGAAATAAAAGGTAAGCATGTGGTTTTTGAGGAGTAAGAAGTGAAATGGATTATGGGGGCAAAACCTTGGTAGGGCCCACTAAACTGTACATATTCCTGTATTTTCTTGTTGACAGTAGGTGTCAGATCTTCAGGCAGATGGCAGTAAGTGCTGATATCTGATAACAGAAAAGAGCTTCAGCCACATAGTAACTCTGATTCATGGCTACAGTGGTTGAGGCTTTGTCAGCAGGAAGGTTGATGAGATCTGTGTTAGTAGATAGTTGTTTATGGCACTAGTGTTAGCTGGCCTAAGAGATAACTTATGTTCACCAATGAATTCAAGAGAGTGGGAGAAGACAAACAAGTGGACAGGATATCCACGAACATTTGGGGGGGGGGGGATGGTTCTGGGGAAGATATGGAGGGTCAAGTGTGGATGATAGTTTGAATTTCTGAAATTCCAGGTGGTCCTAAGGCCCTTGTTCATGGCCATGAGTGGCAAAGTGATACTGCCAGTGGAGTGTATGGCAGGGTGATAGAGAGTCACGGATTTGGTTGGCCTGGTCGAATTTAGAGGTAGATGAAAAGTGGAGTCTTTTGGAGAATACGGAGAGCTGGGTTTCAGATAGTTTTGAAGGGGACAGGTTTACAACTGACAGTTCAGGGTTGGTAGTAGGGCCTGGGTGCAGAGAGACAGGTGTAAGGTGTATGTTGAGGAGTTGGTCAATGTACGGTTTTGAGGAAATCAGAGGAGGTTGCCGTTGCGATTGGTGGATTGGTGGACTGTTGGCTGGCAGTGAAGGAACTGCGCCACTGCAAGATAAGACTTCAGCAATTTGGACAACTTGTACAAATGTTTCTGGTTATGCCTACTGCTGGAATTATCTGATCACTGTAAAATCTTCTGTATAAGTAAAATTATGTGTTGGGATGATAACGCGAATATATGAAGGATCTGGAATGTTGGTTTGCCAGATTAGTATAATATTGCAGGACAAGGTGAGTAAGGGCCAAAGACTGTTTGAAGCAGAAGGCATGTAGGGCAAGCTGAGCTTGCGGGAAAACATCCAAATATTGGCAGTTTGATTGTAAACCATTTGGGGGTATGTTGAAGGACAGACATGCTTTTAAGAAAAGAATATGTGATTGAAATTTGGTGAGCTGAAAGGCATTGTATGTGTACAGGTATTAATCCACTGGTGACCAATAAGGGAATGTTAGTGGGGGCATGTTGAGAGCCACAACTGTTTATATTGAATTCAAATTGGGTGCATTCTCTGTAATGAGTTTTGAAATGCAAGATGATTAAACAAGACGGGGGAAAAATTCATTGGGTGAGAAATGTTTAAACTGACTAATTGTGAGTTCAAGGGTACCAATGAGTTTTGAAATGCACGTTGATTAAAATAGGAGTGGTTAACTGGATGGTATGGTAACAAAATATTGAAAGAACGCTGAAAATATAGGTAAAAAATTGAACTGTTTGTGTCCATGTAGTGGGAAATTCATAACCAAAACTGAAAACGTGGTATGTTGATAGCAAAATGTGAAACGGATGGGACATTAAAATATAAACATCTACATCAAAAAAATGCAAGTCTTGGTCTTGTTGTGGCTGTTACACGGTGACATCACACTTTGATGTCGTGCTATGATGTCATACTTTTTGCCTTCATTCCCCAAGTTAATACCATAGATGTTCTAGTTTATGCACGTTATTTAATAACAGTTCTATTTAGCCAACCTTCTGTGAATAATATAACTGTCAGAACACTGAAAGAAAAGTACGTATTCCATTTAAATCAACATAATAATAGTTAGTTCCTTATATTTATTTAATATTCATTTAAAATAAAAGTATTTTTAAAAATATTTGGCAATAGATATGTAAGATAAAAGTTTTAATTTTCGATTAGCGGCAGTTTTGGTTAGATTGTTTTACAACTAAATCTTGACGTTACAGCTGAGGGCATCAGTGATTTAACCTTTTTTAATTATTCAAATTGTTTTTTTTTTAGTGTCCTGTTATTTAAATCATTACTTCATTTGATTGAAAGTAGTTCCACCCTGATTACAATTAAAACTAATGTTATGTGGCATGATGTAAGTTGATAAGATTTATTTTTAATTTCCTTTACTTTTAACTGATGACATATTCCAGCCGCATGTAACTGCATTAGTCACTGAAATGTAATTTCGATCTAAATCACAAATAACAAAAAAGGAAGTTGTAAGAACCCGTGAAGATTTTTGATCAAATTAATATCGCAACTAACGTGTTATACAGTATGTGTAATTAATATGCATGTGATTGAAAGATTGATCCCCCCCCCCCCCGGTGGTAAGTTTAGCAAAATATGTGATTAGGTTGAAATGCAACCTTGACCAGGATGGAAACGGAAAACTTTTTCTACAGCACAAGGCAACAGCAATTACATTAAGCTTTATTTTGTATCTGTTCTATTTAGTTAAGCAATTGCTAAGAAATGAATTGTATAAACACTGAAAGAAAAGTATGTATTTCGTTTAAATTGGCATATTAATTATCAGTTTTGTTTTTCTCAAATAATTATTTGGTTTGAATGAGAGACGTTCCAAAATGTTCACAGTCTATGCAGCCTAAACCACAATTAAAACTAATATCATGTGGCATAATGTAAGTTGTTAATATTTATTTTTTGTATCCTCCAGTTTCACTGGGGTCATTACTTCAGCGGCATGAAGACTGTGTCAGCCATTAAAACATCAATTTTCGTCACAATTAATAAGAAAGATCCGTGAAGATTTTGGATCAAGTTTATATCGCAATGCATGAGATACAGGGCATGTATTAATTCGCAAGTGATTGAAGCTTTGTTTTTATATTGGCAACATTAGTGGAGATTGTGATTAGACTAAAATGCAACCTGGATCAAGTTGACAATTGAAACTTTTTGCTACAGCCCAAGTGACGAGAAGTTACTTTTAGCTTTATTTTATGACATTTCCATTTATTTCAGCAACCGCAAAGATATTAATTGCAAGTTAAACATCACCTCAGGTTGGTGGTAGTTCAATTTAGGTAATAGGGATGGAGGCAAAGTTAAGGTAAAAAAAAGTAAACATAAATAAAAATAATAATGATCAGATAGTATCTTAAGTTGAGACCAAGTGGTTGTCTTGTGCCCAATTTGTAGTGGTAGGCAAAATTCCACCATCTGACTTCAGAGGAGGTGCTGCTGTTAAGTCCTATTTTGCTGTTGGGCATTTTATTTGGTTTTCCTCCACATGTTCACCCTGTATTACATATTTGTAATTATTTTTCACTACTTAGCATCTTTCATTTCAATGTATAAGTCCCATCTTGCAGTGGGACAGTTTATTTGGTTATACCCTGCAAGATCACCCTCCCCTACATGCCTTCCACTAAGTCCCATCTTGCAGTGCAGCAATTTCTTTCTTGCTCACCAATTGTCCACCAATCGAAAATGTAGCCTCCCCTGATTTCCTAATAACTATCCATTGCCCAACTCAACATACTTGAGCCGCCTCCTTCAAAACCTACACCTCGTTCTCTGCACTCAAGTTCTACTCCCAAGTCTAAAATCAGTTATAAACCTGTCCTCTTCACCACTATTTGAATCCCCTGTTCTCTCTAATGGATTCACCTTCTCGCCTACCCCTTTCTATATTTGACCATGCCAATCTAGTCTGTGACTATCATTCTACCATACACTGTACTGGTCATATCACTTTACCACTCATGACTGTGAACAGGGGCCTCAGAACCACCTGGAAACCAGTCTACAGAAATTCAAACTATCATCCACATTTGACCCTTCACTTCTTTCTCAGAACCATCACTTCCAAATGTTTAGGGATTTCCTGTTCACTAGTTTCCTGAAATCCTTGGAGTACACCAGTAATCCCAGCTGTCACCAGTGCCAGGAAACAACTATTTAGAATCCAGATCTCATCATCCTTCCCATTGATAAAAACTGAACCACTGTAGTCAAGAATCGGAGTGACTACGTGGCTGAAGCTCTTACTCAGTTATCAAATACCAGCACTTGCTGGCACCTGCCCAAAGATCTGACACATACTGTCAACAAGAAAATACAGGAATATGTACAGTTTAGTGTGCCCTTCCAATGTCTTACCTCCCAATCAATTTCACTTCCTACTCCTCAAAATCTACGTACATCTACTATTAACCTCCTACCCAAAATCCATGATCTTGGCAATCCAGGATGCTTTATTGTTGCATCTTATCAATCGCCAGCTGAACACATCTCTGTCTTGGTTGATCAATACCTGCAACCTATAGTCAGTCAGCTCCCCTCACAAATCAAGGACACACGACACTTCTGCTTCTGGCTTTCTACTTTACCCACACCTCTTCTTTCCAACACCACAACTCCATATTTATAACAGTTGACATCACGTCCTTGTACATAAACATTCCACACTGGCATGGTCTCACAGCCGTGGAACATTTACTGGATCAGCACCCTCTCAACAGCCATCCTATGATATCCTTCCTCGTCAAAATTGGCCCACCTGATTCTTAACAACTACAACTTCTCCTTCGAAGGCAACATTTATCACCAAACCTGTGGCACTGTCATGGGCACCCACATGACCCTGTCCTATGCTAATGGGACATCTGGAACATTTCTGGAGGAAGTCTGTCTCAAACCCCACATTTGGCTTAGATTAATAGATGATATCTTTATGATTTGGATGCATGATGAAAACAACCTTCTAAATTTCCTGAACCATCTTAATACCTTTAACACGATGAAATGGACCTACTACCACATCCAGGGCACATTCTTGGATGTGGATCTGTCCCTCTCCAATGGATAACTTCTACTCCTCACTCCACATCGAACCCACCAACCTTGAACATTAACTCCATTTTGACAGTTGCCACCCATACCATACCAAATGTTTCCTCCCCTACATCTTGGCATTCGGGGTAGTCGTATATGGTCCAACCAACAGTCCCTCATTTGTTATTCAGACAACATTTCTCAAGCATTGATATCTCGCAACTACCCTCTGGCTTTTGTTAACAAATAGCTTTCACAGGCAACATTACAACCTACTCAGCCCCGACCCACAAAAACCAACCACAACCCTGTCTTGGTCACAAAATACTCTCCAGGCCTCAAATCCAATAACAGAATCCTCCGGTAAGATTGTGGTTTCCTGCAAACCTGTTCAGAAATGGGATCTATTCTTCCCAAATTCCACCCAGCCCCTACCAGGACTTATTTCAGCAGGCATCATAAACTAAGCAAACTCTTAGTCTACAAGCATAGTCTTCCTTATCCCAACTATCAGCTCCAAGGTTCTTACCTATGCCAGAGACCCCACTGCCAGATGTGTAACATACACCATCTCACCACCACTTTCACCAACTCTGTCACTGAGGAAAGCTTTCCGAACATAGGAAACATCACCTGCGAAACCTCCCATGTAATGTGCCATTTAACAAGCAATGCCTGGTTTCATATATAGGTTTGACTACAAATCCATTTTGCATATGAATAAATGGCCACCGACAGTATTGATACAGAACCCAAAGCACCCTGTAGCTGTCCATCCCATCACCCATGACACAAATAATTTTAATTCTTATTTCATGGTCCTGGATATAAGAGTCTTCCCTAATAGCAGCAGCTCCTCTAAACTAAAAAGGTGGGAACTTGCCTACTAGTACAAATTGGGCATAAGGCATCCACCTGGTCTCAGCTTAAATTTCGAAGACAAGAAACCTGAGGTGATGATTAACTTCATAGAGTCCTTGGTTTAATTTTTTATGTATATCTTGTTTACAGTGCAGTGCACTGGGGCCCCCAAGCATCAAGCATACCTCTGGGGAGCCCAAAGCGCACCTCTTTCACCTTTTTTTATTTATTTTTTTATTTTTTTTATTTTTTTTTTTATTTTTGCTCTACAGTCGTCTATGGGGGCCCCTGAGACACAGGAAGCCCCCTCACTCCCTCATCTCAGGGGACCCTTACCAGCAACACAAAGCACCGGGGGCCCTTGTTGACCGAGCTACGCGACTGGTTGGTCTCCCACAACACCCATCCCCAGGAATTTTCTCCAGTTGACAAAGGGCTAGACCCCAAAATCACTATATCATGTGTTTTTTGTCTTTTCGATGTTTTCACGCCCCACATCCCTCATCTAAATGTACACGAATTACAAATGAGGTAGGAAAATGAGGCACTACTTCCCCTTAGAAAATGGATGTGGGGTGCAAACACACAGAAAACTATGAGTACGTTTTTGCTCTAAATGTCCTCCTAGTTCTTGAAATGGACTTTAATTGGAAGCCACATAGTTAATAAATGAATGAAACGTGTTTAAGAATGATGGATAGAAATTGATGTCAATGGAAATTCAGTTCTACCATATCAGTATACACTGTTCTATTGTGGTTATTTCCCTTTGCAGAGAGCATATTTGGATTTTGGAACAATCGTCACAGCAATGTTTAAATGTGCTGCAAGGTGCTGATTTTTACTTTTTAATTAATATATGTAGTGTCCAATATTTAAGTATCCCAATTTTCTGAAAGTAAACTATACAATCTTAGAAAATGATACAGTACATGGAAAATATCAAGAAACTTGTTCTTCACTATTTAATTTCTCAGTTACTTCATTCTTCAATAATGCCAGTACCTTGGCAATTTTAAGGTTATGATGCAATTCGTCCCTGTTCCGATTGTACAATATTTCTGGCATTTAGCCAGCAGTGGTCAAACTGGCAGCGATAAACTGAGCAAACTTAGAATTTGTATAGCACTAATGTGAACACACAGAGAGGATGGATGTCCCCAACCTTTCACTCAAAGTGGTATCAAATAATCTGGCAGGCTGTTCCATGGTCACAAGAAAAATTGCCCATTTGGACACAGGTTATTCCCATCTATCCATACAGTACCATATGCTGCAGTTAAATTTACACGATGTAAATTGTTAGTTCATCCATGCTGCTTTTTTACAAAGCATACAGGTATTATTTCATCTATTCTATTCCGTATGCAATTGAGGCTGTCTCTGGTGCTTTGTAGGTTACAGTAAGCAGACATAATCATCAATAACGTTCTACATTGGAACCATTCTTGGCAAAATGTCAGTGACTTTAATTCATCTACAGATTTTTTGGAGATGGGCAGATTCAAGGATCTTGTTGAAAACCTCAATTTACCATTTATTGGCTTTCAGAAAATGAACAGCAGATTCCATACTAAAGATACCTCATTTTCTCTTTATATAATTTCAGTTTGTGACTCTGATGCATTCCTTTGTTATATTTATTAGTTTTATTGCAATGTTCATATTTTTCAATGTTACATCGTAAATTATCAATTTTGTAGCATTATTAGCTTCCAGATTTCGGAGTATCCAGGCTATATGATCCAAGAGAGTGAAGTTAGTGCTCTGAACATTGTCCTGTCCACCCCTCCTCTCCCCCCACCAACCCCCCCCCCTTTTATGCATTCAGTTCATAAAACAGCTGTTTTGTGATATCATTGTCATGATTGTTCTGATATTTCTTATATAGCTCCTCTAATTGTCCATTTCAATATGTATTGGTTATGGTATCCTCTTGTGATCTGATATTTAAGCTGAGATTGTAATTTTAACAAAACATTCACATGTTTTGAGTATGGACAGTAATCAGAGTTGGAAGAAAAGGCTTTCCAGTTAGATTTTTCTTAAAATTCTGAAATAACTGGGGAAGGAGTCTGCCATACATATTTATACTCCAAACTACCTGGAGCCCACGACTTCATTTGTATTTGTCAAGAATTTCGAACACACAGGTCGAAATATGAAAATGCTCTAGGTCAACCACTTTCAACCATCATATCTTCCACATCCCCATAGTTAGTGACATACAACCACCATAGTGCAAGATGGGAGACTCGAGGCTACTAATATACACAAACTTCAGTGGTCTGCACTGGTTAGTTGTGGCTGCAAAGTGAAACATAGGGACACACACATCTATTTTTATATATGTACCAGCTGATCCGGCAATGCTTTGCTATTGCTAGACTTGAGTTAGATTAAATTAGTACATTTGAATGTTTGTATTTAGTAAAGATTAAGATATTTACATACAGTGCCTTGAAAAGAACTAAATTGTTTGGTTTTATAACATGTTTACTCAAGTGCTTTAGGATACACAATATTTTTTGTTTTTCCGTCAGGTGCATACACAAATAAATCAGATGGTTTCCCAACGCATGAGTAAGCCACATACAGTTGTCCATGAGAGAAACATGAATTTTCAAATTTAGTCCACACACTTGTAATGAATTGTCCCTGAGCCTTGTTTACAGGTCATTGCAAATGCGAGTCACACCGGAAATTGCAAGAGTTTAAACTCGAACAGCATTTCTGTTGTAATCATTGGGATGCATGGCAACAGTACATCTTCTCCTTTAAATTTTCCTTTTATAATTGTAGCTTCAATGATATTATTCATCAACATTTTTACTGAAAGTCTGGTACCGTTGCAAAGTTGTGGTCAATTAATGTTTCGGAGAAGAATTATAGGCACTCCAATTTTTAATATCAACACTTGTGGCAGTACACCAGGCAAATCAATTGAATTCAAGAATTTGGTAGGGTAGTTTACAACTTTGTTTTGATTCATAAAAGTATTGATGGACTTGTAAGTTGTCATCTCACCTGGTATTTTGTTTTTAATGCTCTAAATGATGGCATTAACATCACTGTTTTTAGTTGCCAGTATAGCACTGTTCACTCAGCCACTGGTGACTTCTGTAGTTATGTGTAATACTTTTGGAAAACTTTGAGAATTAATTCGTCTATGGTTGCTGTGATTCTACAAAAGTTTGTTGGAAACTTGATACATTGTGTGAATTTATCAACTGCTGTTTTCCCGTTACCAATTCCCAACAATTGTTTGGCGTGTATGATTTTGTACTTGAACACGCATATTGTTTTTCAAAATCAATTTCTGCATGTGTCTCCATAAGACCGACGATTTGAGACATGCATTAAGTTGATCAGCGGGTGTTGAGCGTGGTATAACGGGTAGAGTTTGTTGAAAATCACCAGACAATAAAATCACTGTGCCACCAAAGAGTTGTTCATACCGTCTCAAATCTTTAAGTATATGATGAAGTGCTTCTAATGCTTTTTTCTTTTTGGGCCATAGTACATTCCATATAATGAGTTGACATGATTGGAGTACTTTACCCATTCCAGAATTTTTGCTGATATTGCATTGTATCAGTGATATGGATATTCAAAGGCAACTGAATGCGCCATTAGCCAATACATCCTTAGAACATGTCAAGCGTGTATTGAAGCCGATGGCCAACATTTCCAGCACGGACTATAAGGCTAAGAAATCGACCCACGCAAGAGGCATTCCCAAACACGGGCGCTGCGCCAGGCGACTATTGCATTCACACAGACGCAGTCATAAATGAAATGCCCTGTATGTTTATGCAGTTACTTCCTAAACAGAATATTATGTTTTATCTTGCAACGCAGTTACATTATAGCAGAGATCATGAGAAATTAAAGTTTACTTTCATTAGGGACATGTTACTGAAAAGTACTTGTAGTACCACATTTTTTGAGCCGAAATGTTTTTCCACATTTTTTAAGAATAAAATGTTACAAAATTAATGGCAATTAATTTCATATCGGTTGCATATGTATTAAACTGTGTAATAATTTCTAATATCTCTGCTCGCCACTATTTGGCTGCAAGAATATCACTGTTGAATTGTGATTTATAAATTGAGTTGAAGATTTAAATCTATATGTAAGGCTAAACTTAAATCTCATTTTATAGCTAACATGTTTATCAAATACTAAGAGTATCATCTGCGATGGTAGTAGGAATTTATTCTGGAACAGCATGTAAGAATCATTTTTAATTGTATCTTTCGTGATATGAGTACCTTACTCTCGTTGGATTATAAGAGTATTGGTTAGGATTTTATTTAAATGACGGAGACTATAATTTCGAAAACGGATAACTGTTATTTATTAGACTGATACATTGCGCGATTACATACATATCTCTGAGTTTTTATTAAACTTCATTGTTTCTTATCGTCTGCCACAAAATTGTTAAGTTAGCTTTAACCTAGTTCTTATAACAGATAAAATAGCGTAAACATTGAATACCCTTATCTTAGATGAATTTTTGCATCTAGTTGTCGTAAATAATCAAAAAACAACATGAAGCAACGATTGTAATATGGTGGCTGTTGATTCGTGAGTGACGGTGCTAATGTATATAGTCGACATGCGCAGACTCCAGAAAACGCATTTTATATAAAAGAATTGCCTCAAATTAGGGGGTTGGAATAAAGGGAGAGGGTAGTTGGTTTTTAAACCAAATGTAGATAGTATTTTTCTCTGTATTTTAAATTATAGGTATGCGAAGTTCAATCGAAATCAGATATAAACTGTGGGTTTCTATAAAGATCACTGGAAATTAAGAGGAAGCTTCTAAAGGGGGAAAGGGGTTGAACTTTGTCAAACAAAATGTAAACAGTATTTTTCTGTTTGTTTTAAAGTATATGTGTGTAAACTTCCTTCAAAATCAGATGAAAACTGTAACTTTGTATAAAGAACCTTGACAATAATTACGCTGATGTAAAGGAGGAGAGGGGTTTGCTTTTTTTTAACCATATATAGGCAGTATTTTTCTGTTTGTTTCAATGTATAAGTATGCAAATTTCCATCGTAATCGGATAAAATCTGTGGATTTGTTTAAATTAGGGGGATGCGAAGGGGATGAGTGGTTGTGTTTTTGGAAATCATATGTAGGAAATATTTTTCAATTTGTTTTAATGTATACGGAAGATAATGAGACTAGGATTTATTGTGAAAAGTATCAAAATATTCTTTTGGATGACAATGAAATGTTTTAAAAATAGTTTTTGCAATTGAGATGATAGACAAAACCAGATAAATAATATTGCACAATGTATGCCCTTTACTCCAGTATGTAATTCTTTTGTGATTTGTATCATAATATAATGTATCTTGTTTTTTAGGTAAATACTGTGAGTTCCATCAGCTTTACCGAGCAGGTGACTTCAGGGAAGCTGGAAATTTGCTTGTATCACTCATGATCTCTAAACTTGCCCCAAAATAGTGAGTATCATTTAGGCTTACTATAATTTACAGTTACCACTGGTCTGAACGAAGTGTTAAGTTTAATATTGTGGACTGGAAAAAAAATGTATTATGCATTTCTTTCTTAAACTATGTAAACACTATATCCAAAGTCATCACGCAAATAATACTTCACAAAGTTCACTAAATTTCAGAGTAATAAACATGGTACCATAGCTGTTCAGTGCTGGTTTTTTTTTTTCGAATTTTTGTCTTTGAACTTGGAATGGGAGTGTGGTATGGTTTTATTGGGAGGAAAATAAAGATACGGAAAGATATATTGTATGAGTTGTTTATAGAAAAAGACCTCAAAATTAAAGGGAAACAGTTGGGCACGTTCAGGCTTGTCTGTCTGAGATTCAAAGAGAATTTAATAAAATGGAGAAAAAGATAGAGTGAAGCTGGTGACACTGTACAAAGCAAATATGTGAATATAGGATACTGTGACACACTATATTAATTTTGTGGAGAAATATTCGAGGATATTGGTGAAGGATAAAAGTATTTCTATCACAGAAAGACCTCAGATGGGAATGGTGTTGCTATCACTGTCAATACAAAGTTCGAAGACAGTATAATTGAAATTAATAATCTTTCTGACCAATTGATGTCTATCAGGTTCATTTTTATGCATAGTTTCCTACTATGCCTCACAAACTGGGTACTCAGATGATGTAAAGGATGATTTGTGGAACAATCTTATAACCTACCTGCAGTTTATTGATTAAAATGAACTCTTCGTTGGAGGCGTCCTGAATGGACGTATTGAAAGAAATGAGTAATGTGCATGGCTTTAGAGAGTGAAATGAGAACAGAATCCTGAAATGTGCTGGGAGACTGGACTTGGATGTAGTGAACACCTTTTACAGAAAATGTGCATATCATCTCGTTATTACCTTTAGCTGTGGAGAAAGAAATGGGCAGGTTCATTTGAAGGGGCAACGTTAAGTTTGTAACTGATGCAAAATTCATACCATAGGATAGCATCACACTCCAATATCACCTGCTCCTCCTAAGTTTTCAGGATTTCACTTGACCTCCCCAAAGAAGCCAAAAGTCTGAATCAGAAAAAAATTAAATAGTGGAAATTAAAGCAGCATTACATGCAGCTAAAAACGTTCATGGGCTCACCCAGTATACCAAATCATGGAAACCATGCTGATGAAATCTCAACAACAATCAATAAACATGTTATGACCTGTGCCATCAAACTCTTGGGCACAATAAAATCTGGATGTCATTTGATCAACAGATAAATATGGTCATGGGAAGATCAGGTGCAAGATTCTATCAAGATAAAGAAGTTAGCCTGCAACATGTTCCTCTGTTCAGGACTTGATTCCAATTGGTAGACCCATAGATGACTGAAGTCGGTGGCTAAGGAGGACAAGGCAAGGGCAAAATAAGACCATCAACATATACAACTAGCTAAATCTAGTGGAAGGAGCAAAAACATCTACTGGTTAGCGAGAATTGTCACCATTCCATCGAGTACAATATAATACATTTATTTTCCATTGATCCCAATGTAAGAGACTGGCTGTGTGGGAAGCAGAAAGTTGTCAGATTGCATTTAAATAATTGCATAACAAAATAATACAACCAAGATAATATGTACAGTCATAGCATACATGGTACATTAATTATGTCAACTACATTTACACAAACTACTGAGGATTATTTTGTAGACACCTTAGTAATAAATTCTTCAACAGAGTAGGAGTTGTCAATTAAAAATTCTTTCATTTTTTTCCTGAATTTAATCTTGTAATCTACTAGACATTTAATGTGTGTTGGGAGCTTATTGAAGATATTTATCCCTGAATATCAGAACCGTTTTGAACTAATGACAACAACTTGTAATCCTTGTAAAGATCATTTTTTACTACTAGTGCAATAATCATGTAAATAAATGCTGAAACATAAAGCTGGTAATAAGGGTATTAATGGTGAACTGTAGAAGTATATTGAACAAAGTAATCGGAATTTGCAAACTTAATAGACACACACGAACCACAAGTAATTGGGGTTGAGAGTTGGTTAAAAGAAGTAGTACTAGACAGTGAGGTTTTTCCTGATGGTTGCAGAGTGTACCGCAGAGATAGAGGAGCAATTGGTGGAGGAGTTTTCATATTAGTTAGCAAAAACTACCACAGTTCACTGGCGTTCATAGATAAAGACCATGAGTTACTTGAGGTAGATTTCTGGGGTAATAAAAAAGAAAAAATCAGGGTGTTGGCTGCTTACCGCAGTGAAAGAATGACAGATAAAGACGAGACTCTTGGGGAGAAGTTAAATTCATTCTCAGATTTCATAGTTGAGAATAGAATGATCATTATTGGTGGGGATTTAAATTTACCAGGTGCAAACTGGAAAGGAAATAAGATTAATAACACAAGGGAACAGAGATTTTCAAATACCTTAATAAGGGAAGGAGGATTTACACAAGTGGTAGAGCAAAACACTAGGGGACAAAATGTTTTGGACGTATTTCTAATAAAACCTGATGATAACCTTGTGGGGTGTCAAGTAATGGAAGAAATAAGTGATCATGAAGCAGTTCTGATGGATATTAGAGGATTCAGGGAACCAGCAGACAAAATTGAAGGGGTAAATAGGTACAATTATAAAAAGGCACAGATTTCACATTTGAAGAGATATTTGAGAGAACGATTCAGCAAATGGAAGGAAGGCACAATTGCAGTAGAGTCAAGGTTGGAAGAGTTGAAGGAGATAATAAGAAACGGGGAAGAAAAATTTATTCCAGCGCAGAAAATAAAGTGAAGTAGAGAACCTGTGTACTATAAATAGGGAGTTGAGGAGGTTAAAGAGGTTGTTAAGAAGAGAACATAACAGAGTTAAGAGACAGCAGGGTAGTAGGGAATATTTAAAACAACTAATAACAGCAAAGAAAGTGGCTAAAGATGGGTTTATGAAGAGTATTGTCAGTGCAGGAGGACCATTAACCGGTGCATCTAGAAATTTTTATGGCTATATCAGGAAACTGAGGGGAAGGGGGGTGTAGAGACACTTAGAGATAAGGATGGAGAAGGAGTTACTGAGGATTTGAAAAAGGCAGAGATTTAAAGTAACAGGTTTAGTGACAGCATTAGGGACAATGAATCAGAAACGGGAGGGTCTAATTCGGAGAATGAGCTTAACTTCACAATTAGAAATGAAGATACTAAAAAATTTGAAATTCATCTGGAGGAAATCATGAAGGAAAAAGGTAAGCTGAAAAAACATAAAGGGGCTGGTGTAGATAATATTACTACAGATATCTTAACGATAACCAGATGTGACATTGTACCTTATCTTGAAATATTATTTAAATTGAGGCTGGATAATTCCTGCTTACCACAGGACTGGAAAAGTGCGATAGTAGTACCGTTAAATAAAGGAGGGGTGAGAAATAGATTTGAAAATTACAGGCCAATCAGTTTGACATCAATGGCAGGCAAACTAATGGATTTATATGCAACCACATCAGAAAAATATGTGAGGAACGTAAGTGGTTTTCAGATAGACAACATGGGTTAAGGCAAGGATATTCATGCGAATCTCAGTTGGTGGGATATATGCAAGATATTTCAGATGAAATGGACAAGGGGGGCCAAATTGATAGTGTAGCACTAGATTTCTCAAAGGTGTTTGACAGAGTGAGCCATAAAATGGTAGTAAATAAGGTGAAAACTATTGGAGTGGATGAGAAAGTGATTTTCTGGGTAGAAGAATTTTTAAAAGGTAGAAAACAGAAAGTTAGGGTAGGAAATGCAGTATCAAAAGAAGTGGAAGTAAAAATGGGAGTGCCGCAGGGTAATGTATTGGTACCATTGCTATTCATTATTCTAATGAATAATTATGTTAATTGTTTACTATCTGAAATTAGATTGTTTGCAGATGAAATAATGTTATATAAAAGGATCAAAACGATAGAGGACTGTAAACAGTTTCAGGGTGATCTGAACAGGATATCTAGTTGGGTTGGTGAAGATAAATGCAAAGAAGAGTCAGCTTATTAGATACACAAATAAAAAACAAAAGATTAATTATGAATATAAGGTGGAGAAAGAGTTGCTTGCTGAAGACTTGAAATGTAAGTATCTTGGCATTACTTTTGATAACAAGCTTAACTGGGCAGGACACATTGGACAGGTTGAAGGAGAAGGTTTCAAAATTCTGCACTTGTTGGAAAGTGTGTTGAGGGGATGTATAAGAGAAGTAAAGGTATTGGGTTACAAAACTTTGTTCAGACCATTGCTCTAATATGGTAGTGTAGTATGGGACCCACATTTTGCGTATCAACTATAGGAGTTGGAGAGGGTGCAAAAAAGGGCTGCTAGATTTGTTTCTGGAAATTATTGCAGAATGCAATCAGTAACAGATGTGATAAAGGAGCTGGAATGGGATTCATTGCAAGACAGGAGGAGGATGAAGAGGGTCATGGGAGTGTACAAGGCATATACTGGTAATGAGACATGGAAAGATATTGGTGTAGGTATGAAAAGTAGTGCATGGAAGGGAAAAGATGCCAATGACCACAAGCTGGCACTCTATTTCAGGTACAAGGGTGTGGGAAGATTCTCTTTTTTAGGTAAGAGTATCAGGGATTGGAATAAGTTACTGAGGGGAAATGATGTATAATTTACCGAAAACGTTGAAAGACTTTAAAATTAAAATTTGTAGAGGGCAGATGTAGGTGGGTGCAGGAAACGGGGAAGATGGGTGTGTAGCGAAATTGCCACCGGAGCGTGTGCTCCATTGCAATTGAATTAAATAATTGTATTTTACTATTTGTTTCAACCAGAGTATAATTGTGTATTTGGCTACTTTTTGAAAATGCTTTTAAATTGTTTATTGATACACATTATTCACCGAGTACTATTTATTTTTTGACAAAAGTGCTTATTTTGCGTAAAATTTAAAGTACTTAAAAGCCTGCCACAACGTTCCTTTGCTGCCTGGCACGGGCATCAACAGTCGTGACGTCACACATCTATAAAAGCTGCGGCTGCGAAGGAAGCGTTTCCTATTGTCCAAGTTTTCAACTATTTTTATTGTTTGTTGCTGGTTATTTCTTGTTATTAATCAAAGTTTATTTTTAATACAAAATCGAGAGCAATTTGTAAAAGCCTACAGCAGAAAAATATTAAAAATAGACGCCTTATTTGTGGGGCTAGCTATAGATAAAACCCCTGAGTTTTATTCTGTGGAGCTTAAAAATGCAACAACTTCAATTTGATATTGTGACAAACTCACTTACGATCTTTTGTGAAGCTCTTTTACACTGCAATTTCGTAGAGTTAAATGTAATACATTGTTTAAAGCGAGTATCATTAAGGTTAGATTCCTTAGGTTCGATCCTCCCTTCAGAATATGTTTAAATTGTTTTCTGTTGTCGTTTTCTTTAGATACTAGTTGCTGTTGGTTGCATCGCATAGTGAGTTTTTCTGAAAATCCACCAAAACATGAATTTAGTTTTCCTTTTTTTTTCTGAAGGCTTCACAACTTTTTATATAACAAGCGAATTTCAACTATTTGAAACATAACCAAAGAAGACTTCAAAAAGGAAATTGTACATTGGCGCCGGCAGGATTACTTTAATGGAGGTGCATCTGTATCTTTTTTTATATATAACATTTATTACGTATTAACTAAGGATACTGAATTTGTTGACAAGGTATTGAACAAATTTGGACAACAACCTAGGTACCTTAAGTTATTATTCAAACAGTGAATTTAATAATAAATTTTTTATTTCTTAATTTTTTTCTGTGTAATTCTTATCATAGCAAGGAGGTGCAAGTGCACCTCCTTGCACCCCCCTCCCGGTGCCCATAAAGTTGGACGTTACTTGCACACCGAAAAACATTTTAAAAAAATACTTTCACATGAAAAGTATATATTAAAAACAATAGTGGCCCACGTAAGGAAACCTTAAAAATTTTCTCACATTTTCTGTTTCCTTTACGGAAGGTAAGAACTAGGCCATTTATTAACAATTAGCCATAATGCGCAACTTCACCTGCTGTGTTATAGTATAAGAGTTTTTGTTACTGTTCTTAGTTGGACCAGGAGAAAAAATTTTACTTTGAAGTTGAAAATCTGGTTAACTGATTCCTTGTCTTGTGCTCTTCAAAGAATATTGTCACAGATAATATGTTAAAAAGCTGTAACGTGTGCCAAAATATACGGTTATGCAAATTACTCACTCAATGGCAATAGACGTCTTGAGCTGATTCTGGCGTCACTATAGTCAGAATTCGGTATGACAGCCACATTCTTCACTGCAAATCCACTATGCACCATGGAATATTAGTAGTCATTCTGGTCCAGGCTGCATTTCAACCAACCGAGCGTGGTGGTGTAACGGATAGCGTTCTGACCTCGCATTCGGGAGGACGGTGGTTTGAATCCCTGTCCGGGCAACCAGATTTGGGTTTTCCATGGTTTCCCAAATCACTCCAGGCAAATGCCGGGATGCTTCCTTAAAAAGGCCATGACCGAATTTATTCCAATTCCTTGCTCCCTTCCTTTCCCGTATTTAAAGACCTCGCTGTTGAGAGACGTAAAGCAGTTTAAAAAAAAATCATTTCAACCTAACTGCAAACATTGTTAATACAGCTCCTTGAAAATCAGCACTTTTTCAAATTTTTCACATATATTACTACACAAATATTATGAACGAAATTACGGTTAGATACCTGAAGGTGTAATATTTCATGTCTGCAACAGAAGACATCTTCTCATGAGCTTGCCGACAGCATGAATTTAAAAGATTTTAAAGTTAACAATGATTTATATTTCCTTCTGTGGGACTATTTTTATAGATTCTTTTGATATAATTTCAGTACAACGTGACACATGTTACTAAACGGGCACTCATGAAAGCAGCTTAAATTACGAATAAAATTTCAGTTGTCATTCTGGTTCAGGCTGCATTTCAACCAAGCTACAAACTCTGCTAATATAATATATATATATATTATCGCTAGAAAAGCAAAGCTTCTATGAGTCATGCATTAATACATTCACTATACTGCATGTTATTGATTTCGTGAACGACCCACAATTTCAGATTGAGATACCAAATCACCAGCTAAGACCAGCTGAATAATGATGCCGGCAATGTGGCTTTCTCTAAAAATTAAACACTGAATACGTGTCGTACTACATTTAGCCGCATGAACTATGGCACCAGCTTCATGGTAATTATTAAAGCAAAGTAATTTAAAAATGTATACTAATATGCTCCTAACTTAGGCTTTACAACAGAAAATCCAGAATTCATTACGGCTCGTAACACAACTTACGTTCATATTGCGCGTCAAGTTAAATTTGTGATATAGTGACTTGTAAGGCAGTTCGTTACTTTGTGATAAATTATTGTTCTGGTGGTACTACTCAACACGGCGTATATTTCAGTTCTTAATTAAATGTTATTAAGATTACAGATTTGATACCGTCCGGTCGCCAGTGGGGATTCCACAACTAATACTAATAATTTATAGTCACTCACAAGATTAATCACGTAGAACAGTCAGCAGTGGCAGTTACCAACAAAATAAGTAGGAATTGCCAACACATAAATCACACAAAAGTTTACATTCAGAACACACATTTATTTTCTGGATAAGCAAAAGAAATACGTCGCCGAAGTAACCACCAGTTACAAAGACTCGTGCTATCGAAACTTCTTCACCAAAGCGTGCAAGATTCGAACCGAGCAGGTACAAGTAACATGTGGTGCCACTATCACAATCGTTTATCCGGAACACTGTTCTTGTTCTCATCCACCGACACCCCAATTACTTCTTCAAATCACCGTACAAGCTAATGGAACTGTTATAAGCACTTTTTAAATATTCGTCCTCGCGGCATAGTTCTTAACAGTCGACCACTTTCGACATTCGCTTCCCGCGTTCCCGCTGCAAACTATACTCCTGCCATCTTGCTCTCACTGTCCAAAGATAATCTCCCGCAGACACTACTCTCGAATCGCGTCGGTTCGATTGCATCGTTACAGACTGTGTTATTGATTGTGCATTAGTCCAGTTGTAGTTCATACTGAAAGTGTATGATACAATTAATGGTAATAATTTATGCTACTCTAATTAGGAATCTTGATATGAAAAATGTTGCTGCTACTGGAATTGTAATTGCGATGTATTTAATGTTTTACGGTGTGTCCATATCATTTGATTTTTTAGTGGCAATATTAGCTGTTGAAATGCTGCCTGGACCAGAATATTCTTGTTAAGGCATAAGGCAGAAGAAATTTAGCTATTAACAGTAATAAATAAGTTGCTTTCATAAGCTGTGATAGTACTTCTATATACTGCACAATAACAACTCTTCAGTTGAAAGAACTGCACTTGATGTGAGTGCTGACGGCCAAAGACCACGAGGGCAACCTAGGATGCATTGCCTGAATACCTTGTGTAAGACCATATAACTAGTGAATTCCTTACCTGAAGATGCACATTATCGGCTTAAATAGAATAATTAGTTCAGTAATCAAACCCTACAAATGTGGAATTAATGTTAGAAGAAGAAGAAATATTCTGATCAAATTTTTTATTTTATTTTATTGCTTTGTGTGGCCTTTCCACAGATTGTACTATCGACTACCGTGGGTTAGTGGTAACATGGGCTGGGCTCTCATTTGGCATGACAGAGGTTCAAATCCTTGTACATCCATATTTTTGTTTACCATGATTTACCAAATTCACTCAAGAAAAATACTGGGATGGCTCAAAAGGTCATGGCTGAATTCCTGCTCATAAGTGACACCTTTGACCTCAAATGCTTGGAACTGCAAGAAAACATATTTGGAATAACAAGTGATCATAATCAAAACAGTGGTGTGAGTCATTTGCATTCAGAACTCTGCACGTCTGCTAGCACCATTAAAGAGCCATGAAAAGAGCTCGTTGTTGTGTGATTCCAGGTCAGGTCATACAGATCGTACACTTCTAGATGCAACTTTTCCTAACAAAGATGTTATGCTGAATTTATTTGCACTGAAAACAATAAAATATTGCCAACCCCTTGATGTTTACTTCTTTCGGCAATATAAGCTCTATTTCAGAAGAATTACTGATTTTGTAAGACTACAGTGTGCCAAACCACAAGTGAAGAAACATGATTGTTATTTCATCATGAAACTTCACTCTGTGATTTACAATCAATCTGCTGCACCTACATATAAGCCTATGTTGCAGTATACTTGGTGAAAGCCGAATATGACATTCAAATACCAACATCATCATTTGAAAATGTAATTAGTGTGGCTTTTGATATTGGACTGCATGAATGTGAAAGTGATTTGGAATGTGATAACGTGGCTTTAGTGAGGTGTGCACATTGTTCTCTTCCACTTTGTGTTAACCACTTCATCAAAATCCCACATCTGCACTTTGAGTACTAATATAGCTCGATTATGTGTGTGGTACTGCTGTATATGCATGTTTTGTGCTATATTAAGTACTTTCATTAAACTAAGAAAAATGGAAGCGGTTTCTAGGTGATATAAATAATGAAGCTACCTAACTAGTCATTTGGTGACATTCTGTGTGTGCACAAGTATAGAGCCTAATGGCCCATTTATCTACTACTGAAGAAGGTAGTTGCTGAAATATTGCGTATTTGTTTGTCCACCTAAGTGTTTTCTCTCTTCGCAGCCGTCAACTTTGGTATGTGGTGGGTTAATTTCCCTTTCCTTCATGTATATACACAGTCCAGTCACATTAATGTGACCACCACCTACGTTCAATGTCAACGTGAAATAACCAATCACAGAAGACAGGTGGCAGCACATTACAGTGGAGTGTATATAAAGGATGTCCTAGGGCTTCGGAAAGCATTTCAATCGTTGGCGTAATACTTTAACATAGCGATTTATCCGACGTCAAAAAGGGTATCATTATTGGCTTTCGGGCCAAGGGTGGAAGCATTTCGGAAACGGCTAATTTTGTGAACTGTTCACATGCCGCCGTGGTGAAAGTATACTGTGCATGGCAAAATGGCACTATTCAAAATCAGCGGCATGCAAAATGTGGTGCACCACAGGCTATAGATGACAGAAGCGAATGAAGGCTACGGAGATGCGTTCAGGCAAATAGACGCATAACTGTTGAGCAACTGACTGCCCAGATGAACCAAGGGGCTACCAAGAGTGTATCCTCAACAACGGTTCAGCGAACGCTGCTGCGCATGGGCCTCCGCAGCAGACGCCTGGATAATGCACCTATGTTGACTGCTGTTCATCGGCAACGAAGGCTGGAATTTTCACGCCAGTACCACAACTGGACGTCCACAGAGGGCGACAGGTGGCTTTTTCTGATGAATCACGTTTTATGTTGCATCAGACAGATGGACGTTGGCATGAAACGTCTGAAAGCAAACACCCTGCAACAATTGCCGGAAGGATTCAGGGTGGAGGACGGAGCATTATGGTTTGGGGAATGTTTTCCTGGCATTCACCGGATGAACTCATCATTGTGGAAGGCACGATGGATCAGCACAAGTACGTATCTGTCCTTGCGAACCATGTCCACCCCTACATGCAAATAATTATTCCTCAGAATGATGGCATCTACCAGCAGGACAATGCGAGGTGTCATACAGCTCACAGCATAAATGCGTGGTTTGAAGAGCACCAGGATAAGTATACCTTACTCCCCTGCCCAGCAAACTCACCAGTTTTATACCCAATTGAGAATCTATGGGACCACCTCAATCGGGTTATTCATGCCATGGATCCTCAACCGCGTAATCTAGCACAGTTGGCCACGGCACTGGAGTCGGCATGGCTCAACATTCCAGTGAACACCTTCAAAAACCTAATTGACTCTCTTCCTGCACGCCTCGCAGTGGTCCGCTCTGTCAAAGGTGGTTATTCTGGTTTTTGAGAGGTGGTCACATTAATGTGACTGGACTGTGTATATATGTATATAAAGATGAATGTATGTATGTATGTTTGTTTGTTTGTTTGTTCGTTCTTCATACAAATCCACAGTTTTCATCCTATCTCGATGAAACTTTGCACACTTATCCTTTGAAACAAGGTGAAAAATACTGTCTACATTTGGTTGAAAAATTATCTGTATTAATAATACATGTTGTCTCATAATTTCAAAATACTACTGAATGGTGATAGAAAGGGATATGGACGTCTGTATACTGCTTTTCCCTGTATCGGTCAGACAGCTCAGTGGTTAAAGTGCTTGCTTACAAATGTTTGGGTCGTGGTCTCCGCTTCAAATCTCCGTGGAGGCTAAGATTTTTAAAAATTGTTTTTGATCGTAAGAGTCACGCCTGGGCCTTAGGTTATTCTGATTGAATGTTAAACTGTAGATATCACAAAGTTAGGGGTGCAATGCGAGGCAAATCGTAGGTAGTCTTGCAATGCTGTAGGTGTACACTTTTTTACGTTATAATGATTCCTCAGGGGTTGTTCGCAGTCAGAGTGTGTGTGTGTGTGAGAGAGAGAGAGAGAGAACCGCAGTAATCATACTATAAATACAGAAGTAAGTCTCTGTCTTTTTGTTACGTTTTGACGACCAAATGGCTATATCGATGTTGATGGAATTTGACAAGAAAATATGTATGAAGGGCACAGGACATTTTCTCCGGTATGTTGTAATAGTTGTAATTTTGAGACCTTATCGAATGGTGACAGAAATATGTTGGAAACTGATTCTCTTCAAGAGACTGATTCGATGGTAGAATGATATAGTGATAGCTTTTCTGTCATATTATGCCGACTCAGTGTTGTTTGGGTCCAATCCTTCGTTACCAACAACTTTCTATATTCAATTCTGGCAAAAAAATTCGTAATCCACGCGTACCAAGTCGCGGGTACGAGCTAGTTATTTATATTAAGTACTTTAAGCAGAGCATTTTTGGCACTGTTGATTGAAAATGTAATGATACATTGACGTCATTGAATTACGTATAACGTCCTTCATATTGTTTTGATGTCTTGTTACTTTGTTTCTCTCTATTAAAATGTTACTTGAGGCAGAATACAACGTATTGAATGGAAATGACACACACCACTGTTTTGTTTATGATCACTTGTTATTCTAAATATGTTTTCTTGCGGTTCCGAGCATTCGAGGTCAAAGGTGTCCCTTGTAGAAATGTACAAAATAGTTTTTAAAAAGTATTTAATTACAAAATACAAATACCTTCTTGTTTTTTGTATTTCAAATACAAAATGCAAAATAGTTTAAGATGTAGGTAGTTAAATACAAAATGCAAAATAGGTATTTTCAAAATACTTTTATTAAAATAAAATAATTTTAGTGTTCATTTATTCTGTATGTTATTTATTTCATGGAATTTAACACAACTATTTGTTCAAAAACCTCCCTAATATATATATATATACATATATAACAATTGCCGGTTTAAAAATATAAGGTTTGTTTAAAAAATTCAGATGAAACAGTTTCAAAAATAAAAAAGATTGTTGTGCGTGTCACGGAGAAGCTTTGAATTATGAGGTGTAGAAACCAAGCACTAATTCGATTAAATCAATATTGTTTCCCCAAATCACTACAAGCCGATACCGGGATGGGCCGTACAAAAGGCCACGGCAAAATTCCTCCCCACTCCTTACCCTCAGTGCTTTCTGCCTCTTATGAACTCGACGTCGTTGAGGCGTTAAGCCAGAATAAAAAAGGAAAAGAAAGCAAATTCGACTTATTCAAGCCATTTTGTTAGCAAGATGACTCTTTTACTTATGGGTCAATCGTTGATATTAGAGAAAAACTGAAAATTAACCCGTTTTGAGAAGTGGATGAACTTTGTGAGGAAGTTTGTAACATTGAAAATGTAGTGAAGAAACAGTGCAGAAAAAGACAACACCGTTACAAAAATGGCACCAAATATTTCAAAAACAATCTGAAAAAAAAAAAAATGCTTTTGTGGCATCAGTACCAATTTAAAACTCGGCAGCTGAAAGTAAAATTTCCCAGGCTATTATAATTTGGTTTGAAAGCGATTTTCACTTGGCCATATTAAAGAAGAGTTACAAATTAAAACCAACTTCAGTTTGTCTTGTGGCGAATCTTATACCTACTTTATAAAAAAACAATGCTACGAAAAAGCAGTATAATCAAACACAAAACAGTTTAATAAGAAATAAATTCTACATATTTATTAATAGCATAAAATTACTTAAAATTCAACTACAAAGTACAACTTTCTCCATAACATTTTGTTACTTATCCTACTCAACAAGCCAGACTTATTATAATGTCGAGTAATAAGACTGATAAGTTCTTATAATATGACAGAAAGATATCTATAGAAATTACCTCTGTTCTGCCAAAATTATAAAAATAAACGTTAGGTATATAAAAACCTATTTTTGCTGTCCCGATTTGTAATTATGATTCACGATTTTTGCCTTCCCTCCGGATTTTTAACAAATTGGACCTGGCAACACTAATCCTACCTCTGACACAATTGCTTAGCATGCCTCCTATTGGAGGATCCAACTAACTTATGGTTATGGACTATGTTAGTTTACACCACATACAACACTTGTTCCTAAATAAAAATTAAATCGGTACAAAATTTATGTTTTTGTTAGGAAACTTCTTGCTGATTCGTCAAATTTATAAAATATTATTATTAGTTAGTTTAGTATATTGTGCGATGTGTTTTGTGTGGTGAGCAGTAGTAAATGAAAACTTATTTTTTTATGTTTTACTTACATTTTGATAACTTTCAACAGCAAGTGAACAAAACTGGCATACAAACAACAAACCAAACATCGCAACAGGCAAGTCGGAGGGGACAGGCTGTAAACGTTTCATTATTGCCAATGTCATTGTTACTTGCACAACATTTGGAATTCTCATTTGAATTTTCTGGCATTGTTGTCACTAGTTTGAATTTACTGATAGATCAGCATTTATGAGGATCAATATGAAATAAAAATTTATAAAAAACTAAGAAAAGTATTTTACATTTTTCAAATACAAAAAATGTTTCTAAAAGTATTTCAAATAAAATACAAAATGCTTTTTATATCGGGATATTTAAAATACAAAATGAAAATAGGTAATTTGTATTTGAAATACTTGTATGTCAAATAATGGACATCTCTGGTCCCTTGTCAGTACATTTCCCACTTCAAATGACCTCGAAACCAATGAGGTGTAAATTCATAAGGAAAAAAAAATATACTTTCATATATTTATCGATTGTATACCTCTTCTGTTCCACTTGGCAACCTCATCCTTCTTACCTTTTTCATCTTTGCCTTCAGTCATGTAGCGAGTCTGTGTACACATCTGATTCCCTTGTCATATATCTCTAAACACTATATTATTTTCTTTCCCTGTACCTCCTCGTTTTCACTGTCAGAGATGCATGTTAAAGTATATAAAGTAACCTGAGCAAGCTAACGAAACAAACTCTGCATAACTGAAGTAGTTGATGCTTATATTGTGCAACATCTTCATTGGCCACCGCCTAAACCAAGAGACAAAAAGTCTTCTTGCACAGGCATGGAACCTGTCATAATGGTTGCAGCTGGGAATTCCACTGTCTGAAGGGTTTGTGCTGGAAATAGATTAAACACAAACAGAAGGGAATTCTCGAGTTGTTATTTGCTAAAGCTTTAAGGGAAATCTCTTTCAATTATGATGTTCATAGGTTCTATAGTTCATTAGTTAGACATTGCTGATAAGGGAGTAAGAGCAGATGACAAAAGGGGGCAGTGACTGCAGATTTTTGGAGCAAATTAATTTATATAAAGGATGTTTTTGAAGTTGATGGAATTGTAAAAATGGCGATTAGTGTGTGGAAGCTGAAGGGTAAGGTCGAGAACATACCAAAGCTAGATGTTGTACTACTAACAAAGAACTGCACAAATATAATTAGCACAGTTATTGATTTCAGTAACTTACTGGAGATACACAAATTATTTGAAGTTGTTGAGGTTGAGCCTTAATTAAAGGAAGGCGTGCTGGACAATGAGCTTTTTCTCTGATGGTTATATAGTGTACTGCAGAGATAAAGGAGGAATTAGTTGAAGTTTAATTCTACTAGTTAGTAATACTGTAATTCTCTAATAGATATGAGTAGCTTAGGATAGTGTGCTTGGAGAATGCTTACCATTATGGAGGGAATAAATTAGCAAGATGAGGACCTTACATAGAAACTGAGTATATATTTGTAGAATAGTTTTTAGACTAGAAATAAAACAGGATCAATAATATACATTAGTGATTGGGGGTAAAGCGACAAACCAAAGCATGTAAGGAGTAAAAAATACTGAATGTCTTCCAAATACAATCTTATATCTAAAAATGAATGGTTGTTTGTTTGTATGTTTTTCTTCAATGCGTTCCTATACCATTCAACTGATTAACTTGGTGAGTTATTGTGTACATTCATGCGAAGGTTTCTGCCCAAAAAAAAAATCTCCCCTTTACAACCCTTAATTTTAGACAAACCCACCATTTTTATCTGATATCGATGGAACTTATCACAAGTATACTTTAAGACAAACAGAAAAATACTGTCTAAATTTGATTTTCAGAAACCCAACCCCTCTCACTCTTTCCACCCCATTAATTTTTGTCAGAAGACTGAAGACAAAAAATTTGGAAGACCCAAAGCACTAGAATAAACTTTTAAATTTTAATTTAATGGATAAAAATCATTGTCTTTCAGTTATTCGGTACTGTTAATGGTTCTGTTTTATATATGCATACCCACTTAAGAAACAAAAAAAGGCATTTCAACACATGCCCGGCAAAAATGGTAATAAATAAAAAAAAAAAAATTGTGACAGGAAATTCGTAATTACTAAGCAATCATGATAATATTCCTGGATCAGTAGGGTGGGTATAATTACAAGAAGGTACAGGTTCATGAATTAATGAGAGATTTTAGGGATAGGTTCAGTACTTGCAAATAGATACTTGGAACAATTCAAAGAGACAGTAGAATAGGGTGTTATGACATACATAAGTTGAGATGGTTTCCCCTTACTCACCGTGAGAGGTGTTATAAAATCTTACATGGGGGCTTAGCATGAATGTTTAATGTTCTCATATGAAAATATGATAGTTCTGAATAAGTTCTTTAATACTCGATTACAGTTAATTCAAATATTCAATTCTGAATTATGGTAACCGTCACTTCTGCACTGCAAAAAAAGTTAAATAAAGGTTCACACTACAAATTTACACGAACAGGTGAGTTGTCAAGACCATATCGGAGGGTGGTTCCTAAGAAGTAAAATTTCCAATAAACCACCCCCTCTTCCCCATAACACCCCATAATTAAACAACCCAACAGATTTTATCCGATTTCAATCGAAATTTGCACATGTATACCGTAAAACAAACACAGAAATACTGCCTACATATGCATTCAAAAACGCATCCCTTCGTCCCCTTCCCAATCCTTAATTTTTACACAAACTTATAATTTGTATCCAATTTCGATGGAACTTTGTACCCATATACTTATAGAAGTTATTAAAAAAAAAAAAAAAAAAACGAATCCCTCCCCCTTTTCCACCATTAAACCACTTACTTCCTCTTCCCTTTTCACCTCATAATATAAAAAAACCACAGATTTTATCCGAATTCTTGAAATTTTGAACACACATACCTTAAAACAAAACAGAAAAATAACACCTACATATGGTTTCCAAAAACACAACCCCTCTTCCCCATTCAACACCCTTAATTTTTTCACAAACCCACACTTTTTATTCAATGTCGAAGAACTTTGCACAACTATACTTTTAAAGAAATAGAAAAATACTGTAGACATAAGTTTTACAATACCCCAATCCCTCTCCCTTTTTCCACCGCTTCATATTTTCGATGGTCTTTATACAAAGCTACAGTTACTATCCAATTTTGAAGTAAGTTTGCACATGTATACTTTAAAACAAACAGAAAAATACTGTTTACATTCGGTTTGCCAAAGCCCAAGTCCACCCCTCCCCCTTACCCCTCCCCATTTCCAGTGATCTTTATTGTAACCCACAGTTTTTATAGGATTTGCATTTGAATACTTCAAAACAAGGAGAAAAATGCTGTCTACATTTGGTTTCGAAATACCAACCTCTCATTCCCTTTATTCCCTCCTTAATTTTCAATATTTCTTACACTAACGTTGTGCATTGTGGATGGAGCTTTGTGCATGTATGAATTAAACAAAGAGAAAAATGTTGTTTCTTTGGTTTACAAAACCACCACTTTCCCTATCACCATAATTAAGAAAAATTTACTCTTGAAAACCATTCGGTTTTTTGGAAATGTCTTAAACGATGGGAAAATTAAACAAAGTAGATAGCAACATTATGAAAGTACACATTATTTCCTGTTAAACAGCGCTAGACAGATTACGATCCATCAATTGCTGACCAAGAAATTCACTATTGAATTTTAATACTTATATTAAAGTTTTGGTGACAACACACGAATCTACAGTTTTATTTGATGTCAAAGGAAGTTTGCACACATATGCTTTAAAATAACTGAAAATGATGTTTATATTTAGTTTACAAAACTGAGCCCACTCTTACGTTTTACCCCTCTCAAGACTGATTTACAAGTGCATTTTTTTCTGTTTAGCAAATATCTCCAACACAAACTCAGATTTTTTGTATATAGGCTGATTGGAATCACCAAAAACTTTGCATATCCAAGACCATTTGAATGAAACGGTAATTAAAATTTATACATAAATATCTAATTTTTACTAAATAGAAACTCTATAATGTATTCATTTAATCTATTGTTACTAAATGCTCAATAATGAAGCATTGTCGGATCAGCTAGTCTTACATATAAAAATCAATGTACATTTGTACGTACGTATGTATGTATGTCCTCTATGTGCTCCTAAACTGTTCATCCGATCATGGTGAAACTTTGGTGAGTTGTCGAGCTGGTGTTGGAGAAGGTTCCTAAAAATAATTTTCCAATTTTTGTCAATATTTCATATACATATCCACAGTTTTTGTCCGATATTGATGGAATTTCTCACACATATACTTTAAAACGAGGAGAAAAATTACTGCCTTCATATGGTTCCAAAATCCCAACCCCTCGTCCCTTTATTCCCTTCTCTCTTAATTTCCAATGTTCCTTACACTAACTTTATTCAGTGTTGGTGGAACTTTGCACTTGTATAAATTAAAGCAAAGAGAAAAATGCTGTCAATCTTTGGTTTACAAAAGCCGCCCACTTTCCGTATCATCCTAATTAAACAAAATTTACACTTGAAACCATTCAGTTTTTTTGGAAGTATCTCGAAAACGGTGGGGAAATTATACAAAGTAGATAACAACATTATTAAAGTACACAAATATTTCCTGTTGAACAACACTGGACAGATTACAATCGGACTTGAAATTTAAAAATTATTTTAAAGTTTTTGTGACGACGCACAAACCTAAAGTTTTTGAAGTTTGCACATATATGCTTTAAAATAAGTGAAAATGATGTTTATATTTTGTTTACAAAACTGCACACACTCCCCCATTTCATCCCTCTCAAGACTGATTTACACGTGCAACTTTTCCATGTTAAGCGTATATATCCAGAACAAACTCAGATTTTTTTTTTGTATATGCTTATTGGAATCACTATAAACATTGCTTATCCAAGACCATTGCAATAAACTTGAAATTGAATGAAACATTAATTAAAATTTATTCATAAATATCTAATTTTTACTAAATACAAACTTTCAAATGTATTGATTTAATCTATATGTGTACTCAAGTCTAGCTATAGTGAAGCATTGCTGGGTCAGCTAGTATATACATAAAAGTAGACATGTTTTTCCTATATTTCACATTTCAACTGCCACTACCTAGCACAGATCACTGGTGTTTGTGTGTGAAAGTAGACTGGAGTTTCCTATCATGCACAACATTGGCCGAATCCCAATAGCTTTTTTGGGTTTGGGAGATCGGTGGTTAAAGTAGTCATATTTCGACCAAAGACTTATATATCCCTATACTTCTCTTTCCTGCCACAATTATATAGCACAGACCACTGGTCTTTGTGTGTTGTGGTAGCATCAAATCTCCTATTGTGCACCATGGTGGCTAGATGTCAGTAGCTATGGGGGTGTGGGAGATATAGGGGTTGAAAGTGGTTCACCTGGGGCATTTTCATATCTCAACCAAAGATATATGTGTCCCTATATTTCACTTTGCAGCCTTTAATACCCCATACAGATCACCGATGTTTGTATGTGATATTAGCCTCGAGTCTCCCATCCCATCGTGGACTACTGCGGTTACATGTCGCTAGCTATCAATCAAAATTCTTTACAAACACGAACCAAGTTGTGGACACCAGCTAGTTATAAATAAGAAGAGAAAATATCATATTCTAAGTTGTTTGCTTATATGAAACTCTAAGAGGAGTTTCAATATAATTTAAAATGTAATTATAAAACATTTTGCATAACTTTTCTCCCTTTGTTTTTCAGCTTTTGGATGACACTTCTAATGGATTCTTTACCACTTCTGGAGTCAAATGATATCATATTCACCTCAAATGATACATATGAATTAATGCAATGTCTTGAAGAATATCTGCTTGATAAGGGTATTATATCTTTATCAAAGCACTCTTGCAGGTCAATTCAGCAAGAAGATGTAGAACTAAAGAACAAAGTTACCTTAATTCGAATGGCTCTAGCCCGTAACCTTGTTAGAGCCATCAATTTTGAAGCTTGTCAAATGGGCAAGAAAGACACATTTGTTTGAGAAATATGTACTAGCTTGATATATTATCTAAATGTGCATTTTTATTATTGTGTGAAACTAATAATTAATAAATTATTAGACTTAGAATTTTTTAAGATACCAGTTTAATAATAAAGTTAAGATTCTTCATGCATACAGTTAAATGGATCTTTTTTGTGTGTGTGTTCATGATTTACAATAGTTAAAGTCGTACTCCTTCACTTTCCTCACATGAAATCTTTACAGTAGCAACAACATTTTATTATTATTATTATTATTTGTGGCTATTTTGATTTTGAATTCAAACACATTCATTTGTTAGCAATATTAAAGGTGTTATATTTTAATTTATTTTTTCTTTCAATTTTTGCATTGGTCACATTGTGTAACTCTTATCATATAAAAATACACGAAGCATAATATAGTTTTAGACTTGTTTGTTTTTAAAAGATGATATGAATTTCTCATTCAAATGGCAATGAGACTCTGGTATCATTGCACATATCAACATAACAGTGAGTCTACAATTCCAATCTATATTCAGCTCTTTGTATATCATAGCTGCTACAGTTGACCCTAAAAAATTTGACACTTCTGGGCTACAGTTGAACTGTAACATTATTGTTTTGGTTATATTCTCAGATCATAGTTCCCTAGGATAAAATTACACAAAAAACTGTTACTGGAAAAATTCATAGGTTCAGTTTGACAAATTTCTAATTACCAAGTAAGCTGACCACAAAACTTGGGTAAAATCTTTTTCTTTCTCCCAGTACTTTATATATATTCACTGATGAGCTAAATTATTATGACTAATACCCAACGTGGGATTGAATGCAGTCTGGTGACATTGTGGACATCTCATGCAGTTAGGAAAGTAGTTAAGCCAAGCAGAGACACATGGGGAATCATTGTACCAATCATACATGTAGCAGATGGGGAAATCCACCGATATGAGTGACTTTGGCAAAGGGTGGAACAAAGGGTCCAGCACCTGGGAACAAGCATCTAAAAAAAACAGCCAGAATGGTCAGCTATTCACTTGCTACTATAAGTGAGCATCAATGGAAAATGGTTGAAGAACAATGAAACCTCAAGTAGGTGACAAGCAAGAAGACATCCACACTTCATAACAAAATGTGGAGATAACAGGTATGTCTGTTCTGTAAAGCAGATTAGTGGACGCTCTGTGGCAAATCTGATGGCAAAGTACATTGCTGTTGTTTCTGATCACACTGTTCAGTACACAGTTTTGAACATGGGACTCGACAGTAGATAGTACCTAAAATGTTCCCAAGCTGACCCAGTGACATCATGGAACATGGGTAAATGGAAACATGAATCACATTTCTTGTAGTCATGTCCAGATATGCCCTCTTCCATGCAAATGGAGCTCCCCAAAAATCTTCCCTGCCCCTCCCAGAACTTGCTTCTGCACAACATGTAACCTCAGTCAACTCCTAGTCCACTAACACAGTCTTCCAATGCCAGACTAAGACAGTGCACAGGACCTGTAGCAAATGCGAAAATGAGTCTCATGTTTTGCTTTAGGTATTGAAGTTTAGGATGTAAAATGAAACGGCACTTTTACAAAACTATCTTCTGTGATTTGATGTGAACATAGTTAGAGATAAAAGTAGCCAAATCATATTTCTAAGTAAATTATTTTCTGTATATTAAGACCAGATCATTGAGATCCATAGGTGCTAACTCTTGCTACATGTGTTATCCAGTACTGCAGTCTCCACATCCCACAAGACAGTCCCAGTGCACTTTCCCAGGCAGTAGACACCACTAAAAGACATGCAACATTCAACGTGCTTCCATTACCTTCACCAACCTTGTCACTTGTATTTTTATTAAATGAATGAAGCTTCTTTTTTAATGTTGTATTTTTATATGTTCTTCTTTTGGTGTCAGAGAGGGAATCAAAATCGTTTTGAACTCGTGAATGAACTTTAAGCTTAACACTTATTAGTTTAGTCTTTCATATTTGAATAATTATAAACTTTCTATGACTTGTTGCAATTTATTAAAACATTATCCAATACTTAAGGATCTGAAGATACAAGGTTCTTTTACTCTCCGTAACAAATATCAACTCAAAGCGCACACTAACTTTTTCTCTAGTTTGCTCGACATTGTTACTTTCGCGTCACACTCTTGTTACTATCTTGTTCCTGTGGCTTCCATTTTCCCCCAGAGTAACCTTTTCTTTTATAACTTCTCTAAGGAACCTGTTATGCCACACAGTATGGAAAGGTTTGCCATCATAGTAACACCACCTGTGATACCGCACATGTAATATATCAGTTACAACCTGCAATCCCTGTCCGGCTTCCTCCGTAGGTTTGACCACCAATCTACTAACTGCATGAATGAAGGCCACAGGCAAACAGTATTTACTTTAGATAATTGTTCAGTCTGCCAGTAAAGGCCCCTGCCAGGCAGACCTCACACACAACGCGCCTGCACGCCGGGATACATATACGACTCCAAACAGGCGCAGAGGCATCAAAACAACCAGGAAAATAAATAGAATCATCTAGAGGCTAAGTGGGACTATTTCTTACAGAGGTCGCCGTACTACCACACAACGGAATTCCTGCGCCAGGCCGCCTATATAAGCGTAGCCGGCCGCTCCACCGCCAGTTCCAGCCTGACCGCTGAACCAGCGTCAACTACAGAAGACCACCGGAAGTTCGCGAGAAGTAGAAGCCGTCACTCTACCCCGGATCAGGACCAGGCTGAAATTCTCGACGGTCTTCTGATAACTGTACCCACATTTGTTTATGGTTTACCTGTTGTATTGTGTACCGAGTAATAAACTTCAAGGAACCGTTAAGTGTAGTTCACTTCAGTGGCGACAAGGTTGGGATAAGAACTCTCGACCATCATGGCTACGCCAGCAGCACCTACGGAATGGCAACAGTTCCTCCAAGGACTTCTACATCAGTTCTTCGAATCTCAGAGACAACTGATTGCGGAAGTCAGGAATCTCCGCCAACCCACGGCCCCGCCTCCGTTCCCAGCATTCAACGACGACGTCGAGGAATGGGAGACCTACGAGAAACGCATAAGACAACACTTCGCAATTCACCACATAACCAAAGAAGAAGACCAACGTGCATATTTCCTTTCCTGGAACCAATCGAAGATGTATCTCTTGCTCACCAAACTTCAGCCACAAGACCCCGACACCCTCACCTTCACGACCATCTGTACGACACTGAATGCATACTACAGACGCAGGTACCATGTCGTCGCGGCCCGCGTCGAATTCTATCAATGCCGGAAGAAGCCCGATCAGACGTATCGCCAGTGGGCGGCCGAACTCCAAGGCCTTAGCAGAAAATGTAAGTTTCAAACTCGTTGTTCCCACAAATCCTACGCCGACGACATGGTGCGTGATCACATCATACAGGCTGCACCAGATGCCGCACTCCGGCATGACGCCCTCAAGTTAGAGGACCCATCCCTGGAGCAGGTCATCGAACTTGCCTACAAATTCGAAATATCTACGGCCGCAGATCGCCGCCTGGAGTCCTGGGCGGATGTGGCCGCAATCCGAACCGACGTAGAGGACACACAGGACGTCGCCGCCATCCAGAGCTCAAAGTCGCGCTCCTCCCGACACCACAACCGGGGACCGCTTCCTCAGAAGGACATCGAACCGGCCCGTTCCAGCAGGGGCACCAAGTCTCGGCAGCAGCAGCGGATCCCGCAGCGCCGACGCCGCAGCCCGCTCCGCCTACCCTCCTGCCCCGCCTGTTATTCAGCACATGAGAGGGAAAATTGTCCGGATCGTTGGGCTGAATGCTCACGTTGCGGCAAGGAAGGACACCTGGCGTCCGTCTGCCGCACCAACACCACCAATGCCAATCCCGGCTCTCGCCGCCCAGGGTCTTACCAAGACAGGTTGAGCGGCGCACCTATGGATATCAATCAGGTAGACACTTCCACAGCATCCAAACTTTTTATTGACGTTACGGTCAATGGCAAGCCTCTGCGCCTACAAGTCGACACAGGAGCAGCAGTCTCATTGCTTAATTATACTACTTACGTGCAAATTGGCTCGCCCCCCCTCTCGCCGGCCCCCAAGCGCCTCCTGACATACAACAAACAGGAAATAGCACTCCTGGGACAATTCACAGCAAACGTCATGTATAAGTCTGTACATCGTTCAGTCCCCTTTTTAGTAGTTAACAGTTCTCTCACAGCAGACTTATTTGGACTGGACGCTTTCCGCTTATTCGGATTTTCAATTGAGGATAACATACACCTCGTATCTCAGCATGTTCCTTTTCCTGAAGTGGACGCCCTTTGCACCGAGTTTCAGGACCTGTTCTCACCAGGCGTCGGCTGTGCAAAGGACTTCGAAGCATCACTCCAACTCCGGCCGGACGTACGGCCTTGATACTTCCGGGCACGCCAGGTACCCGTAGCGCTTCAACAACCACTTCAGGAAGAACTTCAACGTCTCCAAGACGAAGGGATCCTCCAGCCGGTGCGGTTCAGCCCCTGGGCCACGCCGTTGGTCATAGTTCAGAAGCCAGGACGCCGCTTACGTCTCTGTGGTGACTTTAAGACCACCGTCAACCCGCATCTGCTGGTAGACGATTATCCACTTCCGAGACCGGACGACCTCTTCCGTAAACTAGCAGGAGGTACCTACTTTACAAAAATTGACCTGGCAGAAGCATACCTTCAAATCCCTTTGGATATCCAGTCCCGACAATACACAGTCATCAACACTCCCTCTGGCCTCTTCCAACTCAACCGGCTCATGTTCGGCTTGGCCAGTGCTCCAGCGATTTTTCAACGGTATCTCGAACAACTTCTCCAGGATATTCCGGGATGCATCAACTATCTCGACGACATAGTCGTCACGGGACCCTCCGCTGCCGAACACATGACCAACCTCCGCCTACTCTTCCTCCGCCTCCGTGCAGCAGGATTGAAATGCAACCTTTCCAAGTATCAATTTTTTCAACAATCCATTTCCTACCTGGGTCACATCATCGCTCAGGAAGGCATTTCTCCAGCATTTTCCTATGTGGACGCTATTTCCAACTTACCTCGGCCTCAGGATCTACATCAGTTGAAATCTTTTTTAGGCAAGATTTCATACTACAGAAAATTTATACCCTCAGCAGCACAAGTGGCAGCACCCCTGTACCACCTCTGTCGCAAGAATGTCCGTTTCACCCCGGGCTCCCTAGTCTGGGCCCGCGGGTTTGGCTCCCGGGCCGGTTGGCTTCCGGGGGTCATCCAGCGGCCCCGGGGCCGCCAACTGTTCGACGTCAGCCTGGATGGCCGGATAGTGCGACGCCATCGAAACCAACTACGTCCCCGCTACCCCACGGCACCGTCCTCTTCCACCACGGCACGGCCATCCACTTCTTCCTCTCCTTCCCTGCCACCTCCACCACTCCTGCCGTCTAACCGTTGCTCAGGGACAGTTACAGCGCCACCACCGACGCCACAACCTGTCGGTCGCTCCGACACCCTTCAGCCGCAGCCTCTCGACCACCTGCGGGGACCATCTTCAGCGCCCCCCGTACAGCCCCCGGCCATCGACGCCGACAAACCGATGCCGTTAGCTCCACAAGTACCTCCACCACAACCTGCACCACGACGCAGGTCGGCACGCATCGCCAGGGGAACAGCTCCGTACTCCCCTGGAGGTAGCCTTCATAGTCTGCTCCAGGGCGCCGCGGCAGACGACCTCGCAAAACGTCGCAGACATCGCTTCCCCCCCCCCCCCCGGGAGGGAGGTATGTTCAGTCTGCCAGTAAAGGCCCCTGCCAGGCAGACCTCACACACAACGCGCCTGCACGCCGGGATACATATACGACTCCAAACAGGCGCAGAGGCATCAAAACAACCAGGAAAATAAATAGAATCATCTAGAGGCTAAGTGGGACTATTTCTTACAGAGGTCGCCGTACTACCACACAACGGAATTCCTGCGCCAGGCCGCCTATATAAGCGTAGCCGGCCGCTCCACCGCCAGTTCCAGCCTGACCGCTGAACCAGCGTCAACTACAGAAGACCACCGGAAGTTCGCGAGAAGTAGAAGCCGTCACTCTACCCCGGATCAGGACCAGGCTGAAATTCTCGACGGTCTTCTGATAACTGTACCCACATTTGTTTATGGTTTACCTGTTGTATTGTGTACCGAGTAATAAACTTCAAGGAACCGTTAAGTGTAGTTCACTTCAATAATTATGTACGTTTTCGCGGCGGCAATGCTTGATGAAAACTTCTCGGGTTTCAAGCCGCGTCAGAATTGAGCCGTCTGGCGACGTTTCGGAAGCTTGCACTGCTTCCATTGTGTGCGGCAGACTTCAGTAATGTTAAGCGGGGGCTTGACAATGGAAGCAGTGCAAGCTTCCGAAACGTCGCCAGACGGCTCAATTCTGACGCGGCTTGAAACCCGAGAAGTTTTCATCAAGTATTTACTTTAATTCTGTGCTATCAGAGCCCTCTCAAACAACAGCAGCAGCCCCTCCAAACTCAGAAGGTGAGAACTTGTCTACCAGTACAAACTGGGAATCAGACAACCAACTGATCAAAATTTAATATAAATCACTATCAGTACTTTAACATTTTCTCCTCTCTGCTTTTCTTCCACCCTCACAATCTAACTTGAATCACCGCTAACCTGAGTTGATATTTAATTTCATATTTTTTTTCCCAATCATCATGTTCATTTATATTTACATATTTTCAGGAAGCGGTAGGACGCATAGGACCTGTTGATTAAAAAAAATATATAATTTATATTATTTTGGTATTTGTAAGTAATATTACACCTCATTGTCCAGTTAAATTATAAGAATATTGCACCGAGTATAATAGGTGAGCGGTTAATGCTCTGGTCTTGCATTTGGGAGGATGCAGGTTCAAATCCCTGTCCGAGAATCCAGATTTGTATTTTCCATGGTTTCCCCAAATTCCAACTGAATGCTGGGACGCTTCCTTCAAAAGGTCATGGCCAAATTACATCTAGTTCCTTGTCCCCAGTCCTATCATGCCTCTAATGACCTCAATGGCAGTGAGCCATAAGAAAAAAAAAAAAAAAAAATTAAGAATTTACATTTGATAAAACCAGCTTGCCACAGTTGTTTGGCATGGTTATCGTGCTGAGCAGGGGAGGTTCCAGGATTTTGGTTTGGGGGGGAGGGGGCTTGAGCAGACTTTGGTTTGGGGGGGGGCTTGGCTTGAGTGAATTTTGGTTCAGAGGGCTTTCCTTCAATGGATTTTGGTTTTGGGGGGGGGGGTGGCTTGAGTCGACCATGGGGTAGTGTTTATAGCCTCCTCGGCCCTCGAATCCATAGAACTGAAAAAAAAGTCTCAAAATTACAATGTCGCGGGTGGACCCAGATACTTTTTGGGGAGGGGGGCTTGAGCCCCCTAGCCCTCCCCCCCCCCCCCCTGGATCTGCCCCTGGTGCTGAGGCAGACAGGCTGTTTCTGTCCAAAAGAATTCTTTTATTTCATATGTCAGTGGTATGTGCTAATGGTTTAGTCAGGCTCTAAGGTATCAATAAAAGGTTAATTGGGAGTTACAAGAAAATACATCAGTCTCTTTGGCAACAAGTCTTTGTCAGGGATATTGAATGCAGTTAGCACTTGTCTCCATCACTTTGCAAGCCTGCTTTGACTTCACATCTGATGGTTTGATTTCACCGTCCAGTACGTAATTTTCATCAAAGTCTGCTCTAGTTGTGAGATGCTTACTGTTCATTTAAGAGCAACTTTGCTCTGGTGACAAGTGTGAAGTTGTTGTTCATGGTCAGCTATCAACTGAATTACCCATATTCAACTTTGGCCAAACTGAGAATGGTGGGTGAACGGTTAATGCTCTGGCCTGGCATTCAGGAGGACGCCTGGGAATCCAGATTTCACTCCAAGCTAATGCTCACATGCTTCCTTCAAAAAGCTATGGCTGAATTTGTTCCCAGTCCTTGTCCCCAGTCGTTTACCGCCTCCAATGTCGACAAGGTGTAAAGCCATAAATTTGACCAATAAATAAGTTTTGAAGCAAGTTTTGTCATTAATTTCATATCTAGAGAACCCATCCAGTCACTAAAGCATTTGTTCTATTCAAAATCAAATGCATAGTATTGTCAAACATTTCCCTGAGAGGACAACAGTTAGTAGACTGTTGCAAGATATCCAGAAGACAAACGTCAAGCAGATGTCACTCGCTCAAAGACCTAAAGATCAAATACCCTTGTAGCCTCATCATAAAAGCAACCCAACATCACTGCTCTTTTCATCCAGCCGTGATCAATATTGATATTTTGCAATGCTAGGATATTCTCTACAAATCTCTATCCCTTCTCGCTGGCCTCTCGTTTGAATTTACCCTCATCTTCGCCCATGTTCCACACTCCATAGTCATTGTTTGAAGCAGTTTCCTACAGCACCCACCCTCTACAGTGTTCTTCTTTCTGATAAAGGGTTAAGAGCAAAAAAAAAAAAATGTATTTGTGTCTGTTACGCATGTTTACATCACCCAGCTATCATCAGTGGCTCATTTCCCTATTCTAGTTTTTAGATTCATTTTGCTGCCTACTACTCATAGGTTCACTGTAATTATGTATATACAACCTGCCAATGTGGCTGTGCGCGTTAAGGTGCCTGCACAACGGATTGAAGAGATGCGACAGTACCAGGTTCAAATCCTAGTACCCCGAAAACTGGGCGTCATGATTGCAGTTTTCAGGCTGTATTCTTCCATTGCCTATGCAGTTGCTGTTTCCTATTTCAGCCTCATATACTACACATATCACATACAAAAAGACACCTTTCATAGAGTATGTAAGTTACATGAATCGCAGACAAATGGCAGCACTTAATAATAGGTTCCTTCTACCAAGCAGGAGGTTCACTAACCTGCAATTTGGACTCGAGATGATCGGAACTCGTGATTCTAAACGGCTTCATCATCACCCGATTGAAAATGGCTGACAAATAATAACATTAACACACATTATTCCTGCTCTAATTTAGGTCAGATCCCTATGAGGTCATGTTTCGCTGATCTCATGGTCATTGGATCACTTTTATCATCCCAAAGCAATTTAGTGCCCAGTTAAAGCACAAAGATATAACATTGCAGGAAATCCTCACGTTGAATCAACTAGTTGAAATACTTGCCTATAGGGCCCTGGTATGCAAGTGCCAGGTATGGGTTTGGCAAACCGATGGTGCCCGAGCTGGAAATTTGCGAGCATCGCAATTATTCCATGCTGTAAATTCCTACCATGCTTCTACGACCACCTTAGGGTGTGACAGTGGAATGTTGTGTGTCTAGTAGAATTGGGATCTTAACTTCATCACTCAGTTTGCAAGGATGGAACAAACCTCTATTAAAAAAAAAAACCATCTCAATTTTTGACATGTGCCAAGGAGGTGAATGGGTGAAGAGGACAATCACTCACTAGCAAGCGACCTCAAAGGCACCTGCGCACCCCTGTTGTATTAGCCCAGTTCACTAGTGAATGCTTTTGTCGTAATTGTATTACCTACCGGTATTCTACTATTATTACGAATTTTATTACAAAAATCTTATTAATTTATTGAATAATAATTTTTATAGTTGTTTTTATAAAGGGTTCATTTCTAAACTGAAAACTTTAGATCATGGAAATTAAATATAATAAATAAGTTCATTCTTTGAAAACACTGAATATCAGACATTTATTTTACCCTCATATTAACACAAACACTTAAACTTAACTTAGTCCACAACCCGAAGGTTGGTTGTATCCTCCCGAAGGAGGCATACTAAGCCACTGTGTCAGAGGTAGGATGGCCAGTTCCTTTCCTCTGGGACCTACAATTTAACATAGAATCCAAACCACCGAGCGGCTTGGCGTAGCTCATATGATCAAACACAACTCTCAAACACTAATACAAGATGGCAAACTTTGTATAGTTATAAAACAGATAAAATTCCAGAAAGACTGACAAAAGACTACAAAAAAAGGACATTTAATTACTCAAAACAGGAACTGTGACACCCCCCCCCCCAATAAATTTTCCTGTTGTACCAACTATTCTCAGTTGTTTGAGCAGAGTTCCAGTAGTGTTGGCTACAGGGCACTTGTGGGCTACAACCAGTATACATTGTTCAGGGGAAAGAAAAACACACGTGTCCGAAGGGTTACTATTCTTTGATGCAAAGATCAATGCCACACTTTTGCTGCATGAACCACAGAATCGTTGGTTTACAATAAAACCTTGCTTCACTACTTTTTCTAATTACTACTCCCATTAGACCACCTCGTGTTGTCTCTTCCAGTCCCCACATATAAGTCCCGGAATGCAGGCCACGCAACATTTGATAAGTTGTCACCCTTCTGTATTTCAAACGGTCTTGTAGGTACCCTAAATTCTGTTAAAAAACAGAAACAGGACACTGCTGCTGGAAACAGTCACCAGGAAGCCAACTACCAAAGTGATTGTGAGATGCTCTTGGAGTCCATAAGTCCCTAAATAGCAGCAAAGGCATAGTCACCTGCCATGATGTGATGGATTTAGAGACAGAAAAACTTCTCAAGGAGTGGAAATCAGAGAAAGTGATTGAGGTATTCACACGAATCGTGAATGGCAGCATTGTAAAGACCGCCACCTTCATCCTGATGTTTGAGACTCCAGTGTTGCCAAAGAATATCAAGGTGGGATATTTAAATATGAACGTCCTCCCATATGTTCTGGACCCAATGCCTGAGGTTCAGACATCCTACCGCATCGCGTAAGGGCAACCCCACCTGTGGAAGATGTGGCAAAGGGGCACATTATCCAGGTGTTAGCTGGGCGCTCCCACAGGTGTACGTCATCTGCTCCGGGTCGCACCCTGCGTGGAGTGAGGAGTGTCAAGTGTATCTTGAAGAGTGTAAGATGCAGGAGCTGAAGACAAAACATCAGATTCCTTACGGGGAAGCAAAGAAGAAAGCCAAGTTGGTTGCCACTTCCATTTTTGTAACTAGCTTTGCTAAGATGGCTTTGGCTCCCATCAGTAAAGAAAGCATTCTTTCCCAGATGACCGTTACTGACATCAACACAAGCACAATGTGCTCATGTCAGTGCAAAAGCCAGCAAGGTCTTAACATCCAAGACCACAGACATTGGTAGCAACACATCTGCAACCTCGATCACTCCAGTAGCAGTCTTGAAGGCCCCATGAGCATAAACAGTCAAGGTTACCACACCTCCCATTCGACCATGTACAGTGACACCAGTAGCAACACCATCTGCTACCTGTAGGAAATGTGACCGGAGGCTCTGTGGTTCAAACTTTAAACGGACTGATCTGACTCAGTTTGTAAAATCGCCCTCTTTGTCTCATCCCAGACTACCTAGTAATAGGAAGAAGAAAGGAAATAGGCAGAGAAGAAACAGAACAGTAAATTGCTTGAGGAATATGCTGAGTTGGATATGTTGGTCTCATCTTCAGAACTGGAGGAGACTTAAATGCTGGTGGACGCCTGGTCCTGTTCCTCGGCAAGAAGTGAACGAAGACCCACCCGATCTCAGGTGGGAGAAATTAAACCAGTAGGATAGCTCCCATACTTCAATGAAAAATTAACGGTTTTACGGCTCACAAAGAGGAGTTACAACTCTTAGCACGGTCTAATCCTTTGTGTCGGAAACACATATTAGACCATCACACCACCCAGTGCTATGAGAAGACATATACCGAAAGGATGATACTAAGGGTGATTGAGTGACAAGGGAGTGGCTATAACTGCCCAGAACACTTTTCACTCCGAATCTGTTGCTCTTATCTCTCGCTATAAGCAGTAGGTATCAGAATTCATGGATCGGTACTATTTACAGTATGCACCTTATATCTACCACTGGGATTAGCAGTTGATTTCAGCAACTGGCTTATTTACGGTGGCAGATTCCTGTGCCTTTTCTCCTGTCGGAAGACTTTAATGCGCACAGTGCTTTGTAGGTTCGACGACCCACTGCCCCAGAGGTCGAGAAATTTGTAGATTATTGGAGTTAAAGGAGGTATGCATCCTTAATACTGGCCAAATGCACTTCACTACTGCTTCCAGTACATCCTCCGCCGTTGCCTTTCTGTTCTCCTTCAGTTGCAGACACCATGCGTTGGGAGGTGGTTCGTGACCACTTCCCACTATGGTTGCACGTAGTCCAAACGTAGAGCAAGAATTATCCGTCACAAATGGAATATCAGCAAAGCTGATTGGCTGCTCTGCCGCCGTTCTGTCACTGTCCAGCATCATCAGATCGTTGAAGAGAAGGTGAAACACTTGACAGAATTGATTCACCGGGCGACTGATATCCCCATGCCTAGCAGTTGAGGAACGCTCTGAAGGACGCCTGTCCTTTGGTGGAAAGAGGAATGTCGTTTCACTATTCAGGGATGCAGAGGGCTTTGCGCCATTTTTGGTTGCACCCAACACCTGACAACCTCGGAGCGTTCCGAACTGCAAGAGCTAAAGTGCATCATGTAATTAAGCAGAGCAATAGGTCATGGCAGAAACTTGTGAGCACCATTAACCGTTCCACATCATCAAAAAAAGAATGGGAGTCAATTCGCCATATATCTGGAAGGTACTCTCGATTGCCAGTATCTGGATTATTGGATCAGAGGCGTGTAGTCACCGATGAGCAAAGCATCACACAGCTGATGGCAGAGTAGTTACTACATCTACCAGACTGGAACCTCGGTTCCAACAATGAAAAACTGCTCCCGAAAGTCATATTTTAAGCTTACACTCATAGGATTCTCAGATGTACAATAGCCCTTTTACATTTTGGATCCAGTATCTATATGGACCGGAGGACACTTCCCCAACTCGTGGAATAAAGCAACGCTAATCCCTATTTAAAAACCCGGGAGTTATCGTAGCATCGCTTTAATGAGCTGCATCAGGAAGACACTAGAGCGGATGGTCAACCGCTGCCTTGTTTGGTGTCTCAAATCCCAAAATCTGCTGAATCACTTTCAGCGTAGATTTAGGAAGTTCCGGTCCACTTTGGACAACCTGATCCTGCTGGAAGCGCCGATATAGGACGCCTGTATTTGCAACCAACACCTTGTTCCTGTGTTTTTATATATATATATATATATATATATATATATATATATAAAGACGCAGCCCACCTATAGAAGAAGATGCATAGCGGGTTTTGTCAAGGGATATATGAGATTCATTCAAAAAGAAACGGGGATTTTTAAATTTCACGGGGTGTATTAGTCCGATTAGCACATTTTTTTCTTTGTTGTGTTAGAAAACATGTCTTATATATATCTTTATATTTTGAGCTATATTGGATGTTTAGACTTTTGTCAGATGTTAAAAGGATAACACGTGTTTTGATACAGTCGCCGATTTTTCATTTTTATCAATCGTGGATCAGAGAATTCGCATTACATTTTGCAGTACGAACGGAATTAAGTCTAACAAAGTTTTATAAATGTTAAATATTGCTTTTGGTGAATCTACTATGAGCAAAACAAGGGTTTACAGATGCTATACCCATTTTCAAGACTTTGAAGATGACAAGCGTGCAGGTCGCCCTAGCACTTCAATAACCGATGAAAATGTAGAAAAAGTGAAAGAAATGATTATGATCGATAGCGAATCACAATTAGAGAAGTTGCTGATGATATTGGCATATCAATTGGCTCATGCCATGATATTTTTTCATCTGTTTGGGGGTGAAACAAGTTGCAGGAAAATTTGTTCCTAAAGTGTTGTGTTTCAAACAAAAACAGCGGCAAATGGAAGTTAGCCTACTCAGCAATTGCTAAATGCGGTCAACAACGGTGCTAAACTATTGAAACATGTCATAAGAGGTGATGGAACATGGGTATGATGAAGAAACTTAGGCTCAATCGTCCCGGTGGAGGCATTTTGGATTGCCAAGAAAGAAATAAGCTAGACAAGTTTGGTCAAATGTGAAGGTTGTGCAGACTGTTTTCTTAGATTTTTATAGCATGCTGCACCATGAGTTCTTGCCACAAGGTCAAACTATCAGTAAGGAATGCTACCGTCAAGTTCAACGCCATTTCCGTGAAGCTTTCAAAAAAACGCCCGGATTTATGACAAAACAATTCATTTTTTTGCATCAAGATGTTGCACCTGCTCACACATCATTGCTTGCTTGTAAATTTTTGCCAAACAAACTGCGGTAATGATGCCGCAGCTTTGCCAGATATGGCCCCATGTGACTTTTTTCTGCTCTCAAAAATAAAGAGAACCTTCAAGGGCCATCGATTTACAAGCATAGATAAGATTAAAAGTGCATCGCTATAAGATCTCGAAGCTATCCCAAAGATCAAGTTCCAGAAGTGTTTTGGGGATTGCAAGAAGCGCTGGCATAAGTGTATATCTAATGGAGACTATTTTTGAGGGGATAATATCGATGTAGATGAATAAATAAAATTCTTTCCAAAGACATGCAAATTCCCATTATTTTTTGAACATATCTCTTGTGTGTGTGCATATATATATATATATATATATATATATATATGTTCAAAAAATAATGGGAATGTATATATGTGTATATATATATAAGTAACGAACAGGAAATTTGTACAAATTAGTGTATGAAATTGTTAAAATAACATACTAAGCTGACTGGCGGTGGTTTGTTTTATATAGTTGTTCCTTATATTCATTGACACTATAGAAGCTATTGACTAATAACAATTTTTTCAGCTCTATATTTAAAATTATGTAAACTTGATATTTGATTTATGTCTTCAGGAAGAGAGTTCTACAGAATTTTAGGTACACTATTTTGGTATAGAGCTTTCTTTTGCCACTCTATATATGAAAACAGATACAACCCGCCAAAGTGAACCACCAGTGATTAATAACCTAAGTTGACCGTGTTCCGAAGATTGCACAGTTCATAATTAGGAAAGTGTTCAAGCCAACATATACTCGCCGTATTACACTCGTTGAAAACACAGTTCTTATCACGTCACATTCATTACACAAATGTTATGGAGTGCCGCCGATATCCAGTAAACAGTTACGTAGTTTTACTCTTGCGTAATCACTGCCACACACGCAACTACCATATTCACGGTATTCTTACATTAGACGCCGACACGCACGCGCAGAGAGTCCATGTTCTTCTCATGGAGGAAGGAAATATATGGAGGAGAAATGACGTTACATCTGTGACGCCACCTCTAAACTCTCGGCAGATACTGCGCATGCGCGTTGGCGGCAGCGGCCATATTGCGAATCCATACAAATGCAAAGTTCACATTGTGTTTGATGCTGTGATTATTTCATTTTCTAATGTGTCGAAGTATTTTATAATGCCATCTTGTGCCATCTAGGAATCTTGATGAAGCAAACGATGATGTTACCCCAAATGCAGTTTGTGATTCGAATACGCGTGTGTGGATGTGTTTACATAGTTTGATTCTGTAGCGGCAATTTAGTGGAGATTGTGGTTAGGTCTAAATGCAGTCTGTACCATAACGGTTTTGCTGTCGCTTATATAAGGGACAAATAATTTATCTATTATTGTTAGTAATTTCATGAGAACCATGTTAGTGACAAAACTACATCCAGCTATTCCCAATTTAGCTTACGATGTATGGTAACAAGATAACTATTTTTATTTTGGTCTAGGCCACATTTCAACCTAACCATAAGTGTTAATAATAAAACTAAATTGTCCATTCTGCAGGTCCACCATGTAATTCATTGTGGCTTTGGCAGAATTAATTTTTGGTCCAGGCCGCTTCCCAACCAAATCCCCTCAATTTGGATACAGTCTATCCCGCAAACTAAGCAAGATATCGAAAAATTTTATTCTTTATTTTCGATTTTTTTCGGCTTGTTAATTAAGAATCCATCATCAAATTTGACTTTTGCGAAATTTTTCTTCTGTATTTCAACTCAAGACACCTCACTTTTAATACAGTATATCTCGTGAACTAGGTGAGATATCGAAAATGTTTATTCTTTATTTTTTATTTGTCTCGTCTTTTTAAATAAGAAGCCATCATCAAATTTGACTTTGACCAATGTTTTCTTCTGAATTTAACAAAAAACATCTCTCATTTGAGACAGAATATCTCGAAAACTAAGCAGGATATCAAAAAAAATTATTCTTCATTTTTTTATTTGTCTCGTCGAGTTGCATAATAATCCATCAGCAGATTACGGCGTTACGTTTATCCTAGAGTCCCCTTGAGGTACTGTATTTGTACATATACCCCATGTCTGTATGGATACGGCCTAGCCCCCCACTCCCCCTCCACCCGGCGTCACTTCAGTGCATGGTAAAGGTCTCTTGCGTCGTCTCCATATATTTCTTTCCTCCATTCGTGTTTTCCAACCGGCGCGGCGGTGACTTTAATGCCAATTCCTACCGTGGTTTAATCACACTGTCCTATCACGGTAAAGACATGTAAGGATTTAAGTATGTGAATTGTTAAAATAAACATACTGAGCTGGCTGGTGGTAGTTTGTTTAATATAGTTTCTCCTTAGCGTGGTACTAACATTAAAATCAGTTGCAGTCCTTCAGTTGCTGTTCACAGGCCATAAAATTATAAACACACTAGTCGTCGTTACAGTTTTGCAAGTTATGCCGACCTGCTCGCCTGATTGCGGGAAAATGTTGCCGGCTCACACACAAAGCAACAACAACGTGTTGACATTAACACATTACACCAAAGGAAGTGATTTGCTCAACAATAAAAAGTTTCTACAGTTTACTGATCAGTGTTGAAGTGAAAGGTTCCTGGAAAAACAGCTCAGAGTAAGAATCTCGCAACATAAAGATTTGTAACGTGTGAAAGTCTCATTATCTGCAGTACCTGCCGGATTAAAGAAATGATTTTGAAATTAATCGATGATAAATGATTTTAAATTGACCAAACGGTAAACATTTAGTGATTAACCAAAAACCGAAAAGCTTATTACGCAATAGGCAGGACTAGGCAGTAGCCTGAAGCCCCTGATATTCGAAGGCCCCCTGAAAGTTCACTAAATAAAAATATACTTATATATATATATATATAAATAGTTAAAAGTGATAGACGCAGCGCATTATCATAGTTCAACCAAAGACTTCTCTTTCATGCCACAACTACATAGCAAAGACCATTAATGTGTGTGTGTGTTAATAACCATGGAGGAAGGAATATATGGAGACGACGCAAGGGACCTTCGCCACATACTGGAGTGAAACCGGGTGGAGACAAGTGGGGAGGGGAGGCCGCCATATTGCTTGACCAGAGAAACACGGAAATATGCACAAAAACCTCAAGGGAATCATAAGACAACCGTGGCACCGCAATTTGATGATGGATTATTATGTAACTCGACGGGACACATCAAAAATGAAGAATAATTTTTTTTTTGATATCGTGCTTAGTTCTCGAGATATACTGTCTCAAAAGAGTGGAGTTTCTGGTTGAAATTCAGAAGAAACGTGTCCCCAAAATCAAATTTGCTGAAAGATTCTTATGTAAAACGACGATACAAATCGAAAATAAAGAATAAAATTTTTCGATATCTCGCTTAGTTCGCGAGATATACTGTCTCAAAAGTGAGGTTGTTAGGTTATGAGGGGATTCAACGATAACCGTGGAGCCGCAATTTGATGACGAATTCTTATGTAACTCGATGAGGGAAACTGAAAGTAAATAATAAAATTTTTTGATATCTCGCTTAGTTCTCGAGATATTGTACCTTAAAATTGACGTGGTTAGGTTGAAATGCGGCCTGGACCAGAAAAAAACTATCGCCATATCCATATTTGATGATGAATTCGGACGTAACTTAATGAGCAGGTAATTCTTTTTAACTTGAATAACAAACTGTTTATTTCTACAGTCCTTAAATTTTAGTTGATGTTCAAATAGGTTATATTTTCACATTCTATTTCAGTAATTGACAAGGAAGATTTCAAAATCTAGAAATATACTTGTAGTCGTATTTATAAATAGAAACAAGTCATATCTGAAATTTTAAAAAAAAAGCATAAGTCAATGTTTAGAGCTTTAAAAAAAATAATACTTTATAAAACCTCATAGTTTCTGAGCTTACTTAGAAGATATTGTACTGGTAATGGCCTATATAATTAATTTTTCTAGAAAAATCAGTACATTCAAAAATCAGAAGCTAACAGCTACTAATAAATGAATTGTTTGTTCTCTTCTGGTATACACCGCATTTCAACCTGCCAACATTTCCATTAATATTGCCGCTACAAAACCAAACTATGTAGACACATCTAAACACAAGAAATGCATCGCGAACTACATTTCCGTCAACAACGTTTATTTCATCACGTTTAGTAGTTCGCACAGCACAAATTATCACGATTAATTTCATCGTGCAATTTCAGTGTAAACTTAAACGTGAGTAATGCATGCAGAATACCATATTCACAGTGTCGCGATGTAAACATGACCCGTTTAAATTAAATTTCCAACATTTGTCTACAATAAGGCTAGCTTTTCAGGTGCAAAGTAGTAAGATATGCTAATTGTCTACACTACACCAACAAAAATTTGAGAATAATATGATCCTATTGAGAGCAATGAATAAATTTATAGCGAATGGCACTAATGTTGCGGTTGCCCGTCAGATACTTCAAGAACGATAATTGCAATGTGACTTACTTATGAAACGCTATTCCAGGTTTTTTCCTATCTCGTCTGTTTGTGCAACCATATGCATCACTACTTGGCATTACAGAAAACTTTAGAATATTAGAAAATGAAATATTCTCAGCAGCTGACACAGTGCAAACAGCACAATGTTTTGGTACTCCTACGATGTCCGCCGCGCAGGCACAGTTTTTTCACGAGGTTTCACGGATTTCGCGTTATCTCGTCTCCATATATTCCTTCCTCCATGGTAATAACATCGAATCTCCCATCGTTCACTATGGTGGTTAGATGTTGGTAGCTATGGAGTTGTGGGAAGTATGGTGCTTGAAACTGGTCGACCTGCGCCACTTACGTTTCGACCAAAGACGTATGTGTCATGATGTATCACTTTTCACCAAAACTATCTAACGCAAATCATTGGTGTTTGTTTGTGGCAGTAGCACAGAGTCACCCGTCGATCAAAACGTTGACCGAATTTCGGTAACTGTGCGAGTGTGGGAGATTTGGTGGTTAAAATTGGCCTATCAAGAATATCTTCGTATTTCGACCAAAGACATGTATCTCCGTATATGTCACTTTGCTCCCACAACTGCATAGCGTAGGACATTGTTGTTTGTGCGTGGTAATGATATCGTGTCTCTTATCGTGTACTATTGTGGGTAGATGTCGGTAGCTATGGACATGTGGGAGATATGGTGGTTGAAAGTGGTCGACCTGCGGCACTTTCATATTTCTACCAGAGACGTATTTGTCATGGTGTATCACTTTTCAGCCAAAACTACCTAACGCAGATCCCTGGTGTTAGTGTGTGGTAGTAGCACAGAGTCACCCGTCGATCACAACGTTGGCCGAATTTCGGTAACTGTGCGAGTGTGGGAGATATGGTGGTTGAAAGTGGCCGATCAAGGATATTTTCGTATTTCGACCAAAGACATGTGTTTCCGTATATTTTACCTTGCTTCCTCAACTACATAGCGTAGATGACTGGCGTTTCTGTGTGGTAATAACATCGAATCTCCCTTTGTGCACTATGGTGGTGGGATGTCGGTAGCTGTCAATCCAAATTCTTTACAAACACGAACGCAGTCGTGGGCACCAGCTAATAAAAAATAAAATCATCCAAAATAAAACAATTAAAGTAATATGAAAAGTATAGAAATTATTTTTTTGTTTTATTGTAGTGTACGATAAATAAATGTAATTTTAAAAATATCAAATTGTAAAATCGTTTGTTAATTGGATAAAAAGTATGATAAATTCTATTAGTCATCTACAAAACATTTTCTTTGTACTTATAAAGAGGGAATAAAAAGTTTTGAGAGTCCGTAGGGCCCCATACTTTCTTATCCAGCACTGTCTTCGATGACCACGACGACAGTGGAATACATTTCGCTTGAAAATCTTTTTTTTTATTTTGCTTATTGCTTTACGCCTCGTCGACGGCTAAGGTCATTAGAGGCGGAATAGGACTGGAGACAAGGAACGGGAAGGAATTTGGCCATGGGCATTTTGAAGGAAGCATCCTGGCATTCGTCTGGAGTGATTTGGGGAAACCTTGGAAAATCCAAATCTGGATACCCGGGCAGGGATTCGAACCCACGTCCTCCCGAATGCGAGACCAGAACGTTAACCCTTCACCCACCACGGTCGGTAATCTTTTGTTGTTACGTGCATTCATAAACTTACGTAATTCTCCTTCAGAGAATTTAAGAAACAATATTGCCTGCTCGCATTGACAAGCTTCTAGGCCAGTGTATCCAGAGGCGGCCCTAGCAATTTTTCAGGTGGTGCGAGATCTCATCATGGCGCCCCAAATGAGCAATCGCTTATTTGTGATTAAGGTGTCCATATAGATATACTGAAGATAACACAGTTTTTATATCCTACTAATATTGTAAAAGTAAAAGTTTGTTTGCTTCGATGTTTTTACTGTTTCACGTCGAAACTACTGAACTGCTCGGGATAAATTTTGAATAATGTATTATCCATCTACTTTTATCCCAAATAGCACTTCCCGAGGGATTCGAATATGAATGCTTTGTGAATTCCACTTGAGCAAATCCTCGGGCAAAAGATTTTATATATGATAGAAAACTCAAACCTCGGAAAAATTAGTATAGGATAGCAGTGGTATGAATGAGAAACAACGGTAAAAAGAAATACTGTACGTTCGAAAAGTTATTTAAGTTATTTAAGCTACTATGGTTAACACAATGCTCATATCACTTACATGTCAAATTCACAGTTTTTAATAATTTTTTAAAAAATATATAAAATTGAAAATAAATGGAAATGTAAAATTTCCACTTTTAATACCGAAAAATAAACTTTACCAAAATTTTTCCAGGACCCTCGCAGACTAATGCTTAAATAGGTTAAATTCGTGTATTTTTTCCCAGGTAAAACTATTTTCAACAAGTATTTTTCATTGTTTTTGCCTTATTCTGAAGCTAATCCTGGCTATGCACTTGGAAATTTGTGCCAATAGAGTGACCAACGATTTCTTTATGGCATCGACCATATGCTAAAACACGTTCATTGTAAACAATTCTTCTGGATCTGTTGGTATCTAATTTACGGTTCATACTAAAAAAATCTTTACATTCTTCGGCATCTGACTGGGTTAATAATAGGAAATTTTCAATCTGAGAATCAACTTCTCTACCTGTCAGTTATCAGTAGGGTCCGACCGAAGGTTCGCTTCGGCTTCGGCCACCTTCGGCCAAAAAAAGCACCTTCGGCCGCACATTCGGCTTCGGCCAAATTCAGCCGAATGTTTGGCCGAAGCCGAAGGTTTACATCCAACCCCTGAAAATGAACCAACTTTTACGAATACCGTCACGTAGCGCGCCAACAGACGATAGCAAAGATAAAGAACCATTTGGAAAACATCATAAAAATCAGTGGGAAGTATATTGTGAAACCAGTGTTAAATACCAAAGCTTGATTAATTAAAAAAAAAAACAGAGATCTTGTATGCGCCCAAAGATTTTACAAAAGAAGTTTAACAGTCTACTTTACGCGATATCGTAGAAAAAAAGTAGCGCCACCATGGCCCGATAATCATCCGATTTCTTTGCGGATTAGTGTATTACGTATGGACCTGGTCATTGTAAACATGTTTCCGTACAACCTCGTTGAAGGAGAAGGACTTCGCAGCTTAATTTTACTGATCCTCAAACTCGACCCTAGTACAGACAAAAGCGAGAAATATTTTAGAAAGTCTTTAATGCCAGCTACGTACGAAAAAGTAAACAGTAAAGTTGCATTGATTTTAGAAAAAGGCTGAATGGATCAGTTTTACCACGAAGATATGAAGTGATCAAGCAAACACGTTTTTGAGTGTCACGGCACATGACATTTCCAAAGGTTCCAAAATAAAAAAAAATTAAATTGGCTGTTAGTGTGTTGGAAGATCATACAAGGCAATATATTGCACAAAAAATCACTGAAACTGTTACCAAATACAATTCAAAAGAAAATATCCATACGGGTATACGTAATAATACTTCAAATATGAATGCAACCATCCGCTATGGAAACTTCGTTTTTATTGCTCACACTCTACAGCTCATGATTCACAAAGTAATTTTTAAAGATATTGCTATAATAGAAATAGTGAAAAAGTGTTGTAAAACGTAAGAAGAGTGAACAAGCCACTCGATATCTTAATTAATAGAACAGAAAAATGCAGTAAATCTGTATATGTTAGAACGTGATGGAATAGAAATTCCAACTGTAGAAGAATGGATACAAATGAACAATTTTATAACTGCGCTGAAGTGTATTTAGGAAGCAACAACTAATATTTCTAGCGATTTATCAACAGTATCTTTAATTATATCAATCATTGACATCTTAAACACAAAACTTGCTCAGAAGGATGAAGGCTGATCATATAATACTGCTCAAAAGCCGCTTGTGTGGGTCTGTTAACAGGAGATCTGCTTTCGCAAGAAAAACCTTACGGTTGTTGATTGCCGCTCTAATCGATCCACGGTTTAAAATTAAGTATTTGACTAGCGACGAAATTGTAAATACGAAGACTGATATTTTGTCATTTCTACGTCAAAACTGTGCACTGACAATAACAAATAAAAGGGTCATTTGAGCGATTAAATCTTATTTTATTAGTGCCGATGTACTTTTTGTTTTGGTTATATTTAGTACATTTTTAATTAATCTGTATACGTGAAACTACTTTAAAAATATTGGTATTGATTCGGTTTTAACTGAAAATTTAATATGTGATACTAATTTAGACAGCAGAATATCGTATTTTAAAAGCTAGAATAATTTATGCTAGGTAAGAAGGTTGAAATTTATTTTTATTGTTGTTAAAAAACGATGGTATTACTATACATAAGCTAACATGTATTTGATTTACCAAAGCTAAAACTCCAAAACTTATTAATTTAATCCACGGGACAAATTATTCTGATTTGATTCGGGCTGTTACTGTTAAATTTTATAGTTTCTTTTTATTATTGCTAAATAAAAATAACTGCATTTATTTTTGCTAAATTGCATTGCTCAGAACCTGGTTTGGTACTATTTTACTGTTTTATTTTATTCTAATAAATAAATATTAAAAACTTTGTTTATAATTATTGTAAAGGTGCAATTTATATAAAAAATACCACATATAAAACAAAATAACAGTTCATTTTTTGCATGTCATATATATTTCATGTTAGTTCTAAGATATATAATTATTTTTGAACCTTCGGCTACGGCTTCGGCTTCGGCCAAAAATGACCTTCGGTCGGACACTAGTTATCAGAGCTGATCTCTTTCTCAAATTCCGAGCTGGGGTGGAGGGGGATATTCTCCATCGCCCCGAAACTGGTACTGACCTGTTGAAATTTGTTTTAACTGCTTCGTTATAATGTCCTCTTCACGTTTTGAACTCTCCTTTCTCGGAGAAGTCGCCACGAATTAAATTAAAAATGCCGAAATGTGAGACGCTCCACAACCGCAAAAATGAAACAAAAATTATCGGTACAGGGATCATATCAACCTAAACAGGTTCGTTTAGTCATAGTGATCGTAGATAGATTGAAATTCGGCCTGGACCAAGAATAAAAAGTTTACAGGAAATTCGTTCTCCGGTATCCATCTCAGAAACGTAAGCAATCTCTGACTGCTTGTATCGATTCTAAGATGGCGAGCCTGCGGATAAAAGTTTTCTATCTGTTAATTTCGTGTGACGTTTTACAACGAAATGTATCTAAAACAGCAAGAAAATATTACACAAAAGACTTCATTTCAAAAGATTGTAATTGGTTTTGAGCTCCTGCGGCATCTAATAGCTGCGCGTCATTCTCACATTTCGGTATTTTTAACTTATTCGTGGCGACTTTTTAGAGAAAAGAGAGTGAAAAAACTTGAAGAGGACATTATAATAGGGTTACCAGACGTCCCCGTTTGACGGGGACAGTCCCCGTATTTAGCTCTCTGTCCCCGGACAGATTTCGTCCCCGTGATTTTTACTGTTGTCCCCAGCATTTTTTTAATCAAGCGAGAATTCTTTAAAAGCCCTGATTTGCTAACGCATTCGTTTAAAACAAGAGATATGAAGAGCACTTCATTCCTTGTACGTGCCTAGGATTAAAAGAAAATTACAAGATACCACGGCTTGGACACAACAGCTTTGGAAAATCAAGTCTCCTTGCTGTGTACAACATGGGCTGTCTGTGATTCCGCATTTAAAATGCAAAAATATAAACAATATGTGGCTTTTAAGTTAACCCAACCTTTAATGATATAACTTATAAAGTAAAACGCGTAATTAGGGACAAATGTCGAAAGCGTCCCCGGATTTTGGTGAAAAAGTTGTGAAGCGTCCCCGGATTTAAGAAAAAATTCTAGTAACTCTACTTTATAACGCAGCAATCAAAAAAAAAATATTTCAACAGGTTAGTACCAGTTTCGGGGCGGTGGAGAATATCCCCTTCCATTCCCAAGCTGTTTTTCAGCAACTGTGAAGAGTTTCATAAGTCTACTTTCAGTCTGCATAGCTTTTACTTACAACGTTTACTTGAAACAATGTATTATACCAAGTCACCACTGTAATTATGAACTCAAATTGCTCCATGATATGGCTAAGTGACAAGGCATCTGTACTGCAACTGAATAATTCGTTTTCAGAAGGGCGTCACGAACTGAATAGTAGCGAACTGTAGCGATGCTAGAAACTCTATTCTTGAAACGAATTCGCAATTTTTTTGGCGATACTACCTTCTAAGTGCTTGAATACCACTTCCATCGCTTCTTTTATCGAGAGAATAAGACAAATATTTTTCGAATAAATCCGTACAAGGAAACAGATTTAACTGAAGTTTTGGCGGCACTTGCTATTACCAGATTTAATGACAGTTACATTGATTAAAAAATGATCGAAGATGCTGGTTCAGAATTTTGCTTGGACACATTTGTTTCCTCCTACCAAATTGGATCCACTGTCATATCTTTGGCCTCGACAATCGTTCATATCCAAATCGAACTTTTGCAAAGTATCAATGATAAACAGGGCAGCGAGTCCAGCTCCCAGGTCCCAAAGAGTCACTTTCCGGATTATAAGTACAGCGAAATACTCACGCACTTAGACTTTGTCTTCACTGGTGTCAGGAAAATGATGTCAAAGATAATTGTTCGACGTGACTTATATCAGGAGCTCAATTTCAGTATGATGGAAAAATATTTAGATGACCTAACCATAGTCAAAATTTTATTACGAACTTCATTCGTTTTGAATACATTTGCCAATATAATAAGAAATTAGTCTCGTTATTAGCAATACGACGGAGATGCTCCATCATCAGGGATCATATACCCAGGAAGTTACCATCATTAGAAGTATTACAGATCCAAAGCTTGTTCTGAACAATACATCATTCATTAGAGGTTAGCAACCCACTGTGATTTTTCGTCTTCAGTCTGTATTTACAAATGCTTGTCTAGTATATTGAAGTTATTTAATGGATTCAACGCTTCTATCCAACTGAGCGTGGTGTGATCATAATCTAAGGAAGTTTCGTGAAGTTTGAAACGCTCAGATTAGTAACTCCAGTCATCGAATCCTTCTTTTCCCAAATAAAAATGAAACCTTCTGTTGAATAAGTAACATATAAACAATATACTTCATCCACAGATTTTAGAATAACAAGCTATCTACTTCTATAAGTTTCTTCATTTGGTGTTACTCTTTGAAAATATGTATTCGAAAAATGAAGTCGAGGATTTTTTTGGGGGGATTTTTTCGTTGCTTGTATAATTACTTCATCTCTGCCAGCCACAGTCAATAAGCGACAATTTTGAAATATCATCATAATTTGTACTTTGGAAAGGCGAAGGTGGTGGTATGTCTCGTATACCCACATGTAATCTTTTGAACAGCAGACGACGTTCCAGCCATTGATAATCTTCTCGCACATGCTGCTGTTTATCATGAGCCTCGTCTGAATAACTTCCATTAAAAGTTTTCTTCCGCCTCGTGTTGAACTAGTTCTGGAGACGATTCAGATGACTTCTAAAAAAAATTACCAGCAATTTTGAAGCGTTCTCAATTTCGTGTTGGTTTTGTTTTCTTTTAAGTATTGTGCGCCATAATTTTTTTTTTCGGTTAACGACATGTGTTGTCTGTAAAAGCCAGATAAGCTTTATAAATATTTACGATACCAACGTTAATAGTAATTACTGAGGATCTAATATGGTATAAAGAGATAAATAGGTTTAATCTCGCCCCGTTCACATGTACCCGCATGCATGAACTTCAAGACTACAGCTGAAAAGACAGGAAACAGGCGCGCAAGGCGCGACGCGGCACGGGAGGATGCCAACTTTGGAACGAGTTGTGGTTTCCATGATTCGAATTAACTCGAACTGACTCGAGTAGCAACTCGAATTGACTCTATTCTAAGATAACATACGACCATGCATTAAGTAGAGACTCTTATTCTTATAAACTCTTCTGGATGATGTGTGTTAAAAGCTGGATTATAATAGAATTTATTTTTCATTTTTTGCGCAGACGATCTATCTCTGCCTTTTCGGCGCCCCCCATATTACGGCGTCCGGTGCGGTCGCACCGCTCGCACCGCCCTAGGACCACCCCTGAGTGTATCCAAACCTTTTTCAATCCTAGGACCAGTAAATTTAAAAAAAAATAATGCTGCTGGTCAGTGGCGGATCCAGGATTTTGTTTTTGGGGGGCTAGGATTTGGTTTGGGGGGGCTTGACTCGGGGGAGGAGGGGTTCGGCGACAGAAATCTCAATATTCCAGATTGCCGCCCTTATTAAAACTGTAGAGCATAACAAAAAAAGGTCCCCCCAAAAACCATGACCTTGGAGCTTTTGGGGGGGATCTTCAGCCCCCTAGCCCCCCCCCCTCCTTGGATCCGCCACTGCTGCTGGCCACTAACTCACACGAGAATAAATTTCATTTTTTCTCCTTTTCGATTCAGCCGACTATGGACGACTATTACGCAACTTTATTTCCTCTTCTGAGTTTTCTTCCTCCGTCGCCTGTTACCTCCACAATTTTTCCTCTGAATAGTTCCCTGTCTTTAATGTCTTCCACCCTGGACCTAATTTTAATCTACCATTATAACATAATAAATCTAAAACCATGTTTTGAATTCCTATGAAAATGTAGATATAAAACTGGATGTGAACAATTAAAGTTAATTACATGTTAATCAGACCAAACCAGATAAATAATAATGTTACTACAGGCTTGACGCTACACTATACCACCGGCCTACACGCATCAACTAAAATAAAAGACACTGGACCGCACGCCTTTTATTTTTGTTTACTTCACTCCTCGCGTTACCAATCATTCCACCTTCCGCGGTTCTTCATACCCATTTGAAAACCTTAGTAAACCTGTCATTTACTTAATCTCTAGATGAGTCGCGCTCATTCTGATGCTATATGGAAATGAACAGACTATTGTAGAAACAGTGCTCTTCTATCCTCATCCTGGAAGTGCCACATTTTTGCCCGGTTATTCAAATATTCAAGGCTTTTCAAAAGTTGGGCATACAGCCTTATACAGTACCAATAAAGTATCAAAGTTTATGATATTCTGCCTGCGGAACGCCTGAACTATGTTCACGGACCAGAAGTAATCAGCGAACCACAGGATGAGAAGCACTGTTCCAGTAGATATTTAGTTGAATGCTACAAAAATGGCACCTGCTGCTGCGCTCTACCGGCAGTGTTACTAACTTTATCGAGTTGTATCGTGTGACACAATGAAGTTATTTCCATTCGCCACCAACAAAGTGAACCGCCACCCTTGAATATTTCCACGAAAACGCCGGAGCGTATGCGCGATTTGTGAAATCTGAACTGTCTCCACAACTAAAAAATAGTTCACTGATGTGGCCAACAGATGTAGTTCAATATTTTCCCTAGCTGTCATATGTTATCATAGAGTAGAGAATGCCACATTTATAATTATTTATTTTTCTTTCACTACATTTATTTTTTAGCTTATTTATTCTTGATTAGATGTGGTGACATGCAAGGGCGCCCATACCCGGGGGCAGGGGGGGGGGCCGCGGCCCCCCCTTCTAGCTCTCGGGTGAATATTATAGTGTTTTCACGGTTACAACACATTAACTGCTTTATTTATTTGTTTTATACGCACGCGACTATCTTTTCTTTTTTCTTTTAGTCATCCTGATATATAATAACACAAGTATTTACTTGCTAGTTTAGCACAACTGCCCTATAATGCTGGTTCAAATCACCGCCAACGAAGCAATATTATTATACCTTCGCGCTACGCTAGGAGACGCACATTTTAGGTTGTGCATCGCGCTCGCAGTCGACGTGAGGCGCCGAGGGTATATATACAATATACGCCGACATTACTATAAATCCCAAAAATATAGCTAATTAAATACTTATCTAATCTTACTCTTATATTCGCCTTCTCTCAAAGACTACGTCTTGCATCTTTCGGTCATTAGTGGTTTGATGAACGGAAGAGACTTCGTCACAGCTTGATCTTGCCCCTGTTGACCCTAAACCGGCAATACAATATTCATTGCCAGTATCAGGCTTCAATCTATTTGGTGAGTATACTGTCACATTGAGCTCGCAAAATAGTAGCTCAATTGTTCTGACCTAATCGAGTCAGAATATTTATTTCATGGATGGGTATCAGGAATTTCTTTGGACAAAAAGGTGTTACTGCTACACAGAAAAGGAACCTCGATGACTCATTAAAAGTTCCAGATCCAATACCTTCGAAAGTGCGTCCCACAACTACTTCTAAATTCTCAACACCAACTCCTGACTTCACGTTGCAACAATGTCCTTCCACCATTAGCCCTGAGTCTGCTGATATCATTACTCCTGATGCTACTGACTTGGATGACTGTCAACCCACCCGCTTCGGTTTCCACCGTTAACAAGCCAGAGTTCGTTAGTAGTTCATTAACAGTTAATCACAGCTTTGATTTAGGTGAATACATAAATGATTCATTGTCAGACGAAGTCAAGTATCAATTAATAATAAACATACGTGCTCTAATTATGACATGATTTCAAAAAAGACATTGATGAGAAAAACACTATCAAATGGCCTTTTCAAAAATCTTGGCTACAAAAGTACTCATGGCTAGTATACTCGCCCAAGTTGAAGGGGGGGCCTTCGTAAGATTTGTAGTCTTTTCAAACCTGTTTTAAAAAGAGGTATATTTGGTTCTTTCAGTGATAAAGGCTCATCAAGATTACAAACATTTTCATGAAGATGCTCGAGGCCATGAAAAGAGCAGATAGCATCTAGAATCTACGAGTAAGGCTAAAAGTTTTTGTGAATCCTTAGAAATGAGAAAGAAAAACGTGATCGAACAGTTAGATAGTGGGATCACGGAGCTTGTAAATACCAACAGAAAAAAACTGAAATCAATTCTTGCTAATTTAATTTTCCGTGGCACTCATGACGTATCCATCAGAGGAAAGAATTCGAGTGAAGGAAACTTTCAGGATTTACTTTTGTTTAGATTAAGTGCGGGGGACAAAGTGTTGGCGGATCATATGCAAAACTATTGTGGAAAAGCGAAATATACATCACACAGAGTGCAAAACGATTTAATAAGTACATGTGGCTCCGTGATACAAAACGAGATTGTTGATGAGGTAAACAGATCATCAGCGTTTTCATTACTGGTAGATGAAACGGCTGAAATTAGTGGAAAAGAGCAACTGTCTGTGGGAGTACGATTTGTAGACGAGAAAGAGAACTTTACAGTAAGAGAAGAAATTTTAGGGCTTACGGAGCTTACTACATTGGATGCTGCAGGAATTTCTTCGTCTATTTTAAATTTTGTTGACAAATTAGGGCTTAATACGAATAAGCTGATTGGCCTTGGCTTTGATGGCTGTTCGACAATGGCAGATGTAGAGGGAAGTATCCTTCAGCTGTCTATTTTCACTGTGCATCGCACAGACTGAACTTAGTTGTCAATTATCTTAACAGTGTCCAAGAAATTCGTAACACAATCGGAACGATAAAAGAAGTTTATTAGGTTCTATAGAGAAAGTCTATTGCGTAGGAAAACAATACCTAACATTCCACTGTTTTGTGAAACTAGATGGTCCCATAAATATAAATCAATCAGGATATTAAAAGAAAACTTCTTGTTAATAAAGGATAGTCTGAATCACCTGGCATAAAACAGTGAATACAATCAAGACACTCGATCACGTGCCAGCCAACTTGATTGCGCAACATCATCAACTACATTTATCGTTTGTCTACACATTATATCGAGGTATTCTTCATTTCTATAGCCAATAGTGAACAAACTCCAGAGTACTGATATAGATCTCCACTCAGTTTACAGATTCGTCAACACTGACTTGATAACCAATTTTCTAAAGCAGAGAGAAAGCGATGACGAATTCAGAAATATTTTCGAGGCAGTGAAAGAAGATTGTAAGGAACTTGACATAGATGTAAAAATCCAAGATTGACTGGAAGGCAGACCCTCAGATGCAATGTGAATGTCCATTACTCATCACCCCAATGACTATTTCAAAGTGGCAATTTACAATCCGTACATGTATTCCATAATCAAGTCACTTATCACAAGATTTGAAAAAGACAAAGACATACCATTCAAAGGTGGGATTCTTCACCCATATTTAATGAAAAAGGAGAAGAAAGATGATTTCATGAGAGATATAAAAGTTTGCAAATGTTTTACCAAATAGACAACTTGGAAGCAGAAGCCAGATTATGGTATGACGTTTGGACAAATAAGGAGTGTTTGGAAAAAAACAAAGCTCAATGATATACTTGCAGAAACTATGTTTTACCCAGCTGTAAGGAGAATGCTTATATTCTACCAGACCATACCCCCCACAACTTACACCATAGAACGTTCTTTCAGCACACTGCGTAGAGTGAAGACGTGGCTGAGAAGTACTACTGGCGAGGACCGTCTGTCTAACATGTGCCTTCTCAGTGTTCACAGGAAAAGAGCGGAAAACCCTAGTTTCCAGGACAAAATGATTGATCTTGTTCGGCAAGCAGAAAATAAATTTACAGTTTGCTTTTTCACATAAATATTAGTGTTAAATCCATAAACCAACCAATGTTCACTACTAGTGTAAAATCTTCTGAGGTGTGTATTTTGAGTTTGAATTCTGTATTAAAGTTGCTTCTGCATTTATCTTGCTAACTATTAAATGGTTTCAATATAGTACTTAACGTGTTATTGTTTTGTTACGAAGGGCCAGTATAAAGCCGCGGCCGAGGCCGGCCACGTGGTCTCCCCATTCTACAAAAATAGTAGAAACAAAAGAGAGAGAGAGAAAGAAATCATTTTATTTAGCTTTCTCAACTAGTAAAATTTGTACAAAATTTTTTGTTTTGGACAAGGTGAGTTTAAACGGCAGAGCAATATGATTGCTTTGTTGCGTAACTCTCCCTGTCCGATTTCCTACGTATTCCACCCGATCGCACATTTCTGAAGTTATTATTCCGCGTACCATTTTAAAAATAAATATTAAAATATTTCGCTTTAATCGATCGTCAATAGATAAATAATTTAAAACGTTACGCATCTCCCACGTTGGTGTGTATATATCGCAATGCAATATAGTTCGCATTGCCCCGTTCTGGAACTTCTCGATTTTCTCTTGATTGGCATAAAGGAGCACTTTTGAGCAACAGTTCACATGAGGCGCAGTCATGGTTTTTAAATTAGGTTTCTCGTATAGTCTCTAACTAAATTGCCTACCCTATTCAGAGAGAGAAAGAGAGAGGGAAGGAGATAGAGAGAGACATAGGGTAGCGCGGCGCGCTCTAATTCCGTTATTCTTGACGATAAACATGTAAGTGAGAAAATGTTTAAAAAAATTACTGAAATTGTACTTAAAGTTTGTTGGAAGTGCTCTAATAATGAAACACTGGATGAATATTTGAAGGGTAATTTTTGCTCCATTTTTAGGAAAATCACGTCTTTGGCGCATATCATTATTTATGACATCATCTATCCTAAACTACTGGCTGTACAGCGATATAATCTTGCAGGTGCATGCACGTATACATTGACATATGCCATATGTAAAATAAGTTGTGAATATCTTTTAGTAGCAAAAAAGTGATAAATTATAACGTCAGACGTGATGTTGAGTTTACTGCATTTCGATGTAAACAGAAGGTAGTTTTTGAAGCGTATATGTATCTATCACGTCCTAATTCCTGCACTATGTGTCGCGGGGTGATGTAATTTGTTGAAGCGTTCAGTAGTATATGTAGATACTCTCTGCAGTGTGTCAATAGTTAAAAAGTAATAAGTTAAAACGTCATGGCATATGCTGAACTTTAACCGCATGAACATCGAAAATTTAGTAAGCGATAGTTTTTTTATTTAATTTTTTCGGGGGGGGGGGACAGCGAGAAAAATTTCAGTATAGGTATGATATTAAAAATACCCCAATCGATCAAGTCTTGGCCCCCCCCCTACAAACTATCATATGGGCGCCCATGGTGACATGTCACAGTTTCAGTATGTCTAGAGCCGCCACTGCATTACACCCTTTTAATAGCATGAAAACTGATACAACCCTCCAAGGTGAACCACCAGGGTATTAATAAACTAAGTTGACCGTGTTAGGAAGATTGCACCATGGAGGAAGGAATTATATGGAGGAGAAGTGACGTTAAATCGGTGAAGCAAGCACTAAACTCTCCCGCATGGTGGCAGCACCGGCAGCGAACATATGGCGCTTCCCAACAATTAAGGTGTTCACATTGTGGTAGATGCAGTGATTATTTCATTTAGTATTGTGTATAAGTGTTTAAAAATGCCAGCTTGTGTTGCGTACGGTTGCACAAATAGGCCAGACAGGAAAGAACCTGGAATATCATTTCATAAGTAAGTTGAATTGTAATTATCGTTGTTGAAGTGAGCGGTAGACACCGCAAACTTTGCAGCACGTCTATAAATATTTAGTCATAGCTCTCAATGGGATGACTTTGTTCTCAAATTTTTCTTGGTGTAGTGTAGAAAATCAGCAAACTTGCTATTTTGCACATAATAGACTAGCATTATTTTTTAACGAGTGTTTAAAATGAGATTTAAAGGGGCGTGTTTTACTTCGCGATTCAGTGAATTTACTATTACGATTTCTTTCGTCACGTTGCTGATTATACTGACAATGGATGATGAAATTAACTGTTATGTGAGAAGCTGTGAGTTTTATTAATTTTTTAAATAGCTATTTCAGGCCATTGACTTAGGTTATTTTTAAAGCTTCATATGAGACTTGTTTCTGTTTGTAAATACGTCTATACCTATTTTTACCGATTTTGAAATCTTTCTCATCTATTTATGTCGAAACAGGTACATGCAGAAATAAAAATGGGCTTCATAAATAAAGAAGTTATTGGCCTTTGAACAAAATCAATTTGGGGAATGTGTTTCTAATTTAGTATCTCTTTTTTTTGTACAACATTCTCCCCCCCCCGTATCTAAATCTAAGTGAGAGATATTTTTTTTACAATTGTCCAAATAAGTAGGGCTGTGAAATTAGACAACACATCTTGATCAAGAGAATGTTCATTAAGGTGACTTAATAAACATTTTATTTCTGGTACCAGCCTACAAAATGTCTGGGTTGCTCATCCCTAGAGTGGGTCCTCTTACTTTTTTTCTGGTCTAGGACACATTTCAGACTAACCACAAGTGGTAGTAATAAAACTGAAATATCCATTCTGCATGTCAACCATGTAATCATTGTGGCTTTGACAGAATTAATTTTTGGTCCAGCCTGCATCCAAACCTAAACCCCTCAATTTGGATGTTGTATATCCCCCAAACTAAGCAAGATATCGAAAACATTTATTCCTTATTATCGAGTTTTTTCGTCGTGTTACATAAGAATCCATCATTAAATTTGACTTTTGCGAAATTTTTCTTCTGCATTTCAACTCAAGACACCTCACTTTTGAGACAGTATATCTCGAGAACTAGGTGAAATATCGAACAATTTTACTCTTTATTTTTTATTTGTCTCGTCTTTTTAAATAAAAATTCATCATAAAATTTGACTTTGAATAATTTTTTCTTCTGAATTTCAACCAAAACCATTTCACATTTGAGACAGAATATCTCGAAAACTAAGCAGGATATCAAAAAATTTTATTCTTCATTTTTTATTTGTCTCATCGAGTTACATAATAATCCATCACCAGATTGCGGCGTCACGTTTATCCTAGAGTCCCCTTGAGGTGTTTGTACATATTCCCCGTGTTTGTTGGGAAGCGGTCAAGCCCCCACCACTCCGGCCATGCCCCCCACTCCTCCGCCGGCCTGCTTCACTCCCATGCGTGGTTAAGGTCTCTTGCGTCGCCTCCATATTATTCCTTCCTCCATGGATTGCACAGTTCATAATTGTTCAAGCCAACGTGTACTCGCCGTATTACACTCGTTGAAAACACAGTTCTTATCACGTCACAGTCATTACACAAACGTTTTGGAGTGCAGCCGATATTCAGTAAACAGTTACGTAGTTTTAATCTTGCGTAATCACTGCCACACATCAAGTACGGTACTAGCGGCATTTTTACATTAGACGCCGACACGTGCGCGCAAAATGTTCTTCTGCAGCTAGCAACAGACTGGCGTCATCTTTTTCCCGCGACGATATTCTCAAGTTTACGAATATCGATAACCAACGATACTGTTGTATCGTTACAAAATGAACCACTGCGTACCTTAAGATTATGGCTCTGTGCCATAACAAGCTGTAGCATAACTGTCTTCCAAATTATCATATAAAATCATATTATTATTATCGATATTTAATTATATCAATATCTTTTGTACTCTCTCATGAATCTAAATGGACTAGGAAGTTTGTTTGGTTGGTTGTGTACAAAGAGGTTGATGGAATATTGCGAGCATATGAGTAAATCGGGTAAGACTTCCTACGTGCAGGAATGTAAGATAGTAACACTATAAACATCAATTGAACGTTTTAAATAAATGCACCATGCCAGAATTGGGTTCGAGCACAACGTCAGGGTCCCAAGAAATAAATGTGCTATCGGTCTGAAATTTACTACACACGTTCCTAAATGCATATTATTTCATAAAACGGTGCATATGAAGCCGTCAAGCGTATGAAAAATGTATAAAGTCGTTTGAAATATGGGTAGCTCGTTACAAGTTATCATGCAATAAATGTTATTACCGCCCACGTTATTACATGTTTGATATTTTTCTGCGTGTTTCTTACTTTTAACTATTGGTCCAGGCTGCATTTCAACCTTAACCACAACTGCTACTATCAAAAATTTAAACTAACTTAAATTCTCTGTATCCAACATCCGTTACGGTAGCGCCATGTTTTACCCTGGAAGGTAGGCTACCATGCAATATATCTCAGCATTGAAATCCAATATGTCGCCACGCACATATGAATTGTAAATGTTAATGATTTTCTTCTTATCAAGTGTAGGGAATTTGCAGGTGGAAAGCAGTTTTTATCCAATAATGAAGACTTAAGAACACGTTGAATAAATATTAACAGCTAACAACGTGCATTTATTGCGTGATTACTTCTAACGAGCTACCCATATTTCAAACAACTTTATACATTTTTCATACGCTTGACGGCTTCATATGCACCGTTTTATGAAATAATATGCACTTAGGAACGTGTGTAGTAAATTTCAGACCGATAGCAACATTTACTTCTTGGGACCCTGGCGTTGCGCTCGAGCCCAGAATTGTTTTATTAAATATAGAAAATGAGAATATTAATTTAACCACCCAATCACTGTCAAAAAAGACCTTGCTTTCTTTGGATACCAAGAAATTGCTTCTCCTGATGTAGTTTGATTATGGAACTAAAAAAGTACAATATTAAAATTATCTTGTTCGAGTTCAAAAAGGAAACTGCAATCTCTCTTTTGAGTTCCCTAATAACTTAGAAGAACCTGTTAATATAAAAAAAAAGCTAAGATATCCGAAATCCGATATGGTCTTTTAATTCGACAAAGCCATTTACTCCTGTACTGCGGAGGGTGAGTTCTCTAGGAGACTGCCTAGTATTTATTTTGGAGCTCTCCATTACAAGACTAATATAGTTTACCTCAAATCAGTTATCTAACACTGTTTGTCTAAATCACTGTAAAAGATCTAATTTACATTTCACTTATAATTGTACTTAACCAATGGATTCATTTTTCAACATGATATGGCAAACAGCGGCACAAAATCAGTTAGTTGAAATGGCCTGCAATATCTATAAACGTGAACTCAATTTAGAATTATTGACACCAGTATAAACGTGATGGAACATCTCTGTTAGACAGACATACAAAGGACCAAGAAATCTTCATAACTTTATAAACAGCACACAGCGCAGAGTCCAATCATGCTGACAAGTATTATAAGATAATATGATACTTCAAGAATACAGCAATTAATGCTGATATTTAAGATTTCAAACTAATACAAAATCCTAATAAACTTTTTACTAATTTTTTTGGTTTTTATATGAGATTTGTTCTCTTGCCTTGTCCTGTAATCATGAAAATCAGATGACGTATTACCTTGTGAAGTCTGTTATTAATCCTGCATAAAGAGAATTCTCTGGTGGATTAGTTGTTGAATGATTATATACATATTTTGTGCGAGTCTCATTTTACATATCTTACACTTCACTGTTTGGAGCCACCAAAGGTTCTTGATATACTGCAGTTTGTGGTTGGATAATATATAGTATTCAGTCATCTAGTGAATGATGTTCCTATAAAAAATTTAAAAATAAAAATAATTTTTCTTGTCCAAGCCCCATCTTTCATTTATCTCCAAGGGTATCTCTTTTCACATGCTTCTAAATATGCTTTGGTCTTGGTGCTGGTACAATTTTTACCTCTATAGTTCAAAATTGACATTTTGTATTGTGAGATGGTACCTAGCTGCCAGCAAATCTGACATCCATTTTAATTGGACCTTGCTTCCCTTCTTGAAATAATCACTACATTCGTATCGGGAGTTCCTTCCTTACCTTCACCCTATCCTCATCCTCTTTCCTCAGATCCATTAACATGCACAGTCCAGGAAACCATCGAAACAGTAAGGACATTATTCTTCCAGGTACTAGGGCACACCACTATTCTAGTCACTGGCAAAAGCAATTAGGGGACTGATATATTAGGCACCACCACCTACTGATGGCATCACAGATGCCAATATCTCCATTTGCCATGAAATGAATGTTGTAATCAAACTCCAAGTTCTCCTGCAAGGCCTTTCACCATACTCCATTTCTCGCCTCACTTCAGTTAATCCCCATTCTCTTATTGATTTGAATTGTGATGGAGGGTATGCTCCAGTGACAGTTTCGCTTGTCATCAAATTATACTTTTCTTAGTATTTGTATTATTATTATCTTATATACTTCAGTGTTAAAATTCCTCCGCATCTACTTTTGTGATTTATACATTTTAATTTTGAATTCTTTCAGCTTATTTTACACTATCTAATCCCGCATCTACTTTTGTGATTTATACATTTTAATTTTGAATTCTTTCAGCTTATTTTACACCACCTAATCTCAAAATTAGGAGTCAGCTGCCTTGATGAGTTGCCTTCAACTTTTCCAATCTCATTTCTCATCTTTGGCATTGTCAGCTATTATTTTATGGTTGCACATCCTTGCTGATGCCAAGCATTTTATACCTATTGCCAGGTCATAATACGGTTGCCCATAACATATGGAATCTATACCTTTTGTAACCACTCCCCTGGAGATCAGATGACATGAATTTGCTTCTTACGCCACCTGTACTTTACTGAAGTCCACCTTCTCTGCTGCAGATGCTATTGAGCACTTGTGACACTGAGCTGGGGCCCTTTACCAGATATTATACATTGGGTCGGTATGGTATGGAATTTGTGTTGGCAGGGTTGCCACACCCTGAGGCAGAGCAGCCTCAAAAGAGTGTCTCTACCTTCAGCGTTTTTTCTTGTAAATTATTCATCACTTATCACTTCCATAAGTAACTTATACCAACCGTTAACACCAATACCCATAAAAGAAAAATTTTCCCACCCCCTTATACATAAACTAGAGTGTTAGCTTGTGCCCATAGTCACCTTTTCCCTTCCATGTGCTATTCCTATTTCTTTGACCTACTTCCTTATAAGCTCCATCACAAACATATGTCCTGTACACTAAAAGCACTCTCTTCAATCTCCTCCTGTATTTGATACCAAAAATGTGGGTCCTAAACTACACTGTCATATTCAAGCAATGGTCTGACCAATGGTTTGTAACCCAATTCCTTAATTCTCTACTATATCTTCTCATCACGCTCTCCAGTAAATGTAGAATTTCGTAATATTTCCATACCATCTGCTTAATGTGTCCTGCCCAGTTGAGTTTATCATTAAACGTTTTCAAGCCTTCAACAAGCAATTCTGTCCTCATCTTGGTATTTAGCTTCATTCCATATTGACCTACCTAGGATCACTCATCTATGCTCCCTAAGATCAATTTAGGTGACATCCCTAGATGATCTATAGTTGTGACCTATGAGTCACCCATATGTCAATTATCAGCCATGGTGAATTAACCTTTCTACTTTGACAGCCCCATCCGGGAATCCAGATTTGAGTTTACATGGTTTCCCCAAATCGTTCCAGGCGAAAGCGGGGATGCTTCCCTCAAATGGTCATGACTGAAAACTGCTAACTCAAAACAAAATCTCTCCTGCTACACCCTGACCCTTCCCCAATATTACATCTTCTATCCAGCACTACTGACAGCAAACTGAAGCCCCATATTTGTTCAGCTGGTTCTCTTCTGGTCACGAATCAAGTAATCAAATCTTTCATTGTAACCGTGACTTCCTACATTTCTCCCTTGAATATGTAATTACATCTTTCAGTCAAAGCAGGGATCCATCCTGTGCAGTAGAATTCTCTGTAAAGCTTGTAGCATGTATTCATCAATAACTGTCTTCACCTATACCACTACTTAGGATCCCATAACTTCCCTTAAACTAGTTGCTATAAAGGTCTCATCATCAATCAGTTGTTCATTTGAGTGAACTGTCACAGGCAAACAGTTTACACCAATAACCTTTACCATACTGTAACAGTTCATGCCAATTATGAAAAAAACACATTCTGCATTCTTACAGTCAGAGATCTGGCTTTATGATTTCTACATCTATCTGTTTTTTAATTGGAAAGCAATTTTTATGTAGAATTATTAATATCAAAATACGGTTCTGTCGGGTTGCCTATCAAAATACGGCCACAAGGATTTTTAGTTAAAATCTCAAAAATTATTTTTCTTTTCAAAAAATTTATTTCTTTTAATAAAGTAAAATTCATTTCAAAGAGACGTGCAAAAAACATAAAACGTTTGGCTTGCCGTAGTAAGTGGCCACAAGTAGAGGTTGCCAGGTGCTAAGGTTAGCGCGCCATCTATCAGACGGTGTGATGCACTGTCTCTCTCGCTCTTACATTTCTTTAACAGCTGGCAATCCCTACTTGCAGCAACTTCTACATAGGTAACCCAAAGTTTTTAAGGTTTTTACCTGTCTCATTTTGAAATGAATTACAGTTAAAAAAAAAACTAAAAATTTTTGAAAAAAAAAGATTATTTCGGAAATTTTAATTTAAAATATTGTGACGTAGTAAACCACGATCATGGTCCTTGGGCGTAGTGGGGTTGTTGATGAACATACTTACTTTAATGCAACGAAGCTTTTTCAAACAGTTCGTAAAGTACAGGAGCATGGTGCGAACTGACTCCGGCTATAAGGGAGTATCGCTTATATAGTAATGAAGAACAGTCTAGAACATTAATACTAGTTGCAACAAGAATATTCGAGAACAGTTTATGCAAAGTTAAGAAATTAAAATTTTGCGGGACTTGTTGGATTCGAATCCACGACCTTTAGCCCCATTTAGTTACATTGAATTCATACAGGTCATCGGGGGTAATAAATGCAGTTTTCTATCGATCGCTTTCGTCTACTTCTATCTGCTAGTATCCTGAGTACAGGTCCATAGTCGAGAAAAACTAGCCCCTTCAGACGGTCCAACGTATCGTCAATTTTCGGAAAAGGGTAAACATCTTTTCTTTGACACCTTATTGAGTTGTCGGTAATCAACGCGGAACCACCAGTGGCCGTCCTTCCCTTCAATTAACGTTTCATCGTATGCTATACATTGGCGCCTTGGGAGATTATGTGGCGCCTTGCAACAGTTGACTACCCATAGTTCACCAATTCTGTTCTCAAATGAGACAGCGGAGGCCGGGATGAACAAATCTTTCTCCAGTGGTAAATTCCTATTACATTCCAGTAGGGGGTCCATACAAGTACGTGGAGTATAACACATGACAATTACATTTGAAGCAGTGGTGGCAGGAATTACGACGTCATCCAGCACACAAACTTTCCAAGCACGAAAAGAACTTTTCTCCCCTTCCTCAACTATCAAATCGTCTAGCAAGATCTTCGAGCGCACACAGTCTATAATCCCTTGCGAGGCCTTCAGAAAGTCCCAACCAAGAATGACGTCATGACTGCATTCTTGCAACACAACGACCTCAAAAGGGCTGCTCGTGGCCATTTATATAGATGCACCTACCTGTAGGTTGTACATGGTTCCCATTAGCAACCCTAAGCAAAAACTTTTTGCAGTCGACGAACATAGTCTTCCAAAACTGGCGCCAGTACTTCTCCGAAATAACCGAAACAGATGCCCCAGAGTCCACAAAAGCATGAGCTGGTCGGCCATCCATGAGGATTTCAACGTAATTTGCCAACATTTTCGTAATGATCGGCGGCGGAGGATTTTTCCCTAGAGTGGCATCACCTCCAAGGAAGGTCGCACCTTTTAGTTTTCCAGGTTTTGGCGGCTAGGTGACTGGCTGGAGCGTCGGAAGGGTGACGGAGACCTTGATCGGCGTGTTGGCGAGTGCCCCCTCAAGCGACCAGTCTGTTGCGACGGTTATCTACGTCGTCCATAAGTTATGTCTTCACCTGGTGTCTTCGGCCGCTGAAACGTGCTTCGAACGTGCATCACTACATACCTGCCGTCTCTCTCGGCAGTAGCGCACTACATGTCTCTTTCGCCCACAGTGAAAACATACCGGCTGGTTGTCCCACTTTCTCCAGACGTCGGTTTTCCTGGGAACGTTTGCAGGATCCTCGCGTTGCGTCGTAGTGGCGTAAATTGTCTTTGGCCTCAGCTATTTAACAGTTTTTGCTGGGGCTGCACGGTAAGAGATGGGCGCCAGCGCATGTTCCACTTCTTCCCTTATTATTTCCACAAGAGTCTCAGTTTTTGGCCCGATATACACTCCGATCGCCGTTTCAACCTCCTCTCTCACAACTTTTCGAATAATGTATCAAATACCTGCGTCCTCTTCCATTGATACGACGTTTGGTAATCGTTCAAACTTCTTTCATCCAATCCTTTTCTAGTGTATCGTCTCAGCGCATTTGCAACACTTATTAAAGTAGTATGTTGTGGAAATATCCTTCAAAAGCAACGCTTGGTACATGTCATGTCATAAGGTGTGCTACTTTGTCTTCTTCCTTCATTTTGGGGTCGACTATTTTACACAGCCCCAAACCCTTTGTATGTGTGACTGTGTCGTTTCTCCTTGGCTCTGCGCTCTACTCTTTAGTTTTTCTTCGGCATCGCGTCCCTGCCGTTGAGTATCTCAAAAGCACTCCTGCAGTTCTTTCTGGAATGCTGGCCAGCTAGTCAGTTTCTCTTTGTTGTTTTCGTACCATTGTTTGGCAGTTCCTTCAAGGTAGAAAAATGCATTTGCCATGCACACTGTATCGTCCCAGTTGTTGAATTTAGCGATACGAGTGTAGCCTTTCAGCCAGTTGCCCGGATCTTGGCCGTCGTCGATTGAAAATACTGCTGGATGACGAATGTGCTGGCATGGTCGGCGCCATCGTCGTCCTTACTTCTTCTTCCTCCTTTGACAGCTTCCATTCAGTCGAATATGGCTCGTACTCTGGCTTCTCGCCTCGTAAGCGACGGCTTTGTCGTGGTCTGATTGGGGCCACGGTGTTTTCTTAGATTCTAGCAGTTACGAGGATCTACCCGGCGTCTTCACCAGAATAATGTCACGTAGTAAACCACGATCAGGGTACTTGGGTGTAGCTGGGTCGTTGATGAACACAATGAAGCATTATTAAACAGTTTGTACAGTACAGGAGCACGGTGAAAACTCACTCCGGCTAGAAGGGAGTATCGCTTATATATAATGAATAACAGTCTAGAACATTAATATTAATTACAACAAGAATATTCCAGAACAGTTTACTCAAAATTAATAAATTAAAACTTTACGGGACTTTTTGGATTCGAACCCACGACCTGTAGTCCCACAGTCTCTTAATGTAACCAATACTTAACATCCTGATCCTTTTGATGCGCGACAATATTTGGGGCCTAATTTTGATAGGTAATCCAGCAGAATCGTATTCTTCAATTAATAATCTTATATACATATATGTATATACTAGCTGTTACCCACGACTTCGTACGCGTGGACTTGGAATTTCAATTCCAGAATTGGATATAGAAAACTGTTAGTAACGTAAGATTTGTCCCAAACAACACCGAGTCGACATAATATGAATAATATGATGGAAAGCCATCATTATATCATCCTATCATCTAATCTGTCTCATGAAGAGAATCAATTTACAACATATTTAAAAACAGAAAAGTAAGCGAAGGTGCGGGGATGTGTGTGTGTGTGTGGAGGGGGGGGGGGGGGTTAACTGATGGCAGCTTTATTTCAGCTTGGTTTTTTCTTCTTTATTCAACATGAGCATCTGAAACATATAATCTAATAGCAGCACATTGTCTTCTAGACCTGCACCTTAGGCCAGGTTTACGTCCGTAAGGCATGTCAAAAAGGAAGACAAATTAGTGCCAGAAACTTTTATACAGACACAAATGAATAGTACAGTGCAGAGCAAATTGACTTCTATACTAAATAATAAGTTTTGTTTCTTATCAAAATTTATTAATAAATCAAACACCAACAGATTGCGTGACTGAGCAACCAACGTTACATTACAGACTAACACACGAATCTGTCTGTCTTTCATCATTCGATAAGTTCTTAAAATTTCGTGACTAAAAGTGTTATTCATGCCGAAAAAATGTCCTGTGTCCTTCCTACAATATTTCATTGTTAAATTCCATCAATATTGATATAGCCATTTAGTCGTCAAAACGTAACAAAAAGACAGAAACTTACTTCCACATTTATAATATAATAGCTGGTACCCACAACTTCGTTCGTGATTGTAAAGTATTCATATTGACAGCTGTAGACATCTAACCACCATAGTGCACGATGGGAGACTCGATACTATTACCACACACAAATACCAATCTTCTGCGCTATGTAGTTCCGGCAGCAAAGTAAAATTTACGGATACACACAAGTCTTTGGATGAAATACGAAAATATTCATGATCGACCAATTTCGAACACCATATCTCACACACTCCCACAGTTACCGAATTTCGGCCAACGTTGTGATCGATGGGTGACTCTGTGTTACTACCACACAAAAACGCCGGTAATTTTCGATTGATAGTTTTCACTTAAAAGAGAAACAACGTGACACATGCGTCTTTGGCAGAAATATGAAATTGCCGCAGGTCGACCATTTTATCCCCCATTTCTCCCACACCCCCATAACTACCGACATCTAACAACCATAGTGCACTACATGAGATACAATTCTACTACCATACACAAACACCAATGTTCTATGCTATGTAGTTGTGGCAGAAAAGTGACATATGCGGAGACAGTCGAAATTACGAAAATATCCTTGGTCGGCCACTTACAACCACCATATCTACCACAGTAACACAGTTTCTGAAATTCGGCCGCTGTTGTGATCGAAAGGTGACTCTGTGCTACTACTACACACAAACGCCAGTTATCTGTGATCTATAGTTTTCGCTGAAAAGTGATACACCATGACACTTTTGTCTTTGGCAGGAAGTATGAAATTGCCACAGGTCGATCACTTTCAACCCCCATATCTCCCACACCCCCATAGCTACCGACATCTAACAACCATAGTGCACTACATGAGATACGATTCTACTACCATACACAAACACCAATGTTCTATGCTATGTAGTTGTGGCAGAAAAGTGACATATGCGGAGACAGTCGAAATTCGAAAATATCCTTGGTCGGCCACTTACAACCACCATATCTACCACAGTAACACAGTTTCTGAAATTCGGCCGCTGTTGTGATCGAAAGGTGACTCTGTGCTACTACTACACACAAACGCCAGTTATCTGTGATCTATAGTTTTCGCTGAAAAGTGATACACCATGACACTTTTGTCTTTGGCAGAAGTATGAAATTGCCACAGGTCGATCACTTTCAACCCCCATATCTCCCACACCCCCATAGCTACAGACATCTAACAACCATAGTGCACTACATGAGATACGATTCTACTACCAAACACAAACACCAATGCTCTATGCTATGTAGTTGTGGCAGAAAAGTGACATATGCGGAGACAGTCGAAATACGAAAATATCCTTGCTCGGCCACTTACAACCACCATATCTACCACAGTAACACAGTTTCTGAAATTCGGCCGCTGTTGTGATCGAAAGGTGACTCTGTGCTACTACTACACACAAACGCCAGTTATCTGTGATCTATAGTTTTCGCTGAAAAGTGATACACCATGACACTTTTGTCTTTGGCAGAAGTATGAAATTGCCACAGGTCGATCACTTTCAACCCCCATATCTCCCACACCCCCATAGCTACCGACATCTAACAACCATAGTGCACTACATGAGATACTGATTCTACTACCAAACACAAACACCAATGCTCTATGCTATGTAGTTGTGGCAGAAAAGAGACATATGCGGAGACAGTCGAAATACGAAAATATCCTTGGTCGGCCACTTACAACCACCATATATACCACAGTACCACAGTTTCTGAAAATCGGCCGCTGTTGTGATCGAAAGGTGACTCTTGTGCTACTACTACACACAAACACCAGTTATCTGTGATCTATAGTTTTCGCTGAAAAGTGATACACCATGACACTTTTGTCTTTGGCAGAAGTATGAAATTGCCACAGGTCGATCACTTTCAACCCCCATATCTCCCACACCCCCATAGCTACCGACATTCTAACAACCATAGTGCACTACATGAGATACGATTCTACTACCAAACACAAACACCAATGCTCTATGCTATGTAGTTGTGGCAGAAAAGTGACATATGCGGAGACAGTCGAAATACGAAAATATCCTTGGTCGGCCACTTACAACCACCATATCTACCACAGTAACACAGTTTCTGAAATTCAGGCCGCTGTTGTGATCGAAAGGTGACTCTGTGCTACTACTACACACAAACGCCAGTTATCTGTGATCTATAGTTTTCGCTGAAAAGTGATACACCATGACACTTTTGTCTTTGGCAGAAGTATGAAATTGCCACAGGTCGATCACTTTCAACCCCCATATCTCCCACACCCCCATAGCTACCGACATCTAACAACCATAGTGCACTACATGAGATACGATTCTACTACCAAACACAAACACCAATGCTCTATGCTATGTAGTTGTGGCAGAAAAGATGACATATGCCGGAGACAGTCGAAATACGAAAATATCCTTGGTCGGCCACTTACAACCACCATATCTACCACAGTACCACAGTTTCTGAAAATCGGCCGCTGTTGTGATCGAAAGGTGACTCTGTGCTACTACTACACACAAACGCCAGTTATCTGTGATCTATAGTTTTCGCTGAAAAGTGATACACCATGACACTTTTGTCTTTGGCAGAAGTATGAAATTGCCACAGGTCGACCACTTTCAACCCCCATATCTCCCACACCCCCATAGCTACCGACATCTAACAACCATAGTGCACGACAGGAAAGACGATTCTACTACCACACACAAATACCAAAGGTCTATGTTATGTAGTTGTGGCAGGAAAGAGAAGTATACGGAGATACGAATTTTTGGTCGAAATATGAAAACGCCCTGCACTGACCAACTTTAATCATTATATCTCCCACAGCTATCGGCATTCGGCGAACGTTGTGCACGACAGGAAACTCCATGCTACTTCCACCAACAAACGTCAGTGATCTGTGCAAGGTAGTGGTGGCTGAAAAGTGAAATATAGGAAAAAACACGTCTATTTTTATATATATATATATAAGATTAAAATAGACCTGTTTTTTCCTATATTTCACTTTTCAGCCACCACTACCTAGCACAGATCACTGATGTTTGTGGGTGGAAGTAGCATGGAGTTTCCTTTCGTGCACAACGTTGGCCGAATGCCGATAGCTGTGGGGATGTGGGAGATATAATGATTAAAGTTGGTCAGAGCAGGGCGTTTTTCATATTTCGACCAAAAATTCGTATCTCCGTATACTTCTCATTCCTGCCACAACTACATAACATACACTTTTTGTGTTTGTGTGTGGTAGTAGAATCACCTTTCCTGTCGTACACTATGGTTGTTAGATGTCGGTAGCTATGGGGATGTGGGAGAAATGGGGGTTGAAAGTGGTCGACCTGTGGCAGTTTCATACTTCTACCAAAGACAAAAGTGTCATGGTGTATCACTTTTCAGCGAAAAGTATAGATCACAGATAACTGGCGTTTGTGTGTAGTAGTAGCACAGAGTCACCTTTCGATCACAACAGCGGCCGAATTTCAGAAACTGTGGTACTGTGGTAGATATGGTGGTTGTTAGTAGCCGACCAAGTATATTTTCGTATTTCGACTGTCTTCGCATATGTCACTTTTCTGCCACAACTACA